>BSBM01001166.1:7260000-7670000 GCA_027924585.1 Larix kaempferi | reverse complement strand
ACAAATGTGGTATGTCTAAGCAGATGACGTGTGGCATGTCTAACGGATTCATCAATATCATATAGACCTCTACCAAACCGAGGTGGATGAGGAGGGGGGTTTGGATCTCACCTGGGTGTAGGTGGTCCTCTGAGTGGGTTGCAGCAGGTCTGAGGTCGATCTTGGATATAGCCAAGACTGACACCCTGAAACTTAGTGATGTCAAAATAATTGACATGGTAGCCTAACTCAAACTCATCCCACAATTTCCTAAGAAAATACTGTGGGACCTCCAAATTATTGCATGGGGGCCTTTCAAACACCATAAACCATCCTTTTCGCGAGTTATCTCTCCATGGCTTGTAATTACACCAATCCATGCAAACCCGTCTCTTCCTCACATCTGGAGGATGCCTTGTCTTAGGATCTATGAATTTATTATACAATTGTGCTTTTGTGATGTTGAAGTCTTTAATTTGTTCTTTTGATATCCCGGTGGAATAGTGCTCCCTCATTCGAGCCTTATATTGTCTCAGATTAGTGATCTCACTATGGGAAATGTTGATATATTCCATGATTTTTTGCAATGATATAGCTAGGGAAACCTGAGAGGATTCCTTGGTGCTCTTCAATTCATCACTTAAGACCCTTAATTGGTTTAAATTTTCATTTTTTGATTTGAAATTCACACTTTTCAAATCAAAATTTGCATTTTTTGATTTGAAATTCACACTTTTCAAATCAAAATTTGCATTTTTTATTTGAAATTCACACTTTTTGAATTGAAATTCATAGTTTTATAACAAAAAACTGCAATTTTAAGGTTCATAAGTAGTTAAAAAACACACTATTCGAATAGAAAAACACACTTTTCAAAGCCAATATTGCCACTTTCACAACCTGTTTTTGCACTTTAGAAAGCTTGATATTGACAATTTCAAAGTCTAAATTCACACTTTCTTAGTCGAAAATTTTCCTTATATGTCCAGATTTAATGAAATTAGCGTTCAAAGGAAGGCAAGATGCAAGAATAGGCATAGAGATATTTAATTACTGAGCACAAATTACTCATAAATGGATCTAATTATTTAAAGTAAATAAGTTACCTATGTGTATGGTCCCGCAATCTGCTCTGTTGTTACCATGGAACAGTCTAGGTCGAAGGAACCAATGTCCTCCCACCTAGAGGATGGAGACTCGGCCCTGAATAATTGTACATTACAAAAAATCAAGTCAACAATGTGTAAGTCAAAGTTAAATATATTAAAAAAATACAACATCAAATAACATACAATAAATACTTGAACATTAAATAAAACAATAGCTAACATGGTCCATGTAGCTCTCTGTGGCATGTTGATGCATAGGACCATGGAGATAATGACCATAGTGAGAACAACGATGTGTCGTTGTTCCATTCGAGCTACATGGATCCACCTGGGTTCCACCTATACCTGGTCTGTCCCGGCCACCACCCATACACCATGGAGCAGCATGTGTCTCATCATTGTCCTCTCGACTCTGTGAAGACATAGCCACAAATGTGGTATGTCTAAGCAGATGACGTGTGGCACATCTAACTGAGTCATCAATATCATATAGACCTCTACCAACCGAGGTGGATGAGGAGGGGGGTTTGGATCTCACCTGGGTGTAGGTGGTCCTCTGAGTGGGTTGCAGCAGGTCTGAGGTCGATCTTGGATATAGCCAAGACTGACACCCTGAAACTTAGTGATGTCAAAATAATTGACATGGTAGCCTAACTCAAATTCATCCCACAATGTCCTAAGAAAATACTGTGGGACCTCCAAATTATTGCATGGGGGCCTTTCAAACACCATAAACCATCTTTTTCATGAGTTATCTCTCCGTGGCTTGTAATTACACCAGTCCATGCAAACCCGTCTCTTCCTCACATCTGGAGGATGCCTTGTCCTAGGATCTATGAATTTATTATACAATTGTGCTTTTGTGATGTTTAGGTCTTTAATTTGTTCTTTTGATATCCCGGTGGAATAGTGCTCCCTCATTCGAGCCCTATGTTGTCTCAGATTAGTGATCTCACTATGGGAAATTTTGATATATTCCATGATTTTTTGCAATGATATAGCTAGGTAAACCTGAGAGGATTCCTTGATGCTCTTCAATTCATCGCTTAAGACCCTTAATTGGTTTAAATATTGATGTAATTCATCCTCAGGGTTTTCAAAATTTAATGGTTCATCATTAGGTTCATTGTCCAGTCCAATGTTATGTTATCGTCTGACGATTCGTTTTTGCTGGTTTCCTTTGATGGTTGTGGTGTGTTTCTCATTTTTTTAGGTGTAATTTGTCTGCAATGAAAATTTGTTGGTTTTTTAATTGATTGTAATTTTTTTTAAATTTAAAATTGTAATGGAAAACAAAAAAACAACAAAAAAAGGAATGGCTGAGCACCTACCTGGAGGCACTGGCCATAATGGACTGGAGGTTGAGTTTGATGTTGAGTTGGGAGGTCGTTGGGTGCTCCAAACGCACTCGTGTTGCTCCAATTCCTCCAATGCTCACTCATAGGTTTTTTATTGTGATAACAAACCCACAGATGGTTTTTTTTATCAAAAGCACAGGAGCACACACACGATTTTTTTTGCGTGTGCGTTAACAATGCATGCGTGCCTATTTTGAGTACACGTTAATAACCCGTGCGCGCACCTGTTTGACATGGTTATACATATACGCGTTCATGCTTTAGTTACGCATACACGCTTCTTTTATCCATGTAAACTCACCAAAATGGATGATCGACATTGTCGAAGTAGTAGCACATACGCGTGTTTAGAGGCCTCTATGTGTCGCTGTTTTTTTTTGCTCACGCATTATCATTGCAACATTTTTCGGTACCAGCTTGTTTCAGGTACCCTAAATTGAGAGTCAAGGATCACCAAAATATGGAAATGCTTCTGTACTTGAGGGAAAAGTGTGTGGGGTGTATGTTCGGTGGTACCCAACACCCCAACAGTATTTTTTGGTCCTTATGAAACTTGGCCATAAGCAAGTTTGGATTTCGTCAGGTGCTATAAGCATAGAAAAAAGGTATCCCTCTTATGCATAGAGAAGGGATGTTGCATCAAGTGTGGAACGACCCACTAGGTAGGTATGAGGGTGGCAGGTGTACTTGTAGCCTAGCTTGCTGTGGATCGAAGAGGTTGAGTCTTCGATTGCAGGAGGAATTTGAGATGGTTTAAACTTGGTTTTGGGACCAATATTGATGAACCATGTATGTGAAGATAATCCTATATAAACGGTGGTTATAGTGGCTCAGGACCCATCTAATATGGTAGATGGATTCTTCTTTATATGGACCTCAGTGACATGATTGGATGCAGGTACAGAAGCAGCATGGTAGAAAATGAGCAAGTAGATGAGGAAGAAAGCAAGCATGGAAAATAGAAAGGCTGAATCAACAAATGGTGATGGTGTAGACACCATGAAGACACATGAAAAGAAAAGAAAAACAAATGGAGCAGTTTTCATGTAAAAGGGAATATGGCTATAAGACCTGGTAAGGCCTACATACCCTTGGTAACTCATAGGTAAAGTCGGGATATAGACCTAGCTGATAGGGGGTGTATGTGAGATGCCTCAGTTAAAAATTTGAGGGGGGTTGGTGATTAATCCAAGTCAATTTTAAAGGGGGGATTGTTAGAGTTAACCTTAACTCAGGATTGAGTCAAAGGTGGTTAGGTACAACACATGGTTTTGGGCACAGGGTTTCTTGTGGCGCATAGTATTGGCCCAAGGTATTGCATGTAACGAATCCTATAAAAGGACTAAGGAGGCTCCATTGTAAAGTGGCATGGAGGTGAGTGGTGTCTATCTCGCTTGGCCCGGATGGTTGGTTTTGGCCATGTAATGAAGATCTTCATTGGGTGTTGGTTTTCCCCACATGGGGTTTCCAAGGTAAACTTGTGTCTCTCTTAATTTGTTGCTTGATTGTGTATTAATTTTCTCACATATTATTTTATCTTGCTGGCTTAAATATTAATAGAAAAAACATAATTAATCCTTAATTAGACCTTCTCAAAATCAAGCACCATGAACAATACCTAGAGATCACTATGTGGTCCCTCTCTAGGGATTCATTGCCATCCAAGTTGAATATGGGTGTGATTGAAATTTCTTGTGAATCATGAATGGGTATGGGGTATATGATCATATCTGAGGGGGAAATCAAGATCCTCTATCCCTAAACCTTTTTTCTCAGGATCTAGTTCCATGGATGAGTCCTCAAACCATTATATTTGACCTTTGTAGGTTATCAATCACTTCCAAGGTTATTTTGGGAACCATGACTAGGTTAGTTATGAATCAATAATTGGTCTTGAGGTGTAGTCAAGGTTAGGGGAATACAACAAGGTCCCTATGCCCTAAATGATGCTTCTTAGGCTCAATATCCATGAAAAACGTCTATAATTTGAACAAAAGATTCCCTTACATGGGAATCTTTCAAATATTAGTCATTTACTATGGAGCATTACGATATTTTCAATAAGACTATTATGTTTTAGGGACATGAAAATGGTTATCAAAGTATAATAGGGATGTTATGAATTTAACAAAGATTCTTGGGCTAAGTGATATGAAATTTGCACTGAAAGGCTACATAGAATATTTCTATATCATATTTGTCATCTATGTGGGTACTTTCACCTCTAAGTGGTATTCCATGCACCCTTAGGTAGTTTTGTGTAAAAGAGATGGGTCTATGGGATTTGATTATGCATGATATAGGGAAATAGGTCCTCTTTCCTTAAAAGAAGGTTTTAGTGCTCCATATGGGATTTAAGAATATGTTAAGGTGAGGCAGTTGGCATGTTTTTATTCTAAATAAAAATAATGCCTATACATTTCCATGAATAAACCTAGTCTTAATGCTTGAAATTTTACTTTTTGAGCTTCACTGTGTGTGAGAGACATTATAAAATATTTAAAAATAACGACACAAAAGAACTAATTGATATTTACAATTGTGGAATTTCTTTTTCAAGAAATTCCATCATTTTACAGAGCTCATGCCTTAATGTGAGCACAATTATTTTTTATTTATACAAAATTTATATAAATAAAATGTATTTATTGCAAAAGCTAATTATATTTAATACATTTCATCATTTTACAATATATTCTTCTAATTTTATATTGTAACTATATTTCCATGAAAAGGAAACAATACAATAGCTTGTAATTTAGCCTTGTTTTATCCTCAAGTGCTGAAATGAACATTTAGTATAAACCCAAGACATGTTCTAGAGAGCAATTGCCCCATTTATTTAGTTTTAGTTCTTTAAATTTATGTATGTTGAAACATTCTATGATTTCTTATTTTATACATAGAAAATAAGCTTAAATAACCTTGTCTTTAAGCAAACTCATATCAATAACTTGTTTCATCTTTTCCACGTTTTAACACACTTGGGTTCCATTTCCTTTTTTATTTTATTTTATTTTATTGTGTGTAAGATTGAAAATATTTGTATTGGGTGAGTGGGTTTTTAGGTAGGTTACACAAAGTGTGCAGAGTTTTTTGGGGTTCTATCGAACTCTATCTACAAATGTTCATACAAGGTAAGAGGTGTGTTAGTCTAAGTAAGCCTCAAGCATGAACACCATGATCAACATAAATGGAGGGTGGATGCAAAGGTAGAGACGTCAAGAGAAGGGTGGGTTTTGAACAAAGTGTGAGGAATTTAGATAAATTTTAGAATCGAGTAACATTAAATCGACCAACTCTTTTTTCACCTTAATTGAAGTGTCCATTCCATGTTGTTAACGTATATAAGACTTACTTGGAAATCTTTGTGTGATCATATTGTTGTACATAGCCAATATGTTTCTCCATGCAACTATCCTCCATTCAGTGCCTTCATTCTCATTTATCTACAAAGATGTGCAAACATGATAGACACAACTCAACGGGATAGTTGAAATGGTTATAGTCATTAATGTTAGGTATTTCACTACAAATTCTTATGAGGATAAAGAAACATTAGTTATATTAAAAAATCACAAGATCGTTTATGAATGTGGTCCTGGGAATGTTGAAATATTGTAACTTCTAAGAATATTATATTTGTACTTTATTATTCCAGAGATGTTTCATTCCTCCGTGGAGACCCTATTGTATATCCAGAGATGTTTATTCCTCCGAGAGAGTGTTGTAACTAGGGTTATTAGATCTCCCATGTGAGGTCAGCCCTGAGTTAGTTGTTTAGGGGTTATCAGACTCTCTTAGGAGAGGTCATCCCCATTAGGGTGAAAAGTCAGTTAGAACATGGGTATAAATAGAGGAGGTGTGTTCCTCATTTATCTCATTCATTCACTCACTTGTGATTGGTGCATAGGAGAGAGAGAGGTCTGCATAGGAGGAGAAGGAGCTCTTGTTTGGGTACTTCATCTTGTATTGGTTGATTATCTATATTGAGGAATGCTTTGTTGGGTTTTCTACCCCATGAGGGTTTCCCATGGTAAATGTTTGTCTATCTTGTGATTGTGTTTCTTTAGTGATCTTGCTTGTGAATTTATGCTAAACTTAACATGGTATCATAGCTAGCCTGAATAGGACATCTTTCACAAGGTGAAAATACCTCTCTCTCCTCCTCCGGTGGTAAATTAGGGCTTCTGTAAAAGTTGGAATTTTTGGATTCTGATTGCATGGCTGGATAGCCCTCCTCAAAATGGAAGTTTTGAGTCGTAGATCGAACTTTTTGAGTGGGTAGAACCCCAAGCTTCATCAAACCCTAGTTTGAATTCTCGACCAGAAAACCAGAAAACCAGTAAACCAGAAAAAGTGCGCACCTGTGTACCAGAAAACTAGAAAAGGTGTGAACCAGAAAGCCATAAATTCTATTGCAGATCTAAAAGTTGCTAATCAGATTTGAAGGGTGAAAAGTTGAAGTTTCCAAAAGCAGAGTTCACCAGTTATCTCAATCCAATCAAGCATATCTCTTGGTAAGTGTTATTCTATCTATTGAGAAACTTCAATTTCTGCAACCCCCTGGACAAGATGGATCCAATCAATAAGCTTGAAGACAAGCTAGAGGGTATAGAGAATTTACAAGCATGGAAATATAGGATTGGTCTCATTCTTGAAGAGAATGATCTTGTCCAATATATCAAAGATGAAATTGCAGAACCTGAAGAAGATGAAGCCAAAGAGAAGTATAAGAAGGACTTGATTAGGGAAAAGAGAATCATTATTAATTCTATCAAGGACCACTTGATTCCCCAAGTGGAATCCAAGAAGACCCCAAAGGAAATGTATGATGCCCTAGGCATAATGTATGAAGGGAGGAACATAAACAAAAAGATGAATTTGAGAACTCAATTGAAGAATACCAAAATGAATAAAGGAGAATCTATTCAAGATTATTTCACAAGGGTTTCCCAGTTCAAGGAACAACTAGAAGCCATTGGTGACACCCTTAATGAATATGAACTAGTCATGAATGCACTCAATGGTCTCACTAGACCTTGGGAGTCATTCATCCAAACCATGTGTGCAAGAAAAGAAAGTATGAAGTTTGATGTGGTGTGGGAGGATTGCATTCAAGAAGATGCTAGGGTAGCCAATAGAGAATCCCTGCTCAAAGAAGATGACCAAGCTTTGGCCACTCGCACCAGAAGAAGAAGGAGTCATTTCAACTCCATGGAGAATGGCCATAAGAAATCTCATCCTCCACATAGATTTAAAAAGAAAGAAGGAGTAAGCTCAGAAAGAGACCTCTCCTCAGCTAAGAGTTACATTTCTCACAAACTAGGACACTTTTCTAGAAATTGTCCTTCAAAGAAGAAGAAGAATTTTCACAAAAGACATCATGCACATATAGAAGAAGATTATAGTGAAGAAGAAGAAGAGGTAAGGCCTAAAAGGAAGAGAACCAAAGTAGAAGAAGAAGATGCAAAAGAATATGTTCTATTCTATGCACTCTTTGGGTCAGTAACACCTGGAGAAGATACATGGCTCTTTGATAGTGGTGCTTCAAAGCACATGACAGTTCAAAAGAAAAATCTCTCAAACCTGGAAGAAAAGACCTCTCCTCAGAAGGTATCCTTGGGAGATGATTATCAATATCCCATCAAGGAATTGGTGAAGCAAGCTACAAGCCTAATTCTGGAACTCCATTAAAGATGAAGGACATTCTATATGTACTAGGTTTGAAGAAGAACTTACTTTCTATCTCAGATCTAGATAAGAAAGGCTATAGGGTTGCATTCATAGATGGACAAGTACTCATGTGGTCCAAAGGAAAATCAATTGAGGATGCAATTGTTATTGGTGAAGAGGAAGGAGGTATGTATAAAATCAAGGGTTATCTAGAAGCTACCCTTATTCATGAAGCCACTAGCCCAAGTGAGCTATGGCATAGGAGACTTGCTCACTCTAACTACAAAGCACTTCCTCATGTGAGTAATGTAGTCATAAGACTACCAGACCTAAAGATTGACCATGATGGCACCTGCAAGGGATGTGCAAAAGGGAAGAATATCAAGAACCCATTTCCAAAGAGTGAAACAAAGACCAAAAGTACCTTGGAATTGATTCATTCAGATGTATGTGGACCTATGCCCTCCACATCCTTGAGTGGCTATGAATATTACCTTACATTCATTGATGACTACTCAAGAAAGAATTGGATATACTTCCTAGAGGGAAAGAATGAAGTCTTTGGAAAGTTCAAGGAATTCAAATCCTTGATAGAAAATCATTCAGAAAATAAGATCAAGATACTCAGGATAGACAATGGTGGAGAATACACTTCAAAGGTTTTTGAAGACTTTTGTAAAGAAGCTGGAATTAAGAGGGAACTAACCACTCCCTACAGTACTCAACAAAATGGTGTTGTAGGGAGAAAGAATAGAACCATTATGGAAGCAGTGAAAACAATGATACATGATCAAGACCTACCTATGTATCTGTGGGCTGAAGCAGCGAGGACAACAGTCTATGTGCAAAATAGACTATCTCATAGTGCTCTTGATTTCAAGACCCTTGAAGAAGTGTTCACAGGTAAGAAGCCTGAGGTAATTCACCTCAAGATATTTGGATGCCCAGTATACATTCACATTCCAAAAGAAAAGAGAACTAAGCTGGATCCTTCTGGGAAGAAAAGAATATTTGTTGGATATTGTGATGCATCCAAAGCATTCAGAATATACATCCCAGGATTTCATCATATGGAAATAAGTAGGGATGTGATATTTGATGAAGAAGCAACTCTCAAGAGATCTAGGAAGTTCCAGTATGAAGAAGTATATGAAGAAGATGCACCTTCTAGAATTACAGAGGCTGCACCTACCCCTGAAGATGTAACACCTGAAGATCATGACAGGATAGAACCACAAGAACCCCTTGCTATAGACATATCAAGGAAGAGAAAGCCAGCATGGGAAAGATACATTATACTAGGAGCAGAAAAGTATCGAGCTCCTGAAGGCTCCATAATAGTGAGCAAGAAACCAAAGTCATTCACCAATTATATGGCTTTGATGTGTGATCTTGAAGATCAAGAACCCACTAGTTATGAAGAAGCATCCCATAAGAAAGAGTGAGTTGACGTAATGACATAGGAGTACTAGCCAATAATGAAGAATGATGTTTGGGATATAGTTCCCAAACCAAAGGACAAGAGTGTGGTATCCTCCAAATGGATATACAAGATAAAGCATGTTGTGGATGGTAGCATTGAAAAGTATAAGGCAAGGTTTGTGGCCAAAGGATTCCCTCAGAAAGAGGGAATTTACTATGAAGAAACATTTGCACCAATTGCAAGGTACACTTCCATTAGAACTATCATGGCACTTACATCCATGATGAAGTGGATATTACACCAGATGGATGTAAAGACAGCTTTCCTAAATGGTGTGATTGAGGAGGAAGTGTACATAAAACAACCACAAGGATTTAAGGTTTAAGATAGAAGAACCCACATATGCAAACTAAAGAAGGCCTTGTA
This sequence comes from Larix kaempferi, assembly GCA_027924585.1. Lineage (NCBI taxonomy): Eukaryota > Viridiplantae > Streptophyta > Pinopsida > Pinales > Pinaceae > Larix > Larix kaempferi. The sequence continues at coordinate 7,660,029 of BSBM01001166.1, read as the reverse complement.
TGGGTTAAAACAAGCTCCCAGAGCTTGGTATGGAAGAACTGACAGTTTCTTGACAAGCCTTGGATTTACCAAAAGTAAAGTTGATCCTAATCTTTATCTCAAGGTTATGGATGATGCACCTGTCATACTGTTGCTATATGTGGATGATCTATTTTTGACTGGGAATGAGAAACAGATTGTCGAATGCAAGAATAAACTCTCTGTAGAGTTTGAGATGAAAGATCTCGGTTTGATGCATTACTTCCTAGGACTGGAAGTATGGCAAGGCTCAGAAGGAATCTTTCTCAACTAGGAAAAGTATGCTGTGTAAATCTTGAAAAGATGTGATATGTTATAATGCAAAGCCATGGCCACTCCCATGGATTCTAACTTAAAGCTATTAGCTGATAACTCATCAGAGTTAGTGGACATGACTCTGTATAGACAGATTATTAGGTCATTGATGTATTTAACAAATACCAGACCAGATATATGCTTTGCCATGAACACATTGAGTCAGTATCTAATGGAACCTAGACGAGTTCACCTGATAGCTACAAAGGATGTGATGAGGTACCTAAAGGGTACGACAGACTTTGATCTATGTTATCTTGGAGATCATGACTTCAGATTGTATGGCTATACAGATGTTGATTGGGAAGGAAGTGTATCAGACAGGAAGAGCACATCTAGAGGATGTTATTGTCTAGGATCTGGCATGATCTCGTGGTTTAGCAAGAAGCAGTCTAGTGTGGCTCTCAGCACAGCTGAAGCAGAATATATTGCTGCTTGATCTGCTAGTTGTGAAGCCATATGGATTCAAAAGTTGTTATCAGGATTATTTGACTTAGAGAGGGACGCCACTATGATCCTGTGTGACAACCAGAGTGGTATCAAGATGATAGAGAATCCAATGTTCCATGATAAGTCAAAGCACATAGAGATCCGATATCTTTATATATGGGATATGGTGCAGAAAGGACCTATCAAGCTCGAGTATGTGAGAACTGACGAACAAGTTGCTGATATATTGACCAAACCTTTGTCTCGAGTAAAGTTTGAGTATTTTCGATACAAGCTTGGTGTAGTTCAGAAGGACCCTCCTCGAAAGCGGGAGTGATGTGGTCGATGATGATGAGATTTCCTTCATCGACAGTGAGGTCGATGATGTGGATACCTATATTGGTGATACTGACGATGAGGTCGATGAGTGGTCCTTAGACTTCGTCTAAGTTGACAAGTGGATTGTATCATCCCTGGACACATGTCCTAAAAGAGATCCGTAGACATATGTCTCCAAGAAAGTGGTCCCTGGTGGACGTGATAGGGATGCATCGTCCTTGAACATTAAGTTGAAAATGTACGTGATAGGACTACATCGTCCCTGAACATTCAGTTCAAAATATACGTGATAGGACTGCATCGTCCCTGAACATTCAGTTCAAAATGTACGTGATAGGACTACATCGTCCCTGAACATTCAGTTCAAAATGTAAGTGATAGGACTGCATCGTCCCAGAACATTCAGTTCAAAATGTATGTGATGGGGATTGCATCATCCCGAAACCCTTGGTTCAAAATGTACATGATGGGGATTGCATCATCTCGGAACCCTTGGTTCAAAATGTACGTGATGGGGATTGCGTCATCCTGGAACCCTTGGTTCAAAATGTACGTGATGGGTTTTGCATCATCCTGGAACCCTTGGTTCAAAATATACGTGATGGGGATTGCAACATCCCGGAACCCTTGGGTCAAAATGTACGTAATGGGGATTGCATCATCCCAGAACCCTTGGTTCAAAATGTACGTGATGGGGATTGCATCATCCCTAAACCCTTGGTTCAAAATGTATGTGATGGGGATTGCATCATCCCTGATCCCTTGGTTCAAAATGTACGTGATGGGGATTGCATCATCCCGGAATCCTTGGTTCAAAATGTACATGAGGGGATTGCATCATCCCAGAACCCTTGGTCAAAATGTACGTGAGGGGATTGTATCATCTCGGAACCCTTGGTTCAAAATGTACGTGGTACGATTGCATCGTTCTTGGACTTATGCCCTAAATTGAGAGAGATTGACGTCCATCCCGTAATTGGATGACATGTATTGCAGAGGATGTTGCTTTGATGATCCAGATGTTCATCGAGATGATCTAGATGATGTTGATCGAGATGATCCAGATGCTATTGATTGAGATGATCCAGTTGATGATCCAGATGATGTTGATCGAGATGATCCATATTCCTGTAGCTGTTCGGATGCTGCAGAAGATGAAGCCTCAATACTGAAGATGTTCCAGTATTGAATATTAGAAGATACTCCAGTAACTGGTTGAGTTACTGCTGATGTATGAAGAAAGCTTGCAATGATTTATAGATGTATCATGTATCATGTAGTTGATGACTCCTTGTTCCTGTATATGTTGTTATAATATCCTTCTCGTTAAGGGGGAGTGTTGAAATATTGTAACTTCTAAGAATATTATATTTGTACTTTATTAATCTGGAGATGTTCCATTCCTCTGTGGAGACCCTATTGTATATCCGAAGATGTTTATTCCTCCCGAGAGAGTGTGGTAACTAGGGTTATTATATCTCCCATGTGAGGTCAGCCCTGAGTTAGCTGTTTAGGGGTTATTAAACTCTCTTAGGAGAGGTCGGCCCCATTAGGGTGAAAAGTCAGTTAGAACATGACTATAAATAGAGGAGGTGTGTTCCTCATTTATCTCATTCATTCACTCACTTGTGATTGGCGCATAGGAGAGAGAGAGGTTTGCATAGGAGGAGAAAGAGCTCTTGTTTGGGTACTACATCTTGTATTGGTTGATTATTTATATTGAGGAAAGCTTTGCTGGGTTTTCTACCCCATGAGGGATTCCCAGGGTAAATCTTTGTATATCTTGTGATTGTGTTTCTTTCAGTGATCTTGCTTGTGAATTTAGGCTAAACTTAACAGGGAGTGGCACCAATTATTTTGAAAAGATGATAATAGTCGCCATACTAATGTGAAATAATGAGCATTTCTGATGAAGAAAAATTGACATCAACATTTATGTAGATTTAAAATTAATTGTTGATTAGTTTAGAGAAAAAAAATTATGTAGATTTAAAATTAGTTGTGAATTGTTTAAAAAATAAGAAATAAAAAAATATATATTTGTTTGGTAACTTTGAAGTAACTTAAAATATCTAATTTATAATTGTGTCTTTATTTACTTGTATTATATACATTGAATATTTAAGAAAAGTTAAAACATAGGTTTATGTTCTTTATATTTGAAAGTTATATTAGATAGGGTTGAGTTTCACGGGGTTCAAATTGTGAACATATAACTTAGCACGTAGGTAGAATATTAAAGAATACTTTAATTTCTCTATATATTAAGGATTTTTTTTAATTTTTTTATTAAACTTTTTTTAATACATTTTTATAATTTAGAAAACCTCTATTTCGCTAGATATTCTAGAAATCCACTTTTTCCATGGTATTTTTTAATACTCTTTTTATTTTTACCTTTATTATGATGATATGAAACAGGAAATCTTAGTGAGATAAAATGTTTCAAGATGGCAAACAACCCGCTAAAAAAAGTCAACGTCATTCACAATCATTCCAATCAACTTCACATCACGTTCAATCACAAACCATGCATGTAACTCCAAAAGCAATTGGATTCACACCACCTTCAAATACATCATACTTATTCAAACACTAATATGATGTCACCCACAATTAAACTTGCAAAAAATTAAACATAAAATACTTATACAAACCCCAAAATACCCTATTCAACCCCCTAGATACATAATTATAAACTCCTTGATATCTCATATTTAAAAATAACATATTAAAAACCCCTCCTATTTTGAGCTTTAGCATTCCCTAATTTAATAAAAATATTTAATGATATGTTTGGCGCATAATAGGATTTGTCAAAAATCTTCTCCACTTTGTTTGATCTATGATCATTATAGTCTTTTCATGTAACCACCTTACACAACGATAAAGTAATTTTAATAATTTTTTTTTAAAAACAAATGTTTGTTTGAATTTTTTATATAATCCTTTTATTTTACTATAAAAACTTAATTGCTAATTTTTTTCTTAAATATTTTTTTAATACACCTTTACAATTTAAAAACATCTATTTTCACTGGAAATCCACTTTTTCCATGGCATTTTTAATACCTTTTTAGTTTTACCTTCATTATGGTGATATGACAACTTGCAAGGTCAAATATGAAATCTTAGTGAGATAAAATATTTCAAGATGGGAAACAACCACCTAAAAAAAGTCAACTTCATTCAAAATCATTCCAATCAACTTCATATCACATTCAATCACAAATCGTGCATGTATCTCCAAAAGCAATTGGATTCACACCACCTTCACATACATCATACTTATTCAAACACTAATATGACTTCACACACAATCAAGCTTGCAAAAACTTAAACATAAAATACCTATTCAAACCCCTAATACCCTATCTAGCCCCCTAGATACATAATTATAAACTCCTTGATATATGTATATTTAAAAATAACAATATTAAGAACCCCTCCTATCTTGAGCTTTAGCCTTCCCTAATTCAATAAAAATATTTAATGATATGTTTGACTGAGAATAAGATTTGTCAAAAATCTTCTCCACTATGTTTGATCTATGTGGATCTATGATCATTGTACTCTTTTCGTGTAACCACCTTTTGGGTTTTTTAATCTTTTAAAATGTAATTCTTTATTTAAAAAATGAAAAGATCAATAAATAAAATTCGCATCCATAAAATAATTTTGATAAAGGCTCTTTTTTTAAAGTGAAAGGTATGTTAGATTTTTTAAATTTTAATAAAAAATCTCATTTTCAATTAAGACATATGTTTGGACTTTTTATATAATCTTTTTTTTTATTAAAATATATATTCTGAATCACAAATTGCATCTTAATTTTTTAATATGTTTTAAATTGGTAGTTACAAGATTTCTTCTAATTTTTTTTGTTAAACTTTTTTTAATATACTTTTACAATTTAAAAATCTCTATTTTCACTAAATATCCTAGAAATTCAATTTTTCCATGGCATTTTTAACATCTTTTTATTTTTACCTTCATTAGAGTGATATGATAGAACTCCTTGCAAATTCCAATATGAAATCTTAGTGAGATAAAATATTTCAAGATGGGAAACAACCCCCTAAAAAAATCAACTTCATCCACAATCATTCCAATCAACTTCACATCACATTCAATCACAAATCATGCATGTATCTCCAAATGCAATTGGATTCACACCATCTTCACATACATCATACTTATTCAAACACTAATATTCAAACCCCGTAATACCCTATTCAACCTCCTAGATACATAATTATAAACCCTAGATACATAATTATAAACCCCTTGATATCTCATACTTAAAAATAACAGTATTAAAAACCCCTCCTATCTTGAGCTTTAGCCTTCCTTAATTCAATAAAAATATTTAATGATATGTTTGGCAAAGAATAGGATTTGTCAAAAATCTTCTCCACTTTGTTTGATCTATGATTATTGTAGCATTTTCATGTAACTATCTTTTGGGTTTTTTAATCTTTTAAAATGTAATTCTTTGTTTCTAATTAATGAAAAGATAAATAAATAAAATACAATATTATAAAGTAATTTTAATAAAAAATTTAAAAAGTGAAAGGTAGGTTAGATTTTTTAATTTTTAATAAAAAATCAAATTTTCATAAAGTAATATTAATAAATTTTTTTAAAGGTGGTAGGTATGTTAGATTTTTTAATTTTTAATGAAAAATCAAATTTTCAATTAAAACACATGTTTTTTTGACTTTTTATATAATCTTTTTATTTTATTATAAAAACTAAACTATTTTTTTATTAAAATATATATTTTTAATCACAAATTGCATCTTAATTTTCGCCTGTATGATTTCTTCTAATTTTTTTTATAAACGCTTTTTTTAATACACCTTTACAATTTAAAAACCTCTATTTTCATTAGATATCCTAGAAATCCACATGGCATTTTTAATACTCTTTTTATTTTTACCTTCTATGTGATATGACATAAATCCTTGCAAGGTCAAATATGAAATCTTAGTGAGATAAAATATTTCAAGATGGGAAACAACCCCTTAAAAAAATTCAACTTCATTCACAATCACTCTAATCAACTTCATATAACATTCAATCACAAATCATGCTATTATAAATCCCTTAATATATAGATATTTAAAATGACAATATTAAAAAACTCTCCTTTTCTAATTCAATAAAAATATTTAATGATATGTTTGGCCCAGGGATTTGTCAAAAATCTTTTCCACTTTGTTTGATCTATGTGGATTTATGATCATTGTAGTCTTTACATGTAACCACTTTTTGGGTTTTTTAATCTTTTTAAATGCAATTCTTTGTTTCTAATTAAATGAAAAGATTTCTGTGTAACAGATGCCCCCTAATGTGTGAGGTCAGAGACTGAAAGTGCTATGATGGCTGAAATACATTATAAAACTCAGAAGTGGATTGATGGAGACACAAGTGGAAAGAACGGTTCACTCATCATAATACAATAGTATCTCTGAATACATGTCGATATAGTACAACAATCTAATACAATGACCATGAATAGGCAGTACATAAGTAGATACATGTCATAAGTTATCATAGCCATGATCCCTCTATAATAAGATATGGTCTTCTGCTGAAAAGAAGACAACTGGTGCAAACTTGAGGTACAAACTACTGAAATATGAGAGGTGATATCTCAAATGTAAAGTCAAAGTCATATTTAGCATACTGAATGCCACAATCGCCTAGGGTCTTCTACATAAGTCTTCGACGGTGCAAGTCCCATCAAGTGAATAAAGGAGTTGGGGTCGAACTTGATGAGACATCGTCTGATTACCGGTCAATGATGTATACCATTAACAGACGCGAGATGACCCACCAGTAATGAAAATGGGCATCAAGGCACAGAGCACAATCTTTAGAGTGTGAATAAATGGGTTGAAGTCGAACACTAGGATGAATCCATCGATCAGGAGACATTGATGTATTCCCAAAACTGTCGATGGCAAGAGAACCTGCCACTAATGACTGCAAGCCTCAAGGTACTCAACCGAACTCTAAGCCTCAAGTCCCGAAATAAATGAGTTGAAGTTGACGGAATGAGACTCGCTGGAAGGAGGGCATTAAGGCACCCCCCATCAACCAGCACGAGGTACCAGCAATGCTGAAAGATGTGGAAGATCTCAGGTGAAACAGACTGACTCAATAAGGATGACCGACATGCAATAGTCAAGAGATCTGAGGAGTGGCCGACACTGGTTTCAGGACTTCCTTTGAACAAGAGCATGAGCAGATGGATAGACTTAGGAAACATAGACTTGACATAAACTGTGCAATGCAGGAGGCATTGCAAAGGGCTCCATAATGACTGGAAGCTTAACCAATCGGTGGAGAAAACTAAGAAACAAGTACAGCTCCTAAGGCCCAACTATAGTCTCGACTCATAATGTACGAAGTGGAATGAATGCTCTGTTCAAAGGTGACACAACAGCTACCAACAAGAAATAGTGACCATAATCCCGTCCGGATTTTTGGAATATTTGGTTTTTTTGGTCTTTTTTATATTTGGGAAAAGCTTGAAAAAGAATAAAATTGCTTATAATACAACAAGTGAGGGAACGAGTGTCAAATAGATAGCAGACTAGTCCCAAGCAGTGGAACATACCTATGCTCAATGCAAGGAGATGCACGCAGGATGTGGACACTCGAGGGTGTGTTTCCTCAGGGTCAAAGGGTCATCAAATTGTGAAGAGAAAATATATAATCTCTGCAGGGATCGACAGGGAAAAGTGCTCAGGCACCAGGCTATCAACTGAGTAAGCGGGAGCCGGCACAAGGCTCAAGCGGCAAGCAGGATGATGCAATGCAATCACAAAATGATATAACTGAGAAGAGTCCTTTTTCGTAAAGTTAGTCTCTGTTAGGATATTCCTATACTCCATCCTAGTCCCACCAGTATTTTGATCATTTACATTTTCAGTCATGCATGCACCTTTAGGGTTTGCATGCATCCCAGTCATCAGTCCAGCACCTAGCCCTCATTTAGCCAGCCCCCAGGAGATTCTCACTATTTAGTTTTAGCCCTCCAGTTGCTTAATGCGCCCTTGTTCCTTGATTTTAGGGAGAAACTCACCTTTCTTCACCTACCAGTCCAGTTGTCACTCAGTTACAGTCAGTTACACTCAGTTATAGTCAGTTACACTCAGTTACACCTACCAGAGTTAGTTTGACTGATGGTTGACAGTTACTTGAGCATTGATGACTCCATTGATGATGATGAAGACTTCCAGTTGCGCTCTGATGATCATGAGGACACCTAGTTGTGCTCCGATGACACTCTATTGATCTTATGATCACTCTGTGAGGCTAATTCGAATTGCCACCTTAGGCATTCGAATCCTCTCTACCATTGTACTATTTATTTGTCCATACTGTGATTAATTAATTAGTGTGTGTGAAGTATTATTGCTTCTATCTGAGTTCTACTGTACCATATTATTTTGTTGCTCATTATACTGTATTGTTCACTCTTCTTCTATTTTTCTGCTTAATCATAATTACACTTGTGAGGTATACATCATCTCTTAGATATGCTGTGAGGATTTTCACAGTCTCCTCACCCGAAAAAGTGTAAAACAATGAGAGAAGAACTCTTCTAGTCACGTATGACTAGAGTATACATTTTTCATAATTAATCCACAAAGGTTCGGAAAAGGGGTAAAATTATACCTAAGTGAATGTCGCTTCAAATCCTTTAACGAGTCTGAAATGACAAGTATACTCGGCAATCTTGTTTGATTTTGAAAAAGTCTAACAAGGGCTTAAAAAATACTTTATAAAAATCTTTTCCGTAAAGGTTTAACGAGCCCAAAAAAGTAAACTCATGACCTCCTTACTGTTTTTAATGAGCTCAAAGGAGATATGGAAGAATGCCCGTAATGAGAGTAGACGAGTGTCAGGGATATGCGAGACTAGTTCCAAGTGCATGGGACAAAGCTATGCATAATGCAAGGAACATGAGCAAGATAAGGACACTCAGGGGGTGTCTGCGAATTCGGATAGTAATAGGTTCAAATGCATCATAACAATGGGGAGGCCTAAACCTATATGCAAGGTTCTGAATATTCCTACCATGGCCGAAGCAAATGTCGAAAAGGACCAGTAAACAAGTATAAGTCCAGCTAAGAATCCTGTCTCCAAGAAACATAAGTACCAAGATCATTTCTAAAACATACGTAAAGAAAAATCCGATACAAGTCAGTACGGTAGAAACATTTTCAACTTCACTATTGTTAACCTCAGACATAACGTAGGTAGAGCTAACCACTGAAGGTGCCATAGTACCAATACCTGAGGGATCAAAATGATCATCTTCAAAATGAAGAGCAAAAAGGACGTGAAGGAATCTGCAGTGGCAAATTCATCATCACAGGAGTTGGAAATTCTAGAAGTAGAATCGAACTTATCAGGATCACCGATTTGCGGATCTATAGGAGAGCTCAAAGACTCATTAGACTCAAACGTCAAATCAGGGCTGGACGAGACGGTGAATGGATCCAAATTCAAATGGATGGCAGGTTGTATTATAGGCCCATCTTGTTCAATAAGATCAAGGGGAGGAGGGGAATGAGATCTTTGATAAAGATCCCCCCACGGCTTGTCATCACCACCCATGGCCTCAAAAAGAACTCCATCTGAAGGTAGGATACCATCGAGGCAAACATGTGAACAAGATAGGTTGGCTGCCAAAACTGGCAGCGTAACGGGATCTTCCTCAACTGTCTGGGAAGAAGAGAGATTTGGATCTGCAGTGGTTTGGTGGATATGATCGTAAGTGAGCTCTGCTATAGATAAAGGCATAGACATCCCGACGTGCCTAATGTCTCCAGACATAGAATCCGTGGATGGAAAAATCCATGGATCATTACAATAGGAAGTCCGGAATGGCATACTATTCGAAGGAGGAGGCACACTGTCGGAAATGGTTCTGATAAAATTCACAGGTGCAGAATGGTTAAAAGTTCCCATCAATGAAGGGTACATTCCAACACCTATGTTCCCAGTTTCCGGTTGAGAATCAGAAACTTGCGGGATTACAGATCCCATAGATGCTTTGGAAGGAGTTCCAACATAATCCAGCTGATTGATCATCACAATCTTGCCTTCATGGGGAAAGAAAATAACTCGAAATACAGTAGATGCAACAGCCTTCATAGCGTACATCCATTTTCGACCCAGTAAAAGGTTTTCGTCAATGGGTGCATAAACCACTTCGACTTCAATAGGCACGGACTTACCTCCCAAGGAGACAACAAGCGAAGGGATAATTCCATGTGGCACAAAAGATCTACCATCGAATGCAGTGAGTGTAGTTCTAGACGAAAGTAAGGGAGGAGAGCCAAGAGATTTCCAACAAGTTAGCGACATTACTGACGCAGAGGCACCTTCATCAACCATAGTATGTTTGACGAAGCTCTTAAGGAAAACCACCTAGATTTGAAAATCCACGTGGTAAGGTAAGCGAGGCTGGACATCAGTAGTATCGAACTTGGTAATACTAGGACTTCCCCCATCCTGAACTCCTAAGGCACTCAAAAGGGCATGCTTTTGAGAAGGACAAGCTTGCAAAACTTCAATAGCCGACATGGCACACGGAGTTTGGCCCAAATATTCTACAATGGAGTAGTTCTGGGCGGCTCAAGCATTAGGATTCTGCGTGGAGTGCTTGAGAACACCTTTCGGTATCCGCGGCATAATGGAAGGATTCTCGATATGCAAGGAATTATCAAGAGGAGGGGGAGGCTCATTCCCCAAATTCGGTTGTGGTTCACCATAATCACGTTGTCAAGTAGCAACACAAACATCCGACTGAACCATATTCACACATCCATAACCACTAGTATTGGAAGAAGACGTTGCCATTTCATTAGTACCATAACCAGTGGTGGGAGCATGTGAAACCATGTTTTGATGATGAGGTAGGGGATCCTTCAACATAGCTGGGCTCTATGCCAAATACTTCGATGCTTCTTCAATTCGAGGACATAAGTAAGTAAGATGGTCCTCCCCACAAAGCTTGCAAGGGAATTTCACCTTACGCCTAGGTTTATGATCCTCACCAGCATTACCGCCTTCCCAAGGAGGGTTGGCATTCTCTTTACGAGGAGTATTACGATTGCTATTGTTGTTACTTCCATTGTTTCCACCCCTACGATTGTTTCTCCCCTTTTTCTTACCACCAGGTTGCTGGTTACCCGACGGTTTCGTTGATTGCACATTGTGTACATCAAACGACGGAGTGGAAGTGGGAAAGGTGTGAACCTATCCGAGTGTAGACTGGTTTAGCAACAAATTTTGCATTTGATTAGCTACCAAGTCTACAGGGCGAGTGCATGCAGACCCCACGATGCCATCGGCATGCGGTCCAGGAACTGACGTAGGCTCATGTCTTGTTCTCTGTGCGTCAGGAGTAATGTCATACAAAATTCCCGACTGAGAATAAAGAAGATCTAACTATTGGAATTTCAAGATAGCTTGTTCCTCAGTCATAATGCTGGACATCAAAACATCCTTAGAAATATATGGAAGTAAAGACTTGAGGAACCATTCCAACAGGAAATCTGGAGGAATGTTGGCTTTCACTAATCTCTTCCGCCGACGCCACTCTTGAACGTGGTCAGAAATATGTGTGGCCTTATTCTGACGGGAGGTGGACAACAACTCGATACCAGTATCATAACGAACCAGTAACTGGAAATGGTCTAAGAAAACCAAAGCAATCTCGTTGAATCCCCTCTAGGTGTTTCCACGCAGCTCCACATACCATTTCACAGCTGCCCCCATGAGGGTGCATTGAAATAGGCGTAATCGAATGGAATCATGATTCAAAGAGTTGGAGGAGCACCAAAGGTGAAACGTCGTGACATGATCTCCTGGGTGCTCACCACCTTTCCCCTCAAACTTTGGAATGTCCGAAGGGAGCTTGGTAGGGACTGGGGGCCAAGTAGGGTTGCGACACACCAGATCATTCATGAGATTCGAAAGATCCAAGAGATTCAAGCATGCAAGGAATGAAAGATGCGTCTAGAAAGCTTGATTATAAGCTCCCATAAAAGGTTGGTGAAATGGAACTGTGTTGTAAGAAGGACCAAAAGCTTGACCATGAGGATTAAACTGCTGATAATGAGGGCCTGACAGCCCGTAAGCTTGCCCATGGCCATAAGATTGATAACTTACCCCTGGCTGACCCATTTGAGAGTAAGCAGGTATATGCGTGTTTTGAGCACAATATTGGGGTGGTGGGTGATACTGGTGGCCCGCACCGACTGTGTTGTGTAAGGGTTTCCACCATGAGTATGGGGCATGTATGTACTATTCATAGTGGGAACCGTGTTGTATTGACCGTAATGGTATGGTATGTTCCCACCCCAACATTAGGATTAGCATGAGCAGTCGTGTGGTGACCAGAAGCATGAGAAGCATTCCCAGGTCCAATATGTGCGTGACTAGTAGCAGGGTTAGTGGTGTGGTGTCCATGTGGATAGGAAATATTCCCACCCCCTACATTAGCATTACTAGTGGCGGAGGTGGACGCAAAAGTATGCGGTATGTGTGCACCCCCGTGGTTGGGAGGAACGGTATCATGTGCAAAAGTAGTCCTGGGTTAATGAGTAGCGACATGTGTATTAGGTGGTGGATGGCGAGTCGTGTTTCGAATAGTATTCTGACTAGGTTGGGCATTCCTAGGAGGTGGTCGTGCTCCAACATAAGCATTGTTAGGAATCTAAACAGTCCCCATACTATGTGAGTGGGTGGACAACGTAGTGCCCCCAGCTAGGGTAGTGCCCCCAGTGGGTATAGTATGGCTAACACTTTGACTAGTGCCAGTGTGAGTACCAACCATAGTGGAAGGTTTAACAGTATTGTGACTAGGCATACCAAAAGAGAGTGCGGTGGGGTTGATCATAGGGCCGGTATCATCATGAGTCTCAGGTCTCCCGTATCTAAAATCGCGTGGAAATGAAGGAATGAAAGGCTCATCCTGTTCTCCATCCTCAGGTAGGTCGGGCATCCCGTAAAGATAATTATCTGGATTCGAAGGATCAAACAGATCTCGGTCAAGTGGATTAGGCCAAATAGAACCGGGTTGAGTCTTAGGTAGATCACCTCCCCAATCCTTGCGAGGAGTCTGGGGATCGGAAGTATGCTCAACTCTACCCGAAGGAGTAGAAGGGTCTTACCCGATATCAGGATGTGCAGTCATGTAGTCTTCAACGTAAGTCTCGTATGAATCTGAAGAATCAGAGGGAGCCCTCCGGCGTCCTCTAGCAATACGTTGTGTAACCAAAGCTAGCTTTAAACCAGCCAACCGATGGGACCAGTGGAGAGTAGGGCTCCACGCCACGTTCTCTCCAGAGAGAGACACATCGTCTCCTAAAGGCCAACTATCGATCAAAAAATAGTAAATCAAAAGCACACACCTAGAGAATCTACAGCCAAGAGCAGACATACAGAGTGGCTAAATGAGTTCCCGACACTAGAGCCGGTATGTCTCGCCTAGGAGAGGCTTGAGACTCCCAAGCTATAGCCATAGGTAACATAATCAGTTATAGAGACACCCAGGCTTCACTGTGTCGACAGGGTCAAGTCCACTGCACAACTGTGTTGTCCAATCCCTATCAGACTCAGGACACAAATAGCATAACCACTGCAAGTACCCTGTGTGGTACCTGGGTAAGGAAACTATGTTCACCGCAATATAGCCAATTCTCAGGGGGACAGTCGTAGGTGGGACCCGTCGTATGGGAAGGGTAGCTAAGCCAGAAGCGTAAGAGGATGAACCTCTGGTACCCCTAGATACGAACAAATCCTGGATATATCTCCCACGTTCAGCCGGTATCAGAGGGATATCTCCTCAACCAACCTCCCGTGACCTCGTGCTTAACTCTGGCTTGAGTAGAGCTTTCCTGAGAACACCGATCTATACCATGGATTCCTCCACTCCCTGGTCAGAAACCTAATGTTTCGTTCAGTAGTCTTGGATTGTTAACTCACAATGATCTATTCCAAGACTCTAAACCTATGCTAGTTGGTGTACCCTATAAAATAAAATCAGTCTAATCAATTTTAGTGATTAAGCGTTAATTTTAGTGGCTGTGATTACTCAAGGGATATGATCGTGAAACTAGTGATGTGTAGACTCAATAGTATGCAACATCGTCCAATCCTAGACTCATCTATCCAATAAAACAATGACACTAATATGCAAAGTCAACCAACAATTCCGAAATAAAGATGCAATCTTTTATCTTTTTGATGCACAAGAAGAACCTAAGATGAAGGCAACAAGCACTCAATGCAAGATGCAATACATGAAAGTAAAATATTTTTGTATTTTCGCTTATAAATGAGAAGGAAAATGCAAAAAACTAAATGAATATTTTTGTATTTTTTCAATATAAATGAAAGGAAAAAATGCAAGCAAAATCCTACTATTCAGTCACTGAAGTGATGAGAAGATCACTAAGACAACCCAACAAATCATAAACAGCAAGACTCAGCCAAAGGAAAGAGCTCAAAAGGACAAAACCAAGAGGTTAAAACCAAAGATTAGTAAAAAACCAAGAAGGCTCAACCAAGAGAAACGAAGAGATCCGGTCACAACCAAGGCATGAAACAGTCAAGAAAGAGGCCAACAAAGACTCAGGAACCATCCAAACTCACTCAGCAACAACCAATAGCCATAAACCAACAAAAGCAGGAGTTACACGCTACTGTCGAAGGAATACCTGTAGGTACCCGCGAGCATTAGAGTAAACAGAGGCGGGTATACACGGGTAGAGCTAATCTAGCCCGCGGGTGAGGAAAAGAAAATGGTCAAATAAAGAGTCCAGAGGCTCAGAAAAAGCAAGTTTTCTATAGTGTATCTTAACGGCCAATTAGTGACACAGAGCTTCGATAAACAACAACTCTAATTATGGACTAATGCTCAAAAAATTTCCCAAACATGGATGTTTTCCCCAGTGGAGTCGCCATTTCTGTATTGGAGAAAAATCACTATGGCTAGGGAATACTACAATAGACAGATGACTACCATAAATCTACTCAATTCTCAAAGCAATGCTATTATAAATGACAATGTTAAGATAATGAAGAAATGTAACCAAGCTCGATCCAACGTTTGATGTAGATCCCTGTTGGAGCTTTCAATCCACACACCTCCAAGTACTCGTAATCTGTAAATTAGTCTTGACAGCCAATATCCAACAAGTACATATAATATATAAAGAGCATTAACATTATCAATAACAATGGTCCATAATATCATAAGCAAATGTAACCCAATGTATAATAAACAACATTCACACCATGAATGGACGAGAATATGAGTATTTCTATTAATGAACAAGAAGAAGTACAAAGTGATACGACCTCTTGCCGGCAACCAATCTGAACCAAGATCTAGATCAATCCACTTGTGCCTCCACCACTTCAATCCTCCATGAATGGAAAACTCAAACTAGAGAGGAGTTTGGAAGGTGAACATAAATGGTTCACAACTACAAGGATCAATGAGGGCAGACTCAAGATAGGGAAAAAATCCACTAGAGTTCTCTTATGATTCTCTTCTACCTCCCGTCCATAAGCCATATGTTCTCAATATATAGTCCTCTCAAAGGTAGGTGAAAGGACACATTGAAGTGTTACTCGAGCAGATGGAGAGCCAAAGGTCACCCAATGATCGCTTTTTGGGAGTAAAAAATAATTAATAGTGGTTTTTACCATTTTACTTGATACCCACGGGCTATGGTGATGCAACTCACGGGTATGCATGCTATAGTGATGCAACATGCAGGTAGGAATAAAAATAGGGCAAACTAGTGTCACTGAAGGATAAAAATGGATCTGAGTCATTGAAATGGATCCTACAGGCCAAAGAATGCTGATGCTCACAGAGTGGAAGATTTCTGTGTAACAAAGGGGTTGGTGATGGACCTAGAGAAGGTGAAGGAAATATTGGATTGGTCGGAACCGACAAGTGCGACTGGAGTAATAATTTTCCATGTAATTTCCAGTTTCTACAGGAATTTCATCCGAGGATTCACTCGGATATGTGCACCTTTGACATAGTGCATGTGAAAAGGGGAGTTTAAGTGGACAAAATATGCCCAGAGAGCTTTCAACAAGTTGAAGGAAAATGTCACTGAGATCCCAGTGTTAGCACTCCCAGATTTAGACAAAGTTTTCCAAGTTGATTGCGATGCGAGTGGAAGTGTAAATATTCAGTCCATGACCATGGATTCTATGCTATTGTCCAAGCGTTGAAGAAGTGGAGGTATTATTTGTTACCCAAGGAGTTTGTGTTGCAGATAGGCCACCAAGCACTGAGGTATTTGAATACTCAATTGAAGTTGAATCAACGACACATGAAGTGGGTTGAATTCTTGCAAGGATATACCTTCATTTTGTGACATAAGTGAGGCAAGTCGAACAAAGTTGTCGACGTGCTGAGTTGAAGAGTTGCACTGCTGAACACGATGACAGTTCAGGAAACAGGAATAGAGTCGGTGAAGACAAAGTATGTCACCAAAGGGGGCATGGAAGGTGAGTAGCGAACCATGGAGTGTCGACAGAACTCCATACTTGGATTACTTCATCCAAGAGGGATACCTATTCAAGGGAAAAAAGTTGTGTATTCCCAGAGGATCCATAAGGGAGAACCTAATCCAAGAGTTCCATAGCGGCGGATTAGCAGGTCATTTTGGCATCGACAAGACTAAGGCATTGGTCGAAGAAAAGTATTATTGGCCAGGAATGATGACAGATGTCAAGAAGTGGGTACGACAATGTCAATTTTTCCAGTTGGAAAAAGCAAGAAGTCAGAACACGTGGTTGTATACGCCATTACCAGTGCCGAATACCCCTTGGGATGACCTGAGCATGGATTTTGTGCTAGGATTGTCGAAGACATAGCAGGGAAGTGACTCAATCTTTGTTGTAGTCGACGGATTTTCAAAGATGGCACACTTTATTCCGTGTCAGAAGACAAATGATGCCATAAGCGTTGATGTACTATTCTTCAAGAAGATAGACAGATTGCATGGGTTACCGAAGAGTATAACGTCGAATAAAGATACCAAGTTTATCGGTCGTTTCTAGAGAACCCTATGGAATAAAATGGACATGAGGTTGCAGTTTAGCTCGGCATATCATCCGCAGACAGACGGGATAGACAGAGGTGGTGAACATAAGTTTGGGAAACCTTCTGAGGTGTTTGACGGCTGATAGACCGAAGCAGTGGGAGAATGTGTTAGCACAAGCAGAGTTCGTGTACAACAATTTTGGGAATCAGTCGACAGGTTTGAGCCCATTCCATATTGTTCAAGGACGAAGCCCACATGGAGTGGTAGATTTGGTCGAGTTGCCGACACAAATAAGGAAAAGCGCGGATGCCGAATCATTCGTAGAGCATATGAAATAAGTTCTTGAAGATGTGTGAAAGCGCATAGAAAGGAGCAATGCGTCATACAAGTTGAGTGCCGATAGGAATAAGAGGCTACACTCGTTCAATGAAGGAGATTTAGTCTATGCACAATTACGGAAGGAGATATTTCCAATAGGAACATATAACAAGCTGAAGCTAAAGAAGATTGGACCATGTAAGATATTGAAGAGGATTTCAGACAATGCTTATGTGTTGGAGCTACCGAAAGAGTTGAGAATTTCACCAACGTTCAATGTCTTAGACATGTACAAGCTTGAAGAAGGTTCAAGCAGTGGAAGCATGGAAGTATCGAACATCGATTGGACAGTGCAGATTCTAGATTAGCACAAAGAGGAAATCGCAAAAGTAATAGAGGAACATGAAGTTGGGCATATGCACAGTTCGCGAAAGAAGGAATACTTAGTGCGATGGAAAGATGATAAGTTGCAGGTGGCGGTATGGATTTTCGAAGCAGAGTTCAGGAGACTGATAGAGCAGTTTAGCTCTTTTTTACCTGGGGTGTCTGATGCAAGAGCATCTGGGCCTAGGCATATCAGTCAAAGTTGATCAACATGAGTCAACCAGGGGGCTTGTCGACGACCCCTGGTGTGAAAGGAAGATTGGCTATCGAAGTCAATAAGTCGAGTAGAAGTTGTTGAGGTGCATGGGAAATAGGACAAGGTCAACAGTCGACAAGTTCAAGGTCGACAGATAACTGGATTGCAACGAAGCCATCGAGGGTCGACTAGTTGTCGAACAACGACATTGACAGGTTGAAGCGGAACCCAAGCGATGAGGAAGGGGAAGACTGTCAAAGCCAAAGACGCGAAAGGAAGCCTACGTGTGAGTCGAAGGAATACAAAATACAGTATGGTCGAGGTCAATGATGGGACCAACAACTGTCAGGGAGTCAGAAGGATGCGCAAAAAGTCAAGAAGATTACTTGGTAGATGTTCGGGGTAGCTAAGAAAGTTCTGAGCAGCTAAGAAGGTGGTTGAATACATGCCAGATGTCACCACAGGTGGAGGCTGTGCATCACAGTAGGCGCGCTGAAAACTACAGGTCTGCAGGATCGGAAGGATTCAGCGGACAAAGGAAGTGTGTCTTGGGAATGGAATCAGCGGTTAGAATACCAGTGCGAGGCACAGAAGATGGGGATCACTTGGATCAGTCACTCGGGGGATTTGATCTGTAGATTGGAGAGAACAGTCACACATCAACCAACTACAGATAGATCTTATCCATAGCTTAGAGTTCCGTAGGGAACCAAGGGAGGGTGAACATCAACACACAAAGAGAGCACACCATTTTTTTTTGATATTGTCATAGGCTGAGTCCGAGATAATTAGTTGTTTACTATTCCTTTCATTTCACATTGTAACCGTATTTGATTGAAGTAATAGAAGCCAACTTTTGGCATCATGTTTACATCCAGTTCATGTGAATGCGTGTGTGTCGTGTGTAATTATTAAGTAAGAAGGTTCGACTGACCTGACTTGTGTCAATTATGAAACAAGAAATTTATTTAATTAAAACATGAGAAAAATTCCCATCTATCTTTTAGAACCTTTTCAAAGTTTGAGGCATGCAACCTATGTATTAAAACACATGAAATAATGGAGGAACTCACCCATGTCATCTATATATTTTGTTAGAGGCTATTGAATATATTTATTGTGGTCAATACCCAAGCAAAAATGATGACAATCACCCAGCTCACCTATAGCTATTGCTAAAGACTCAGACTAATCAAGTGACATGAAATTGCATTTAAACCAATTGTGAATTAGAGATGTAGATGCTTTTAGAGTAGTTATATGGTTTTTGCAGCCAAAAATTTAATTACAAAAATGATTTAATACTACGCATTATAATGATGTTTCTTTGGTGTCGTTTTGGATTTCAGCTATCAATCTAATATCTAACATGTATTTTATTGTAAATAAACCGATCTCAAGCATGGGAAAAAAATTTGTTGTTTGGAATGAATCCCATCTGTAATTCTTGTCTCATCCTAATGAAATAACAATAGCATTATTTGATCCAAAATGGACCCAATGTGGATATAATAATCTTTTCTTGGTCAATGATTTCTTTGTGATAAGCTTGGAAGTATTGTAATTATTTTTATCAGATTCCTCTTAAAAGTCTTACAAGCCTATTTTATGGCAAAAGATTGACTAGTTTTTTTAGTAACAAAGTTCTCTTAAGTTTAAAATTGCTACATATTTAAGTGTAATGTGTATGGTTAGTGTGTTTTGCAAGTCACACCATAGGGGTGTGACAAATTTGTATTAGAGCCAAGTTGCAAAACTTGGAACTAATGGATGAAGAGAGAAGCAAAAAGTTGCTAAGACTTATGTGGAATGTTTCATTCTACTGTAACCTATCTTCCTAGATTTTATTCACATCATGTGGCTTGAGGTTTTCTAGTAAAAAATCAATGCTCCTATAATGTTTTTATAGGCATTGAATTCTAGAATATGTATACTTAAAATAAGATGTCGAATAAAGTCATTATAAATGTCCATATAGATTTTGCAAGTGACAAATTTACAATGTCACTACCTTCTTGTTAAGAGTTACGGGTAGATGGCTTAGGAAAGTGTCTCCTGGTAATTAGGATATTTTATTATAACCATAATGTGAGTGTTGCAAAGGATTATTTATTTTTTAGACATTGCATATTTATAGATTACAATGCAAAATCATGAGATCATTATAACTATAAATTGGAATTCATTTGACATCATTATGATATTGTAATCTTTGCACTCTAAGGGAAAATATATTAAAACTTCTGTGTATCGAATTCCCATTTCCTAGTGCGTTGTAATATAGATATTCCAAATTTTGTTAATCCATACATGCACCAGACTGAGAGAGATGGTTGGATTCCCTATTGTTAGAACTCATGACTTATTTCACCATGCCATACTTTATCTTTTTCACTACTGTTTTGTATTTTGATTTATTGACCATAATGTTTTAGTCCTCGACCTGAATTAGACATAAATTATGTAGTCTCTCAGGTTTCTACCAACCATGGCATGCTAATCGGTGTCAATTTGGCCACTTATGAATGTTAATACAATTTATTATTTTCATTTCTCCTTAGAGGTCGATCATTGCTCATCAGATTGAAATATGTGGCGTTGACAACAAAATATGTTACATAATTCATAGCTTCACTAATTGAATTGTTGATCAAAAGGTGATTATCTTGTGTTTAATTTTTGGATATTATTTATTTCTATGCCATTAAAATGAAATTTGTTTTGTGTTGTTGAATAAAGTCCCTATTTTTAAACTGGGTGTTGAGTGAAACAACCAATCTACCATCTATTCTTAATGTATATTATAATTTTTCTCTGACATATTGCCACTTGGCCGCGATGGATTTGAAACTTGTAACCCACGACTCGTATAATAGCTAGAGGTCCAACAATTAAAGGTCTGTGTCCTATATAATTCAATGACTATTAAAGCAATAGATTGATGTGGCACGTACCTACTACGGTGAGTATGAAACTTTCCCTTCCTTGATAAGATATTTGATTTCTTTGGTGAAATAGACCACCATTTCATTTTTCATAGTCTTGAGTTTTGTAGCATATTAATGGTAATTAGTTGTAGAATATTTCTTGTTTTATACATTGTGGTACATGATTAGGATAATCACATCATATCATAACTCTTGTAGCGACCTCCTTTTGAAAAAATGTGATCATTTGCGTGTTGGGAAAAGAAAGGTTTCTTCTTTCTCATTTTGCAAAATTTTCATAATTACCTAAACATTCAATTCATATGATGTTGTCACCTATGAGCATGATATTTCCATCAATAAGAATCCAATACTTGTGGTGTGGAGGTATGAGTATTGTTTAGATGTTAGTTAGTTGGGAATATTTTCTTGGCCACCCAAAACTACCAACAAGGTTTCTTGCTCCCCATTGAGCAATTGTGAAGCAAAATAAGGTAGCAGTTGAAAAGAGCATTTCCTATGCCAACTCCCTTCAAATTCCCATTGAAACATTCAATCCGTCCAACAGATAAACCATATTTTCTTGTGATACATAGAGCTTCATTAGCTGATAATAGAAAACTATAAATGCATGCCATTCGAGTGATCTCCTATGGAAATAATCACATATTTCTAGGTTTTTTACCTTCTTGGTTATCCACAATGCCCATATATGTACATTCAGCATAGCTGAAGCTTAATCTTCATCATAGGGGCAGAATTAATCCATCTGCAACCAACAATAATGGATGTAACAACCTTTAAGCCTTGAGAATTCGATTGTCAACAGACACTCTTCCATCTGCAGAAGTAGCTGCCCCAGCTAAGAAACTTAGATGTTGAAATGTCCCTCTCTTTTTCTCATCGACATAGAGGTTGTGAGTGCTCGACACAAACATGCACTCAAAACCTTCAGGTGTGTCAATTGACAACTAATTTTTGTTTGTATACAAGTTTTCCATTGTTTATCACAACTTCATACCTCTCACTTGGGTAAGTAGTTCCATAGGAGCAGTTATCCTTGCTGCTTAGTATATGGTGAACCAACCCTTAGTTGAATATTTTTGCATTGCTAAACAATATCCCCATCATTTTTCCATCCAATTTCCCTAATAATGATTTGCATTTTCCCAAAGTCAATTTGTTCATGACTGCCACAAGGTTATCAAGTTTTCCATTCAAAACATTTGTGTAGACAATGCATTCATCAACAAGAGTATGTGTGCTATTGTCAACAGAGACATAGGATGTTTGAAAGACTGCATTTCCATAAAGTGTTTGGAATGGGTATATTATAACCACAAATAAATAATATAGTTTGATTTACTATTTGTGTACATTAATGATGTAGACGCGACCTAGTTCAACTACAATTCAGTTTACACAATGGAAACAAAACACACACAGCCAACTCGATAACAGTATACCAAGAATTATGGATTTCAATTAAATGAACAATATTTTTACAAGAGGAAATTACAATATAGAGATCATCTCTTTTCAATTGGAATGGACATCAACCATTCAACATTTAACACTTCATAGGAATGCAACCCTCTACATAGAGACAATCACCTCTTGTTACCTCGTAGTAGCAACAAAAACTACCACCATCCTCCCATCCTCTCTCATGATTTAGTTCACAACTAGTATTTATACCTGTTTTAGAGCTCTGAGTCCCGCTCAAATATTCCCTTAGAAGCTTCACTCGCTCGCATGCACTATGAGCTGCATTTAAGGCCTTCACGTGGCCCTTTTCGGCTCCTTCCTCCATCTGTCCTTCTAAAACAACTTCCATAACTGCTCTGCAACTGTTCCAACTACTTGAACGGATCTATTCATTGGAATTATGGCTTGTCCATTGGTCACCTTTTGTCATCGTCTTTGGCTGACTCACGACTCTCTTTCTTTCTCTTGCTGGAAACATCCTTGACAGCCTCTTCTCTTTAGTCTTTCTATGCAACTGGTCGTCAATCGTCATGCTTGGGAATTCATTCTTCTAACTCGCTTTCCATCATTGACCTTATCCGGTCATAATTCCCATGAATTCCACTCTCTTGTTCACTCTTTGCTTCACTTTTCTAGAGGTCATTGACTATCCTGTTGGTTGTGGAGCCTGATCTCCCAGATTTAGAGATATTATTATTCAGCCATGTTTTTCCCCAACTTTATATGATATGCGAAAGGACTTTACACTCACCCCAGCGAGGGGGGTGTGAAGCCTCCCCCCACTGGGCTCCGAGGGATAGCAGGCCCCCTGTGGGGGTTCGGGGGCAAATCCCTCGAAGGAAATTTTTTGGGGTTGTTTTACGGGCCCATGGTTTTAGGTAACCCGTGGTATTTTCCCATTGTATTTCCCCTTTATAAGAAAGACATTGTAATATGGCTAGGGTTGATGTATTAGATATTATGCATTGTAAATATCTCTGAGATCGTGAAAGAGAGACTATGAGACAATGAAGAGGAAGTGCAACGGATGTGCTGCATGTTGTATCCCTTTATTTGTTGGATGATATAATAATAAGGACTGACAATTTTAGTGTGAACATAGCCCATCTTGGGTGAACCATGATATATTGGTGTCTCTCTTGTAATGTGTTTGTGTAATTTGTATTTGCATCTTGTTTATTGTTATTGCTCTATGATCCTATTCTTCTAACAATTGGTATCAAAGCCAAAGGTCTATTTGGTAGATAAACCCGCAGGAAACTAGGGTTTCTGGTTTGAGTGGGAGCAATGGTGGAAGAAGAAAAGTTTAAGGTCGAGAAATTTAATGGCCAAAACTACCAGTTATGAAAGATGCAAATGGAGGACTATCTGTACCAGAAGGATCTATTCCTACCGTTGGGAGGAAGAGCAAAGCAGTCGTCGACTATGATGGATGATGAATGGGAAGTTCTTGACAGAAAGGTACTGGGATCAATATGACTGTCCCTGGCTTCGTCAGTGGCTTTCAAAATCTCAAAAGAAAAGACAATGGAGGGTTTGATGAGCGTATTGGATAAGCTGTATGAAAAACCCTCGGCCTCCAACAAGGTATTTCTAATGAAGCGTTTATTTAATATGAAGATGTCAAAAGGTGGATCTGTTGCTAATCATTTAAATGAATTTAATACGTTTACAAATTAACTAAGTTCTGTAAGTGTGAACTTTGATGATGAGGTTAGGGCTCTTTTAATCTTGTGTTCATTGCCAGAAAGCTGGAATAGCTTGGTCATGGCTGTAAGTAACTCTGTCTCTGGTTCAAACACCTTGCAATTTGATGATGTTATTGGTGTTATTCTTAGCGAGGAAATGCGAAGAAAAAACATAGGTGAGACATCAAGTAATGCGTTGAACATGGAGAGCAGGGGAAGAAAAAAGGAGAGAGGAAAGAGCCAAGGTAATCACAGCAAGTCTAAAATGGGCAGATCCAAGTCCAGACTAGAAAAAATAGGGTGCTGGAACTGTGGAATGAAAGGACATCTGAAGAAAGACTGCAGATCTCTAAAGAAGAAAGGAGATGGATAGCAGGAGACTACGCAGGAAGCAAATGTAGTAGGTGATGTGTTACAAGATGCTTTGATTCTTGCTTTAGATAATACTAGTGATTACTAGGTAGTAGATTCAGGGGATTCATGTCATGCTACACCCCATAGGAAATATTTTCATGATTATGTTCCAGATGATTTTGGACATGTCTTATTGGGTGATGATGAGACATGTAAAATTGTTGGAATGGGTAAGGTATGGATAAAATTTAAGAATGGAATTGAATGGCCACTGGAAGATGTTAGGCATATTCCTGCTATGAAAAGAAATTTGATCTTAACGGGGAAGTTGGGAGATGGCGACTGTCTATCTATGTTTGGAGAAACGTGGTGGAAGATCACTAAAGGATCAATGGTGATAGAAAAAGGAGACATGGTAGGTATGTCGTATTTATGTCCTCATAATACTGGCCTTTATATCTCTTTAACTTCCACAGGAACAAATACAACATCGTGGCATCATAGGATTGGCCACATGAGTGAGAAGGGGATGCAGATTCTCCACTCAAGGAAGTTGCTGCCAGATTTGAAGCAGGTAAGTTTGGAATTCTGTGAGAACTGTGTTTATGGAAAATAGAAGAGACTCAGATTTATCAAGGTTGGGAAACAAAAGAAGAATGAAAAGTTAGAGATTGTGCATACATATGTATGGGGACCGGCTCAGGTATAATCTCTTGGTGGCTCTCATTATTATATTACATTTATTGATGATGTAACTAGAAAAACTTGGGTTTATTGCATTAGACATAAATATGATGTTTTTGCTACTTTTAAGAAGTGGAAAGCTTTGGTTGAGAATGAGATAGGAAAAAGGTTGAAGTGTCTTATTTTTTATAATGGAGGTGACTATTGCGGCAGGGAGTTTGATAGGTACTGCTCATACCATGGGATTCCTAGAGAGATGACAATCCCAGGAACACCACAAGAATATGGTGTGTAAGAAAGGATGAATAGAACAATCATGGAGCATGGAAGGTGTATGAAATCGCATGCATGGTTGCCCTTATAGTTTTGGGTAGATACTATAAATACTATTGTTTATTTAATAAAAAGAGGGCCTTCAAGTGCTTTGGATGGTGGTTCCAGAGGAGGCATGGATAGGTAAAAAGGTAAACTACTCATTTCTGAGAACGTTTGGTTGTGAAGCATTTGTCCACATTGATAAAGAAAATAGAACAAAGCTTGAAGCTAAATCCAAGAAATGTACATTTATTGGAAATGGGGTTGATGATTTTGGTTATCGCTTATGGGATTATGAAAATAACAAAATCATTAGGAGTAGAGATGTGATATTCAATGAAAAGGTCATGTATAAAGATCAGTTGCAGGGAAAGTAAAAGGAAAAGGAAAACACAGAGTACACAATACTTGATGAAATTAAAGAAGATGAAGTTCCAAAGGTGCCAGAAAATCAAGAACAACATCAAGTACCTGAAACTCCTGCAAGTGTAAGAAGATCTACTAGGTTAAGTAGAATCCCTGAACGATACTCCCCTTCAATGTATTATTTATTGATGACTGATTCTGATGAACCAGAATGTTATGAAGAAGCAATGCAGGTGGAAACTAGAAAGAAGTGGTAGCAAGGCATGAATGAGGAGATGGACTCATTGGTAAGAAACTAGGCTTTGGATTTGGTCCAGTTTCCTACCGGTGAAAGAGCATTGCAGAAAAAATGGGTTTACAGGTTGAAAGAAGAAGAAGGAGGCAAGAAGGGGTACAAGGATATACTTGTTGTAAAGGGGTTTGCACAGAAGAAAGGTATAGATTTTGATGAAATATTTTCTCATGTTGTTAAGATGACTTCAATTATATTTTCTCTAGTTCCATGAATGAGTCCTCAAACCATTGTATTTGACCTTTGTAGGTTATCAATCACCTCCAAGGTTATTTTGGGAACCATGACTAGGTTAGTTATGAATCAATAATTGGTCTTGAGGTGTAGTCAAGGTTAGGGGAATACAACAAGGTCCCTATGCCCTAAATGATGCTTCTTAGGCTCAATATCCATGAAAAACATCTATAATTTGAACAAAAGATTCCCTTACATGGGGATCTTTCAAATATTAGTCATTTACTATGGATCATTACGATATTTTCAATAAGACTATTATGTTTTAGGGACATGAAAATGGTTATCAAAGTATAATAGGGATGTTATGAATTTAACAAAGATTCTTGGGCTAAGTGATATGAAATTTGCACTGAAAGACTACATAGAATATTTCTATATCATCTTTGTCATCTATGTGGGTACTTTCACCTCTAAGTGGTATTCCATGCACCATTAGGTAGTTTTGTGCAAAAGAGATCGGTCTATGGGATTTTATTATGCATGATATAGGGAAATAGGTCCTCTTTCCTTAAAAGAATGTTTTAGTGCTCCATATGGGATTTTGGAATATGTTAAGGTGAGGGAGTTGGCATGTTTTTATTCTAAGTAAAAATAATGCCTATACATTTCCATGAATAAACCTAGTCTTAATGCTTGAAATTTTACTTTCTGAGCTTCACTGTGTGTGAGAGACATTATAAAATATTTAAAAATAACGACACAAAAGAACTAATTGATATTTACAATTGTGGAATTTCTTTTTCAAGAAATTCCATCATTTTACAGAGCTCATGCATTAATGTGAGCACAATTATTTTTTATTTATACAAAATTTATATAAATAAAATGTATTTATTGCAAAAGCTAATTAGATTTAATACATTTCATCATTTTACAATATATTCTTCTAATTTTATATTGTAACTATATTGCCATGAAAAGGAAACAATACAATAGCTTGTAATTTAGCCTTGTTTTATCCTCAAGTGTTGAAATGAACATTTAGTATAAACCCAAGACATGTTCTAGAGAGCAATTGCCCCATTTATTTAGTTTTAGTTCTTTAAATTTATGTATGTTGAAACATTCTATGATTTCTTATTTTATACATAGAAAATAAGCTTAAATAACCTTGTCTTTAAGCAAACTCATATCAATAACTTGTTTCATCTTTTCAACCTTTTAACAGACTTGGGTTCCATTTCCTTCTTCTTTTTTCTCTTATTTTATTGTGTGTAAGATTGAAAATATTTGTATTGGGTGAGTGGGATTTTAGGTAGGTTACACAAAGTGTGAAGAGTTTTTTCGGGTTCTATCCAACTCTATCTACAAATGTTCATACAAGATAAGAGGTGTGTTAGTCTAAGTAAGCCTCAAGCATGAACACCATGATCAACATAAATGGAGGGTGGATGCAAAGGTAGAGACGTCAAGAGAAGGGTGGGTTTTGAACAAAGTGTGGGGAAGTTAGATAAATTTTAGAATCGAGTAACATTAAATCGACCAACTCTTTTTTCACCTTAATTGAAGTGTCCATTCCATGTTGTTAACGTATATAAGACTTACTTGGAAATCTTTGTGTGATCCAATTGTTGTACATAGCCAATATGTTTCTCCATGCAATTATCCTCCATTCAGTGCCTTCATTCTCATTTATCTACAAAGATGTGCAAACATGATACACACAACTCAACGAGATAGTTGAAATGGTTATAGTCAATAATGTTAGGTATTTCACTACAAATTCTTATGAGGATAAAGAAACATTCATTATATTCAAAAATCACAAGATTGTTTAGGAATGTGGTCTTGGGAATGTTGAAATATTGTAAATTCTAAGAATATTATATTTGTACTTTATTATTCCAGAGATGTTTCATTCCTCCATGGAGACCCTATTGTATACCCAGAGATGTTTATTCCTCCAAGAGAGTGTTGTAACTAGGGTTATTAGATCTCCCATGTGAGGTCGGCCCTGAGTTAGTTGTTTAGGGGTTATCAGACTCTCTTAGGAGAGGTCAGCCCCATTAGGGTGAAAATTCAGTTAGAACATGAGTATAAATAGAGGAGGTGTGTTCCTCATTTATCTCATTCATTCACTCACTTGTGATTGGCGCATAGGAGAGAGAGAGGTCTGCATAGGAGAAGAAGGAGCTCTTGTTTGGGTACTACATCTTGTATTGGTTGATTATCTATATTGAGGAACACTTTGTTGGGTTTTCTACCCCATGAGGGTTTCCCATGGTAAATATTTGTCTATCTTGTGATTGTGTTTCTTTTAGTGATCTTGCTTGTGAATTTAGGCTAAACTTAACATGGTATCATAGCTAGCCTGAATAGGACATCTTTCACAAGGTGAAAATACCTCTCTCTCCTCCTCCGGTGGTAAATTAGGGTTTCTGTAAAATTTGGAATTTTTGGATTGTAATTGCATGGCTGGATAGCCCTCCTCAAAATGGAAGTTTTGAGCCTTAGATCAAATTTTTAAGTGGGTAGAACCCCGAGCTTCATCAAACCCTGGTTTGAATTCTCGACCAGAAAACCAGTAAACCAGAAAAAGTGTGCACCTGTGTACTAGAAAACCAGAAAAGGTGTGAACTAGAAAGCCATAAATTCTGTTGTAGATCTGAAAGTTGCTGATCAGATTTGAAGGGTGAAAAGTTGAAGTTTCCAAAAGTAGAGTTCACCAGTTATCTCAATCCAATCAAGCATATCTCTTGGTAAGTGTTATTCTATCTATTGAGAAACTTCAATTTCTACAACCCCCTAAATAAGATGGATCCAAGCACTAAGCTTGAAGACAAGCTAGAGGGTATAGAGAATTTACAAGCATGGAAATATAGGATTGGTCTCATTCTTGAAGAGAATGATCTTGTCCAATATATCAAAGATGAAATTGCAGAACCTGAAGAAGATGAAGCCAAAGAGAAGTATAAGAAGGACTTGATTAGGGAAAAGAGAATCATTATTGATTCTATCAAGGACCACTTGATTCCCCAAGTGGAATCCAAGAAGACCCCAAAGGAAATGTATGATGCCCTAGGCATAATGTATGAAGGGACGAACATCAACAAAAAGATGAATTTGAGAGCTCAATTGAAGAATACCAAAATGAATAAAGGAGAATCTATTCAAGATTATTTCACAAGGGTTTCCCAGTTCAAGGAACAACTAGAAGCCATTGGTGACACCCTTAATGAATATGAAATAGTCATGAATGCACTCAATGGTCTCACTAGACCTTGGGAGTCATTCATCCAAACCATGTGTGCAAGAAAAGAAAGTATGAAGTTTGATGTGGTGTGGGAAGATTGCATTCAAGAAGATGCTAGGGTAGCCAATAGAGAAGCCCTGCTCAAAGAAGATGACCAAGCTTTGGCCACTCACACCAGAAGAAGGAGTCATTTCAACTCCATGGAGAATAGCCATAAGAAATCTCATCCTCCACATAGATTTCAAAAGAAAGAAGGAGTAAGCTCAGAAAGAGACCTCTCCTCAGCTAAGAGTTACATTTGTCACAAACTAGGACACTTTTCTAGAAATTGTCCTTCAAATAAGAAGAAGAATTTTCACAAAAGGAATCATGCAAATATAGAAGAAGATGATAGTGAAGAAGAAGAAGAGGTAAGGCCTAAAAGGAAGAGAACCAAAGTAGAAGAAGAAGATGCAAAAGAATATGTTCTATTCTATGCACTCTTTGGGTCAGTAACACCTGGAGAAGATACATGGCTCTTTGATAGTGGTGCTTCAAAGCACATGACAAGTCAAAAGAAAACTCTCTCAAACCTAGAAGAAAAGAACTCTCCTCAGAAGGTATCCTTGGGAGATGATTATCAATATCCCATCAAGGGAATTGGTGAAGCAAGCTACAAGCCTGATTCTGGAACTCCATTAAAGATGATGGACATTCTATAGGTACTAGGTTTGAAGAAGAACTTACTTTCTATCTCAGATTTAGATAAGAAAGGCTATAGGGTTGCATTCATATATGGACAAGTACTCATGTGGTCCAAAGGAAAATCAATTGAGGATGCAATTGTTATTGGTGAAGAGGAAGGAGGTATGTACAAAATCAAGGGTTATCTAGAAGCTTCCCTTATTCATGAAGCCACTAGCCCAAGTGAGCTATGGCATAGGAGATTCGCTCACTCTAACTACAAAGCACTTCCTCATGTGAGTAATGTAGTCATAAGACTACCAGATCTAAAGATTGACCATGATGGCACCTGCAAGGGATGTGCAAAAGGGAAGAATATCAAGAACCCATTTCCAAAGAGTGAAACAAAGACCGAAAGTACCTTGGAATTGATTCATTCAGATGTATGTGGACCTATGCCCTCCACATCCTTGAGTGGCTATGAATATTACCTTACATTCATTGATGACTACTCAAGAAAGACTTGGATATACTTCCTAAAGGGAAAGAATGAAGTATTTGGAAAGTTCAAGGAATTCAAAGCCTTGATAGAAAATCATTCAGAAAAGAAGATCAAGATACTCAGGACAAATAATGGTGGAGAATACACTTCAAAGGATTTTGAATACTTTTGTAAAGAAGCTGGAATTAAGAGGGAACTAACCACTCCCTACAGTACTCAACAAAATGGTGTTGTAGGGAGAAAGAATAGAACCATTATGGAAGCAGTGAAAACAATGATACATGATCAAGACCTATCTATGTATCTGTGGGCTGAAGCAGCAAGGACAACAGTCTATGTGCAAAATAGACTATCTCATAGTGCTCTTGATTTCAAGACCCTTGAAGAAGTGTTCACAGGTAAGAAGCCTGAGGTAATTCACCTCAAGATATTTGGATGCTCAGTATACATTCACATTCCAAAAGAAAAGAGAACTAAGTTGGATCCTTCTGGGAAGAAAATAATATTTGTTGGATATTGTGATGCATCCAAAGCATCCAGAATATACATCCCAGTATTCCATCATATGGAAATAAGTAGGGATGTGACATTTGATGAAGAAGCAACTCTCAAGAGATCTAGGAAGTTCCAGTATGAAGAAGTATATGAAGATGATGCACCTTCTAGAATTACAGAGGCTGCACCTACCCCTGAAGATGTAACACCTGAAGATCATGACATGATAGAACCACAAGAACCCCTTGCTATAGACATATTAAGGAAGAGAAAGCCAGCATGGGAAAGATACATTATACTAGGAGCAAAAAAGTATCGAGCTCCTGAAGGCTCCATAATAGTGAGCAAGAAACCAAAGTCATTCACCAATTATATGGCTTTGATGTGTGATCTTGAAGATCAAGAACCCACTAGTTATGAAGAAGCATCCCATAAGAAAGAGTGAGTTAACGTAATGACAGAGGAGTACCAGCCAATAATGAAGAATGATGTTTGGGATATAGTTCCCAAACCAAAGGAGAAGAGTGTGGTATCCTCCAAATGGATATACAAGATAAAGCATGTTGTGGATGGCAGCATTAAAAAGTATAAGGAAAGGTTTGTGGCCAGAGGATTCCCTCAGAAAGAGGGAATTTACTATGAAGAAAAATTTGCACCAGTTGCAAGGTACACTTCCATTAGAACTATCATGGCACTTGCATCCATGATGAAGTGGAAATTACACCAGATGGATGTAAAGACACCTTTCCTAAATGGTGTGATTGAGGAGGAAGTGTACATAAAACAACCACAAGGATTTAAGGTTGAAGATAGAAGAACCCACATATGCAAACTAAAGAAGGCCTTGTATGGGTTAAGACAAGCTCCCAGATCTTGGTATGGAAGAACTGATAGTTTCTTGACAAGCCTTGGCTTTACCAAAAGTAAAGTTGATCCTAATCTTTATCTCAAGGTTATGGATGATGAACCTGTCATACTGTTGCTATATGTGGATGATCTATTTCTGACTAGGAATGAGAAACAGATTGTCGAATGCAAGAATAAACTCTTTGTAGAGTTTGAGATGAAAGATCTCGGTTTGATGCATTACTTCCTAGGACTGGAAGTATGGCAAGGCTTAGAATGAATCTTTCTCAACCAGGAAAAGTATGCTGTGGAAATCTTGAAAAGATTTGATATGTTATAATGCAAATCCATGGCCACTCCCATGGATTCTAACTCAAAGCTATTAGTTGATAACTCATCAGAGTTAGTGGACATGACTCTGTATAGACAGATTATTGGGTCATTGATGTATTTGACAAATACCAGACCAGATATATGCTTTGCCGTGAACACGTTGAGTCAGTATTTAATGTAACCTAGACGAGTTCACCTGATAGCTACAAAGGATGTGATGAGGTACCTAAAGGGTGCGACAGAATTTGATCTATGTTATCTTGGAGATCATGACTTCAGATTGTATGGCTATATAGATGTTCATTGGGCAGGAAGTGTATCAGACAGGAAGAGCAGATCGAGCGGATGTTATTGTCTAGGATCTGCCATGATCTCGTGGTTTAGCGGGAAGCAGTCTAGTGTGGCTCTCAGCACAGTTGAAGCGGAATATATTACTGCTTGATCTGCTAGTTGTGAAGCCATATGGATTCAAAAGCTGTTATCAGGATTATTTGACTTAGAGAGGGACCCCACTGTGATCCTGTGTGACAACCAGAGTGGTATCAAGATGACAGAGAATCCAATGTTCCATGATAAGTCAAAGCACATAGAGATCCGATATCTTTATATACGGGATATGGTGCAGAAAGGAGCTATCAAGCTCGAGTATGTGAGAACTGACGAACAAGTTGTTGATATATTGACCAAACTTTGTCTCGAGTAAAGTTTGAGTATTTTCGAGAGAAGCTTGGCATAGATCAGAAGGACCCTCCTCAAAAGCGGGAGTGATGTGGTCGATGATGATGAGATTTCCTTCATCGGCAGTGAGGTCGATGATGTGGATACCTATATTGGTGATACTGATGATGAGGTCGATGAGTGGTCCTTAGACTTCGTCTAAGTTGACAAGTGGATTGTATCATCCCTGGACACATGTCCTAAAAGAGATCCGTAGACATATGTCTCCAAGAAAGTGGTCCCTGGTGGACGTGATAGGGATGCATCGTCCATGAACATTATGTTGAAAATGTACGTGATAGGACTACATCGTCCCTGAACATTCAGTTCAAAATATACGTGATAGGATTGCATCGTCCCTGAACATTCAGTTCAAAATGTACGTGATAGGACTACATCGTCCCTGAACGTCAGTTCAAAATGTACGTGATAGGACTGCATCATCTCAGAACATTCAGTGCAAAATGTATGTGATGGGGATTGCATCATCCCGAAACCCTTGGTTCAAAATGTACGTGATGGGGATTGCATCATCTCAGAACCCTTGGTTCAAAATGTACGTGATGGGGATTACATCATCCTAGAACCCTTGGTTCAAAATGTACGTGATGGGTTTTGCATCATCCCGGAACCCTTGGCTCAAAATGTACGTGATGGGGATTGCGTCATCCTAGAACCCTTGGGTCAAAATGTACATAATGGGGATTGCATCATCCCATATCCCTTGGTTCAAAATGTACGTGATGGGGATTGCATCATCCCGAAACCCTTGGTTCAAAATGTACGTGATGGGGATTGCATCATCCCGAAACCCTTGGTTCAAAATGTACGTGATGGGGATTGCATCATCCTAGAACCCTTGGTTCAAAATGTACATGAGGGGATTGCATCATCCCAGAACCCTTGGTTCAAAATGTACGCGAGGGGATTGTATCATCCTGGAACCCTTGGTTCAAAATGTACATGGTACGATTGCATCGTTCTTGGACTTATGCCCTAAATTGAGAGAGATTGACGTCCATCCTGTAATTGGATCATGTGTATTGCAGAGGATGTTGCTTTGATGATCCAGATGTTGATCGAGATGATCCAGTTGATGATCCAGATGATGTTGATCGAGATGATCGAGATGCTATTGATCGAGATGATCCAGTTGATGATCCAGATGATGTTGATCGAGATGATAGAGATGATCCAGTTGATGATCGAGATGATCCAGATGATGTTGATAGAGATGATCCAGATGCTATTGATCGAGATGATCTAGTTGATGATCCAAATGATGTTGATCGAGATGATCCATATTCCTGTAGCGGTTCGGATGCTGCAGAAGATGAAGCCTCAATACTGAAGATGTTCCAGTATTGAATATTTGAATATACTCCAGTAACTGGTTGAGTTACTGCTGATGTATGAAGAAAGCTTCCAATGATTTATAGATGTATCATGTATCATGTATCATGTAGTTGATGACTCCTTGTTCCTGTAGATGTTGTTATAATATCCTTCTCATTAAGGGGGAGTGTTGAAATATTGTAACTTCTAAGAATATTATATTTGTACTTTATTTTTCCGGAGATGTTCCATTCCTCTGTGGAGACCGTATTGTATATCCGAAGATGTTTATTCCTCCGAGAGAGTGTGGTAACTAGGAATATTAGTTCTCCCATGTGAGGTCATCCCTGAGTTAGTTGTTTAGGGGTTATTAGACTCTCTTAGGAGAGGTCGGCCCCATTAGGGTGAAAATTCAGTTAGAACATGAGTATAAATAGAGGAGGTGTGTTCCTCATTTATCTCATTCATTCACTCACTTGTGATTGGCGCATAGGAGAGAGAGAGGTTTGCATAGGAGGAGAAGGAGCTCTTGTTTCGGTACTACATCTTGTATTGGTTGATTATCTATATTGAGGAAAGCTTTGCTGGGTTTTCTACCCCATGAGGGTTTCCCAGGGTAAATCTTTGTATATCTTGTGATTGTGTTTCTTTCAGTGATCTTGCTTGTGAATTTAGGCTAAACTTAACAGGGAGTGGCACCAATTATTTTGAAAAGATGATAATAGTCGCCATACTAATGTGAAATAATGAGCATTTCTGATGAAAAAAAATTGACATCAACATTTATGTAGATTTAAAATTAATTGTTGATTAGTTTAGAGAAAAAAAATTATGTAGATTTAAAATTAGTTGTGAATTGTTTAAAAAATAAGAAATAAAAAAAAATATATTTGTGTGGTAACTTTCAAATAACTTAAAATATCAAATTTATAATTGTGTCTTTATTTACTTGTATTATATACATTGAATATTTAAGAAAAGTTAAAACATAGGTTTATGTTCTTTATATTTGAAAGTTATACTAGATAGGGTTGAGTTTCACGGGGTTCAAATTGTGAACCTATAACTTAGCACGCAGGTAGAATATTAAAGAATACTTTAATTTCTCTATATATTAAGATTTTTTTTTAATTTTGTTATTAAACTTTTTTTAATACTTTTTTATAATTTAGAAAACCTTTATTTCACTAAATATTCTAGAAATCCACTTTTTCTATGGCATTTTTTAATATTTTTTTAATTTTTATCTTCATTATGATGATATGAAACAACTCTTTGCAAGGTCAAATATGAAATCTTAGTGAGATAAAATATTTCAAGATGGGAAACAACCCCCTAAAAAAATCAACTTCATCCACAATCATTCCAATCAACTTCACATCACATTCAATCAAAAATCATGCATGTATCTCCAAATGCACTTGGATTCACACCATCTTCATATACATCATACTTATTCAAACACTAATATTCAAACCCCCTAATACCCTATTCAACCTCCTAGATACATAATTATAAACCCTAGATACATAATTATAAACCCCTTGGTATCTCATATTTAAAAATAACAATATTAAAAACCCCTCCTATCTTGAGCTTTAGCCTTCCCTAATTCAATAAAAATATTTAATGATATGTTTGGCAGGATTTGTCAAAAATCTTCTCCACTTTGTTTGATCTATGATTATTGTAGCATTTTCATGTAACTATCTTTTGGGTTTTTTAATCTTTTAAAATGTAATTCTTTGTTTCTAATTAATGAAAAGATAAATAAATAAAATATAATAGTATAAAGTAATTTTAATAAAAAAATTTAAAAGGTGAAAGGCCGGTTAGATTTTTTAATTTTTAATAAAAAATTTTAAAGGTGAAAGGTATGTTAGATTTTTTAATTTTGTAATAAAAAATCAAATTTCCAATTAAAACACATGTTTGTTTGACTTTTTATATAATCTTTTTATTTTATTATAAAAACTAAACTATTTTTTTATTAAAATATATATTTTTAATCACAAATTGCATCTTAATTTTCTAAGCTAGCATGATTTCTTCTAATTTTTTTTATAAAGGATTTTTTTAATACACCTTTACAATTTAAAAACCTCTATTTTCATTAGATATCCTAGAAATCCACGTGGCATTTTTAATACTCTTTTTATTTTTACCTTCTGTGTGATATGACATAAATCCTTGCAAGGTCAAATATGAAATCTTAGTGAGATAAAATATTTCAAGATGGGAAACAACCCCTTAAAAAAATTCAACTTCATTCACAATCACTCTAATCAACTTCATATAACATTCAATCACAAATCATGCTATTATAAATGCCTTAATATATAGATATTTAAAATGACAATACTAAGAACCTCTCCTTTTCTAATTCAATAAAAATATTTAATGATATGTTTGGCTGAGTTAAAATGACAATATTAAGAACCTCTCCTTTTCTAATTCAATAAAAATATTTAATGATATGTTTGGACCAGGGATTTGTCAAAAATCTTTTCCACTTTGTTTGATCTATGTGGATCTATGATCATTATAGTCTTTACATGTAACCACTTTTTGGATTTTTAATATTTTTAAATGCAATTCTTTGTTTCTAATTAAATGAAAAGATCGATAAATTAAATACACACCTATAAAGTAATTTTAAGAATTGTTTTTAAAGTGAAAGGACTGTTAATTTTTTTTACTTTTAATAAAACATCAAATTTTCAATTAAAACACATGTGTGGACTTTTTATATAATCTTTTCATTTTATTATAAAAACTGAATTTTTTATTATTAAAATATATATTTTTAATCCCAAATTGCATCTTAATTTTTTAATATGCTTTAAACTGGCAAGTATTGGAGTTTTAATGTTCATATCTTAATGAAGAAGAAAGCAAATCACGAAACAGCGCAAACCAAATATTTAAACAAATAAATGTTACAGCACTTGGCATTTTTTTATGGCGAAGCAAGTTAATATCACCACTAATCCCAAAGGAGCTTCAGCGTTCTAGGTCAATTACCCGAGACACTTCATTTTCACAACAAAGTGGTATATTTTCTCATAAATTTCCAAAACAGAGGGGAATCTCTAAAAACAAATCTCCTCAAAAGTGCTGGTCAAGAATTTTAGGGAAATGAGAGTTGTTTGTAGTGATATGAAAACATTCAAGGAGGAATATGTCCCACATTCCACTTGGATTTAAATCAAACGTGAGGATTATCCTTTCAAAATTTTGCCGTATCTTCCAGATGTGGAAAGTAATTTTGTTTTGTATGATTGTCAACGTCTCTCAGGATTGAAGCACGTTGGTAATGTATACTGCGATT
This sequence comes from Larix kaempferi, assembly GCA_027924585.1. Taxonomy (NCBI): domain Eukaryota; kingdom Viridiplantae; phylum Streptophyta; class Pinopsida; order Pinales; family Pinaceae; genus Larix; species Larix kaempferi. The sequence continues at coordinate 7,622,158 of BSBM01001166.1, read as the reverse complement.
GTCCGGCTCTTTCGAATTTGAAGCACGCTGCGAATCTTTTTCTAAACAATTTTGACAATTGGATTGTGACGATATGGACAGGTTCCCTTTATTTTTTTAGGGAAAACTTTACTGCTGGCAGTTGTTCAGGTTTGGAGATCTTCGGAAATCTGTAAATTGGCTTCCTCTATAAAACAGGTCGATTTGCATAGGGAAAACAGACTAAAGATGTTGTTCGATGGGCATTTGCTCAGAGACGCATTCGCGAACAACCTGTGAGTTTGCTGCAACTTCGTGAGTTTGCAGATAACATGTATTCTCCACAGTCTTCTCCCAAGTTTTTAATAGGTAACGCCTGTGAAATGTCTCTGGACTCTATAGATCGCACCACAATTGATGATTACGACATTTGTGAAATCGATTTCGTCGAACCCACGAGCAACTGGCAAGCAGAAACAGATTCATTTGAATATGCTGCTGCGGATTATCCCTGCCGTTGCTTGCCTTCTCAGTCATCTAATGGTTTCGCTTCCTTAGATCTCATTATACAAAGTCAAATGGGCATTGATAATGCTCAGCCCTCAGTCCCAATATGGGAGGATTCTACTATTACAGTTTCCACTGAAGGGATCAACAGTAGTTGGGAGGCCGGCTTAAGGTTTTCTTTTGATCAGAAAAGAAACAGCGCGTTTGTGAAATGGAAGGCTGGAAACCCTAATCTACAACATTCCTGCAAGCCCATAAATCATTTGTCTTTGCAGAAACGGTGTATCCGTTTCTTGAATGACATTAACAACCATAAAATTCGATCGCCACGCTATAAAAATAACTGTGACGATTCGAGCTACATGACCGTTTGCAATAATTACGACAAGCTTGCAATCCACCATGTTGTAGCTGAACGCAAGAGGCGAGGACAGATGAATGATATATTCTCCGCTTTAAGGGCTGTAGTGCCAGTGAAACCCAAGGTAATCCTTTCTGGTCACTTTTTTTTTCATTTTTTCCTCCTTGAGATCTTAGCGATGTGACTGATCGGCGGTTTTAATAGTTCATTAATTGTTAACTTCTTTGTGATATAGAAGGCCGGCAGAGCTACAGTGCTTCTTCAAACGAAAGATTACGTGATTCACCTGAAGAACTGTATACAACAATTGGAGCAACGAAATCGAGAGTTGGAAGCGTTACTATTGGACAAATCGTCAGTCACATAGATCATCAGTTCACTACTTTTAGGGTAACGTAAAGACAGAGCCTCTTATATAAGATTTATTTTGTTTCAGTGAACAAGATGTGAAATTTTGCTCTCTCAACTTATTATATTTTTGCTTTCCTGCCTTCTCTGTTTCTGTTTTCCAGTACTCTTTACTTTTCTGGTTTTCTATTTTTGTTTTATAGTTTTCTTTTCTAGTTTTAATGGTAAAATCGTTCAATATTTTTTAAAATCCTTAAATATTCACTAACACAACCACTTAACTTATGGTTAGTGAACACCCATAGGTCATGTTGAAAAAGTAAACTTGACAGACAATTAAGTAGCCGACAAGCAGCCACTGCCGTCACCCGCCCATCCATCCAGCTACCAACCCAGCTGTCCACCACCCATCTGTCCAGCCACCAACCCAGCTGTCCACCAGCTCAACTCCACGGTTCACCAGCCCGGAGAACAGTACACACATGGTTGTAAATTTTGCTATAAATAAATAATGTCATAGCTGCAAGAGGGAGACTTGTGAATGTAGTTTATTCTGCTCCGAGGGAAACTTGTGAATGTAGTTTACTCTGCTTAATTTTTTTTAGCAGCAACTCATATCTTCATATCTTGCTATCTAATTGTATTTTCAAGTTTTTTTTTAGTTTTCTTTCTTGCATGATCTTTCTCTTACAAATGGTATGAGAGCCTCGTGGAATTGAAAGGTTGCTTGTGGAAGTGCATAATATGGCTATGGACAAGAAAAATATTTTTGGGATGATATTGATCTCACAAGTTTGGTGCTTTAAGGCTGCTTGTGGAAGTGCATAATATGGCTATGGAAGAGAAAAATATTTTTGGGATGATATTGATCTCACAAGTTTGGTGCTTTATTTATGATTTTATTAAAAATTTGTTGGGACTTGAAAAGACTTTTTCATACCATGCTTTAATCAATTTGCATTGGCTATGCAAAGTTGTGTTAACAAAGTATTGTGAAAATTGCTTTATCTTGAAATTAGTTGAAGTATGGTGGGTGTGAGTAGCAGGAGTCTCACTCAACCCCAAATTCCACAATTTAATGGAAAATATTATGAATATTGGAGCATTAAGATGAAGACTTTATTTTGTTCATGATAATTATGAGAGTTGGTTGAGAATGGTTTTACACAGCCACCAAATCAAGCAACATATAATGTTTTATCACAAGCACATCTTAATATATTTTTCATTTTGGTTCAGGAACTCAACTCCATCGTCCAGCAGCCAGAAGAACAATACACACATGGTTGTAAATTTTGCTATAAATAGATAATGTCATAAGGCGGACTTGTGAATGTAGTTTCTTCTCCTTAATATAATTTTGAGCAGCAGCTCATATCTTCATATCTTGCTATCTAATTGCATTTGCAAGTTCTTGTTTTAGTTTTCTCTCTTCCATCCTTCTCCTACAGGCCACAAGTTAATGCCATGAATATGAACTATATGTTACTTGTTATCTCATTTTTTTAGTTAAAATTTATGAAAAAGTGTTGGTCATCTATAAGAGTTTTCCATGAATTAGCTAGTAATTATTTTTATATTCTTTTTTTTTATAATTGTTTATTTTGAATTTGAAACTACTGCCATAGAATCAATCTAGATAGTACACTTGTTTAATCTTATTGCAATCTAAGAAAAGTGTAGGTGCTAATCCACACCAAATTCTAAAATAAAAATACTTATTTATATAAAAATTTACTAAATTCTTGAAAATAATATTTTGCTAAAAATACTATAAAAAAAAACTATATCCTCAAATATTTAAACCTATTTTATTTTATAAAATTATTTAATTAATGGTCTTATTTGATAAAACTATTTAATTAATTAAATAACTTATAACAATATGTACCTTCTTTCCCCAAAGTTCCTCTTGCTGGTTCCGATGCTCTTCCGCTTCATGCTGTTAAATTTCAGAATGTTACCATTCATAGGGGTAAAAAGAAAAAGGAGGGGTCTCGGGCTTCTGATAATGTTGATTCTAGCTTTCCTCGAGAGGTTGGTTTTTTGTTGTCTGGGGTTTCTATTAACTCGTCTGATGAGGGTCTTAGAGCGAAGATACCTTGTGCCCCTGGTTCTTAATGTCAATTTTATCCTTGAATATTCGGGGGTTGGGGAAGGTTGCTAGGGCAAAGGCCTTGTCCAAATCTGTCCAGGTGTTGTGTTACTTCAGGAAACAATGTGTTTAAGTGCAGTGGCGGTCAATTGGTTAGGTGACCTTCTTCCTAGATGGGAAGTTGCGGCTTGTTGTTCTAATGGTCTTTCTGGTGGACTAGCAGTGGCTTGGAACCCTTCTCTATTTGCCTTCAAAGTATTTTTCACTCCGTGGGGTTTGCTGTTGAAAGGAATATGTTTAAGGTTGAACATTCAGTTTCATATCCTCAATTGTTATGCTCCTTATGATGGCCGTAGGATTTTCTGGGATGCTTTGGCAGCCTCTGGGGTTCTTAACTTACCTCACTTAGTGATTGCTAGTGATTTGAATTTTACTAAATCGGTCTCTGAGATATGGGGTTCTAGGGCCAGATTGGATCCGATGGTGGATTAGTTTATGGATTTTCTCGGTTGTTTTGACCTGGTGGATGTGGTTCCAGCGAAATTAATTCCAACCTAGACAAACGATAGATAGGGGGATGCAGGTGTCTATAAGAGACTAGATCGTTTTTTGGTGAAGTCTTCTTTTTTAAGTACCATTTAGAAGTCTCGTTCTTGGGTTCATGAGGTGAAATTCTCTGATCACTGGCCTATTGTTTTTCAGTTTGAAGATTATGGTCAAAAGGTTTGTTACCCGTTCAAGTTTAATAGTTCTGGGCTTTTGGAGAATGATTTTTGTGAGATGGTGAAATATTTCTGGTTAAATTCGGATGTTGAGAATTTAAACCCTGTTGATTATTTCTGTCATAAAATGTTGAAGCTCAAAGAAGAAGTTATTAATTGGATTAAGGTTAGCAAGAAGACTGATGCTGCTGAACTGAAGAATTTGGAATACAGTATTCAAAATGCTTGTATGCAAAATTTTGATGGTTCTTTAAACCAGGGTGATTTTGAAGTTCTGAAGTTATATGAGAAAAAAAAGGAGGATATCCTTTTGATGGAAGAAAGGGAGTGGAGATTAAAGAGCAGAGCGGTGTGGATCAGTCATGGGGACAGGAACACAAAATTTTTTCATGCTTTTGCTTCTACTATGAGGAATTTGAAATTAATTTGGGATATCAATGATGATAATGGAAACTCTTTAAAGCGTTTGGACTCTTTGAGCTCTGAAGCTGTGAGGTTTTTTAGCAATATTTACAAAGAGGAAGGTGGCTGTGACCTTTTGGACCAAATCAAATTGGCAAAACTCTATCCCAGATGCATAGATGAAATCGAAGCCGAGGCATTGGGAAAGGAGGTTTCTTTAGATGAGATTAAGCACACCTTAAAAAATTTTGCCAGGGACAAAAGCCCTGGTCCTGATGGTTGGCCAATGGAAGTTTATGTGCACTTCTTCGATTTTATGGGGAAAGACATTCAATGTCTTGTGGAATTTACTAGGGTTCATGGGTTCATTTCTGGAGCTCTTAATGCCACTTTCCTTACCTTAATTCCTAAAAGTAACAAACCTGTTTCTTTTGGGGAGTATCGGCCAATTGCTCTATGTAATCTCATCTATAAAATCATTTCCAAAATTATTGCTCAGAGATTAAAGGATGTTTTATCTTCTGTTATAACTCCAGAACAGTTTGGGTTCTTAAAGGATAGGCAAATTCATGATTCGATTGGTCTTACCCAGGAATTGCTTCATACTATCAAATCCAAGAAGTTGAAGGCTCTGACTTTAAAGATGGATTTAGAAAAAGCCTATGATCGTGTCAATTGGTCTTTCCTCAAGTTGATTCTGATCCAAATAGGTACTCCTCCTCTTGTGATAAATTGGATTATGGCTTGTGTTTCATTGCCGAGTATTGTTATATTGGTAAATGGTATTCCCACCTCTTTCTTTCAGTGCACTAGGGGGATCCGGTAGGGTTGCCCTCTGTCACCCCTTCTTTTTCTCCTGATCATTGATGGTTTTAGTAGACTTGTTCAACAAGCCAAAGAAATGGGATTGATAAAAGGTATCAAAATGGGTGATGGCTACTTCCTGTCGCATCTCCTTTTTGTTGATGATGTCCTCCTTGTTGGCATCGACTCTGTCACAGAGTGGAAGGTTTTCTCAAATATCATTAATTTCTTTTGCAAGGTTTCTGGGATGAAGGTCAGCATTTCTAAGTCTTGTTTTTATCAACATAATGTGGAAGCTGGTAGAAGAGGTGAAATTGAATCCATCTTACCATTTAATTGTCTTGATTTGGTAGATGGTTTGAAATATTTAGGTTTTATTTTAAAACCTAATTCTTATAAAGTAGATGATTGGTGGTCGATTATCAGTAAGTTTGAGCAGAGAATTGATCACTGGACTTTTTGGTTGCTCTCATCGGGTGGCAGACTTGTATTAGTTAAAGTAGTTCTTTCTAGTATTCCGGTTTTCTGGTTATCTATTTTAGAGATTCCGGCCTACATTCTTAATAGGCTCAGGAGGCTTATTTTCAATTTTCTCTGGTCTGGTAATTGTGATGGCTCAAATCTGGTGATGGTGAAAGGGAAGGTTCTGGCCCGACAGGTGAAGTTTGGTGGGTGGGGTATTAAAGATATTAATGTTTTCAGCAAAGCTCTCAGATTGAAGAGTTTATGGCGTGGTTTATTCAGTAATTCTCTTTGGTCGAAGGTTCTTCATCTCAAACATATCAAATCTGATTTTATCAGCTGGTTGAGGAAGCCCAAGAGGATCTCTGGTTTGTTGTATCCAGTCTGGAGAGGTTTTCTTAATGTTTATGAATGGATTGCCAATGATATATGTTGGCAGGTAGGTAATGGATGCAGTATCCTAATCGAGGTGGATCCTGTGCTTGGTATGGAGGAATGTTTTAGACTGTCAGATAGTCTGGTATCTCGGTTGAATTTTATGGGGTTTAAAACCTTAAATGATATTTATGATATTGATCTGCTTCATCGTTCTGGTATTGGTTGGTTAAGTACTTTAGAGTGGGAGAACCCGGATCACGCGTTGGAATGGGAACGTTTTATTCAGGCTCTAAGATCGGCTGGTATTGCGCTATCGGGGAACCCTGATAAGTTAATTTGGGCGGGTAATCCTAAAGAAGGATCTGTAACTACAAATTTTGCTTATAATAGGATTATTCAGGTTCACTGTATTTATCCGAGTCAGTGGTGGTTTTCAAAAATATGGAATTGGTCTATCCCCTTGAAAGTGAAATGTTTCCTTTGGCATGCTCTCAATGGCAGTCTTAAGACCTGGGAAAACTTACTTAAACGTGGCTGGATTGGTCCTAGCTGGTGCTGCTTATGTAATTTATGTTCTGAATCTGCTGATCATCTTTTTGTGAAGTGTTCGTTTATGCAAAAAATTTGGCTTCTGTGTTGTAAAGATCTCAATTTGCTATATGTTTGGGATGATATGGACTTTGGCACTGGTCTGCTCAATTGGGTTAGGGATAACAAAAAGCCACTCTTCCTCCCTATTTTTATATCTTGGACCATCTGGTATACAAGGAATCAGGTGATTTTTCAAATAAGAAGCCTGATGCTGTGTAGTGTGTAAAGTTTGTTTGTAATTTGTTACAGAATTATCCTGAAGTGGAACATGGTAAGAATGTTGTGAGTGAGAGTTCTTTTTCCTATGTGGTTTCGCAACCGATTTTATTCTTTGATGGGGCTGCTCAGGATGGTATGTGTGCGACTGGTGGGGTCATCTATATCAATGAAAACCATTACTTTTCTCTTCGTCTTAATGGTGGCAGAGGTACCAATATGAAAGCTGAATTATTGGCACTTTGGGTTGGTCTAAAGGTGGCAAATTCCTTTGGCTTGGTGAATCTCAAAGTCTTTGGGGATTCCTGAGTAACAATAAAATGGGCCTCAAATGAATTCAATCTCAATGTTATTGATCTAAAAAATTGGTGTGCTCGAACTCGTCAGGAGATTACAAAGATGGACCAGATTTCTTTTGAACATATTTACAGGTCACACAATTCTCAAGCTGATCAAATTTCAAAAGATGTATTTGCTGGTCCTGAAGGTTTCTTTTTTGGGAAGAATGGTTGGATGCATGTCTGCTTGATAGGGGTAACTTATATTTCTTTTAAGATATTTTGTTCTCTTGGGATGATAACAGTTTTTGGTTGTAAATTCCTTATGATGGGCGATTATAATTATGTATAGCAGCTATGCTGATGAACATTTTGAGAACACGTTTTGGTTTGGATATCTTGATCTATGATATTCTCACTATCTTTGTACTGTTTGATTCAATGGAATAGCAATAGTACGATTTTTTTCTAATGGAAAAAAAGATATTTTACTCTAGAATATGTGGTAAATAGATAAAAATATATAATCTTAATCATATTACATCAAAACACAATTGCATTTTATAAATGATACAACAAAGAAAAGAAAATGATAACAATCTAAACTATAGAATCCCCCAACGTGTTATTAACATCTCAATAGTTTCTTAAACTTACTTGCATGTTTCTCTTCTTCATTCGGTACAATCAATTCCTTGTCAAAAGTTCACCATTCCATTTTTTCCGACGCTCCTATTATTTTAGTATTAATGTGATCACGACATTATTACCAGAGCTTGTAATAATGATACACGTGGCCGATTCTCTATCATGCTACACATGTTGATACTGAGTTTGAAAGTTTTGATATTTGGAAATTTAAAAATAAATTAATTTTTTTAATGTATTTGTAGTTTATGCGGATACTTATTTGATGTAGAATTTAATTCCTAATATTTATAGTCAAAATTTGAATAAATTAACATAAGTTAAAAACACAATTAAAAAAATATTATTTTTTAAAAATTTATAATTTTTATTTTATCATTTTATTTGGGAGACCGATTCAAAATTTCATGTGCATTATATTCTTCATGACAAATTCCCAAAAGACTTGTGATTTTCTTTCAATTGAATGATTTTCGGGGAGAAAGTAAATAAAAAGGGTGTGAATTTCTACCTAAATTTTGGATTAATCTAAATATAATTAAATTTTTTTTTTAATTTAATTATATATTTTCATTTATGATTTTTAAAACTAATATTATATTTTTTAAATAATATATTTTTATAGTAATATAATATTTATAGAAAATATATATAAAGAAAATCTTAAAATGGTAGATTGTTATGATTAGTCCTTTTCAAACAAAGAAATATTTTGAAAATAAGATTAGCATATGGTTAAATAGCTCATGTTGATAATAAATTTAATATTTTATGTTGCTTAATTGATTTTAGGAAATCTTTTGATACATTTCTTAGAAATAATCATTGGAATTGGGTAAAAGACTTTTAAGGTTATTTTGAGTTGAGAGCTAATACAATAAAGTTATCTAAGAAAGTTATTGATAAGTTTAGTTGCAATAGAAATCTAAAAAACCCACATTATGTTGACTAACTTTTTTTTTTATGTGTATAAGCATAATTTATTATAATATGGTAGTAAAAAACGAAACTTGGGAGTTAAAATTAGTTTCCATAATATATTTGTATTTATTGAAAATTGGTGTAGATAAGAAAAATTCACATTTTTTCTAATAATGAATTATGATTTTCCTTTAAAATACAATGCATATGTGCATCTTAAGATGTCATTTTAGTATCTAAACTAGAGTAGATCCAACTTAAATAAGAATATATCATGTGTCGAGAGGGATCAAATCCCTTAGGGTGAAAACCCTTTTTAGAACGCAAATACCTCAAGGGATTTGATCCAGTGATAGATTTGGAGTTAAGATGGATCAACGTTGGTATTATGTAGATCACAAATCTCTTAAGCAAGAGATAGTTTATAATCTTTGGCAGATCTTTGACATATTACAAATAGTTATATTTATAATTCTTAACAGAATTCATAAATTGAGCTAGCTCTAATGCCTCCTTCCTTCTCCTAATAGTGTCACTTTTGTAAATCCTTCAATCCTATCCCAAGTTGTTCTTAAGGGGGGATGTTAGGATATTTAGACACTTAGGAGTTAGTTAAGATCAACTTGTGTAATATATCCATTAGGAAAAGTGTGTTTCTTTAGTATGCATTAGTATGCATTTGTAAATACTTAATCCGACTGTCACGATATGTTCCCGACATAGAGTGATCCGACGGCTCAACTTCTCTTAGATCATACCTACCCTTGATCCATGGCTTAACACCTGATTGGTCCATGATCTCTATTTAAAGAGCATGGAGAGTCATTGGAAAGTTGATCGATTATGAAAAGCTCATTTGTAACTTTCTTTCTTTGCATAATAAATTGTCCCGTAGAAGCTATTTGGTCGAGGTCGTGGAGTGTTTCCCTCACGAGAGTTTAAACCACGTCAAAACATCAATGTATTGATCTGTGATCTGTTTGTGTGAAGTGGTTGCTCTAGGTGTTCGGTCTTTTGGGAGTACCCTGTGTACCCGAACATGACTAATATAAAGACAAGGAAAGCTATATTCCATGGATCAAAATCAAGGGAAAATTGTTGACAAGATAAAAAGGACAAGGAAGATGGTGGTCGAGGAGAGTATTTCCTTTAATTAACTAGGGTTCCATTCCCAAGTGATGTTTTCCTTTTATTTTTTAGAGAAAACCCTGAGATATTAATTTATAAGGAACGAGTTGCAACTATGGTTCCTCAAATGATTTTGTTGGTGAGAAATGTTGGGGATTGAGTCTCATTGGGAGATGTGAAAAAGAAATTGTTTATCAATTTGAGTTTTACCCCATCAATTAACCCAAATTTCACCATTGTGAGAGAAATCAACCAATCAATGAGTATGTAGTAATACATACCTAAAAAAGTTGGAAAATAGCAACAACTAAGATGGGTGAGAGTTTTTTTCTTGTAGGTATGTATCCGGAATGGGTTGGTGAGTGTTCTACTTCGGATATTCCTTCAAATGTTGTTTTGATTGCAAATTACAAGTGAACAATAAAATGGTTCTCAATTAACCCTTGTTTTGTTTTATGTTTGAACTACACTAGTTGTCTTTTTTATATTTTCCCCTTTTTTATTTGCTTGTTATTCTCTTTTTGTTTTTACATTTTTTTTTTACTTTATCATATGGTGAAAACCTTTTGGTATCAAGGGAAGAACATGGATTTGAAAGCGATGTATCACATGTAAAATGCAATTTGGATTGTGGTATGTCACATATGAAATGCAATTTAAGTTGTGATTTGTGGAAATGTACCTTTTGGAAGTCCTTTCTTGAAACTAAGTTTGTAGATCAACCCCAAATCAGTTTTTGGAATCGAGACTTCAACCTAGAAGAATATTTTAAAATCGATAGTTATAGCGAGAAATGATATTTTACAATCGATGTTTCGACGTCAAATGCTCTTTTGACAATGATGTGTATTAGCATCAAATCAACTTTTGAGGCCGATGTGAAAGGCTTAATTTATTGATGTTATATATGATTTTGTGACTGGAGAATCAATGTAAAACTTGAGCATATATATATCTCGACAAAAATACTAGAGATATTTAATGTGAAGAAATCAATAATTAACAATCCATGTAACAAATGTATTGGCATTAATTATCACACAAAAAGGCTAGAACAGATAATAAGAAGGAATGCATATTTCATTAATTTCAATGAAGAAAGTAGGCAGTATAAATAGACATAAGAGACCTAAATTCAAATTAGGTATTTTGGAACACTAATTAGGCTTAACTGGAGTGAATATATCCCCATGATAGCATTCACACTTCCTAGGGTGAGCTAACTACCCCATCACTACCCTAAATGAGTGAACTAGGAGACACTCTAACTACAGTTCCAACTACATGCAAGATCAAGTGATTGAGCATAGGTGCCTGCATGTGATCCAGACACTCTCGATACTCATCTAGTGCAGATGAGGCTAACTAGATCCTTGGAAGTGAACTAGTTGATACATCAACTCACACTCAATTGACTTGAACTAAACTAAAGTAAACTGAACTGAACTGAGATGAATTGAGTTGAACTAAAGGAGGGTGCCATTTTGGTCATGCATGTTAGTAGGGTTCCATTTAGGCCATGGATGTCAGTATTAGGGCCTTGGGAGCTAAGGGTTCAAATCTATGGTGCTTAGGATGCCCCAAAGGGGCTAGGTATAGGGTTATATTCTCGAATAACTAGAAGAGAAATATCATTCAAATTGTGGGCCATTAGCATGGAATGCACTTTTGCGGTCAATGTTTTGGTATAGAAAATATTTTAGCGATTGAAATATTAGTATGAAAAAATCCTTTACAGACAAAATATTGGTGCAAAATGCTCATTTTTAGTTGATAGATCAACACAAAATGTTATTTGTGGTTGATATTTTGATGAGGAATTGTAAAGTCCCCATCCCTCAATCTGGCCAGCAGGAGGGGACATTAACTAAATCAGGGCCTCTAAATTTCACCCCATAACCACAATTATGAATTTATACAGCTGAAATGCGTGTGCAGACATGGAAATAAAAACACACAGTGGAAATAAAAATGATCCACACACACATCATATGAAATTCCAAGCACAGTTTTCACAAGCATATAAATTAAAAATCATTGCACATTAGATACATAAGAATACTTACCTTTAAACAAAAAATATCTAAGCAACTTCCTATGTAAGAGCGATTTTCTACCTAGCCATAGGCACTATCTCCAATATATACTCTTTCTGCTGAGAGGGCACCCCCAAGCTGGACTATGAGGCCACCAGGGTGAAGGAAACACTTACAAGATTTTATCTCTCAAACCACAACCCATTATGCTCACTGTGCATAGCCAAAAATCTCAACCAAAGCTCTACATGGGTCTCACTAATCCATCACAACCATGGCACTCCTTCCAACTTCCCCACACAACACAAGGAAGGCATTTTCCTTCACTGATCCACAGTTCCCTCAGGAAATCCATCCCTTACATTCCTTACCAGTGTGTACAGTAAGAGTCCAACCTACTGTATGCTAATGCAGAACCTCCTGCAACATTAATCCATGGCTTGTCAAGCATCCAAAAGTAGTCAAACTCAATGGGTAAAGGTTCCTAGCATTCCCAACCTCCATGCTCACCTAAAGCCATCTATTTTCCCTTCCAAAAATGCAACTCCGTCTTCAAATTCAAATTTATGGGTTAAACACAGTTTGGTATGGTCATGAACAACCAAATGGAAAACTCTACGTAGTGTAGAAACATGCATGAAAGCATGATTAAAAGAGTTTTGACTCCCAAGGTATGAGGTAAGGGTGAAAAGACAATTGACATAGCTTCTTACCATAGAACAAAAAGGATTGATGATAGCTAACATAACTGTCACAACCACCAAGCTTCAATAACTACATGAAATGAATTTCCCTGCCAATCCTCGCACATGCATCAAATGATTGGGTTTAATAGTCAAAAGAGGATAATTGGCTTCTTTAAGGCATATGGCAGATTTTGGATGAGTTTTAAGGTGACACATGGCAACATAGGATTTGGTTTCCCCATAGGCCCTCTTTCCTCTTCCCCTCTAGTGGAATCATAGCCCCTCTAGTGCTCTTTACATAGCCTTCTTGGACCATTTTATTAATTTACATACATTTTTAATTGGCATAGTAAGCCAACCATATGGTCCAAATAAAAATATACACATCTTACAGGCCTAGTTATTCACTCATTGGGCCTTGGCCTTGAGCTCCACACTAGGAATCCATACTAGCATATTTACATCATTTACATTATTTGGATTGAATACATTCCAAGTCAAAATTGGGGGTATTACAAGAATGATCTTTGGGGAGCAAAACATCAACACAAAACATTAGTTTGACACCGAAACTTGTTGAGATGACTTTTTCAAAGGATTTTTTTTTACTCTATCATTAAGCAAATGTCTTCTGCACATAAATATAGTCTTTTGGGTGTGATATGTTGCAAAGCGAAAGTGATTATGTGAGTGGAAAAAAAAACAAGTGTTTTGATTTTCTTGGAGATCATTTTCAAGGCTTTGCAAGTGCAATCAAGAGACACTCAAGGAAGAAAATCAAGGGACACTCAAGGAGGAAAATTCAAGAGACACTCAACGTAGATAAATCACCATCATTTGCGGGATGTATACAAACATTCCATCTCAATTCATCTATTTTCAAAAGGATCGAAAACATTTGCAATATATCCAACTTAGAAGAGTATCAAATACATAATGTCCATTTGCATCCTTAGTCAATCAATGCATTAGACATGATAAAGAAAATAATGGAAAATAATGACCTTTGAAAATGCATCCAATTAAATACAACAATAACTAAATGAAAACATATCAATCATCGATGTACCATTATCAAGCTAAATTTGAAAAAACATGGTTGAGAGGATGTGCATTTTTCTCATTGATCCTTGATCCAAAATTAAAAGTGGCCCCAAGTTGACTAGGGGATTTGTCGAGGGCTCAATAGATCCTTGAACAAATCCTCAAATAAATAAAAAAGAGTTTTGTAGGGATTTGGCCTCTGTGCAGCATGAATATGTTTTGTACATTAGAAATGAGTGTCGTGGTATAAACAGGGTTAAGGGTGAAAATGTTAGGTTTAATCTTAACTCATAATTGAGTTAAAGGTGGCTAGGTCCAACACATGGTTTTTTTGTTGTCCATGGTATTGGCTCAAGGTATTGCATGTAATGAAGCCTATAAAAGATTCGAGGAGGCTCCATTGTAAAGTGGCCTCGAGGTGACTGGTGGCTAGCTCGCTTGGCCTAGATGGTTGGTTTTGGCCATGTAATGAAGATCTTCATTGGACGTTGATTTTCCTTGCATGGGGTTTCCAAGGTAAACTTGTGTCTCTCTTAAGTTGTTGCTTGATTGTGAAGGAATCCGGCATGAGATGGATGAGAAGAGGGATGCCCAGCCACCAAAGAGGAGCTGCGGATCTGAGCACCGTGAGGCACAGTCACAGGAGTGCCCTTGCTGTTGCTGCATGTGATGAATAAACTATTGGTCTGGCATTGCTTATGCATGATGCGGTGGAACTAATACATTGGTAGGATATCCACTGAAGAACCTTCTGGTGGCAATGGCGTTTTTTGAAGGCCCTGTTAGCAGTGTGTTTGGTTGCATGCAGAGTTCAGGATGATGCCGTGATGGAATTGGTGGTGGTCGTGGCCATATCGCAGAAGAAGAGTTTTCGTGGAGGCTGCGTGAAGACAAAGCCGTGGCTGAAATTAGTGAATGAGTCGTGAAGGTATATGGAGAAAAGGTCAATGTATTCAAAATATTTTAAAGAGATCACGTGATAGTGGATGATAGTCTCCACTATGTTCATTTTTAAAAAAAAAAGTGAAGAAAAGTTTTTATGAATTATTAAAAAGTTAATTGGACATGATTTATCAAAAAGGGTCATAAGGATGTGCTTTAAGTCACGTCATTTTTAGAAAGGGTAATTTTGTTTTTGTTTTAAATTATGAAGTGTTTTGTATAAGAAGTTAAGTGAACATCTCCCTTAAGAAGTTGAATGAAGTAATATATCATGATAATCATGGTGAATTGAAGTTAAATTGAGTGTTAAGGATCACTAAAAGATATAAATGTTGTTGTACTTCAGTTAAAAGTTTGTGGGGTGTATGTTTGGTGGTACTTGACACCCCAACAGTATTTTTTGGTCCTTATGAAACTTGGCCATAAGTAAGTTTGGATTTCTTCAGGTGTTAGAAGCATAGACAAAGGTATCTCTCTTATATGCAAAGAAGGGAGGTTTCGTCAAGTTTGGAATGAATCACTGGGTAGGTAAGAGGGTGGTAGATGTACTCGTAGCCTACCTTGCTATGGATCAGAGAGGTTGAGTCTTCGATTGCAGGAGGAATGTGAGATGGTTTAATATTGGTTTAGGGACCAATATTGATGAACCATGTATGCGAAGAGAATTCCTATAGAACTGGTGGTTAAAACGGCTAAGGAACCATGTAATCTGGTAGATGGATTCTTCTTTATATGGATGTCAATGACATGATTGGATGCAGGTACAGAAGGAGCATGGTAGAAAAAGAGCATGTAGACGAGCATGGAAAATCGAGAGGATGAAGCAATAGATGGTGATGGCGTATTCACCATGAAGACACATGAAAAGAAAAGAAAAATAAATGCAGTTTGCATGTAAGAGGGCATATGGATATAAGACCTATGGTCGTAAGACCTAGTAAGGCATGCACACCTCTAGTAACTCACTGGTAAAGTCGAGAGATAGAACTAGGTGATAGGGGGGTGTATGCGAGATTCCTCGGTTAAAAATTTGAGGGGGGTTGGTGATTACTCCAAGTCAAATTTAAAAGGGGGATTGTTAGGGTTAACCTTGACTCTGGATTGATTCAAAGGTGGTTAGGTCCAACACATGGTTTTGGGAACATGGTTTCTTGTGGCCCATGGTATTGGCCGAGGATATTGCATGTAATGAATCCTATAAAAGGCTCGACGAGGCTTCATTGTAAAAAGGCCTAGAGGTGAGTGGTGGCTAGCTCGCTTAGCCCGGATGGCCGGTTTTGGCCATGTAATGAAGATCTTCATTGGGTGTTGGTTTTCCCCGCATGGGGTTTCTAGGGTAAACATCTGTCTCTCTTAAGTTGTTGCTTGATTGTGTATTATTTTTCTCACATATTATTTGATCTTGCTGGATTTAATCTTAATAGAAAAAACATAATTAAGCCTTAATTAGACCTTCTTGAAATCAAGCACCATGAACAACATCTAGAAATCACTATGTGGTCCCTCTCCAGGGAGTAATTGCCATCCAAGTTGAATATCAACGTGATTGCAATTTCTTGTGAATCATGCATGAGTATGGGGTATATGATCATAGCTTAGGGGGGAAACAAGAGCCTCTATCCCTAAACCTTTTTTCTTAGGATCTAGTTCCATGGATGAGTCTTCAAACCATTATATTTGATTGTTGTAGGTTATCAATCACCTCCAAGGTTAGTATGGGAACCATGAATAGGTTAGTTATGAAACAATAATCGGTCTTGAGGTGTAGTCAAGGTTAGGGGAATACAACAAGAGCCCTATTCCCTAAATGATGCTTCTTGGAATCAGTCTCCAGGAAAAACTATTAAAATTGTGACAACTAATTAACAATTAACCATAACTAAGGTGGTTTCTTGTAACCATTGATTGATTGGTAGTTTCTCTAACGAGTGGCAGTTCACTCATATACATAACTCCTTCTCCCATGTATTTATATGTAGTTTTGCATAGGATTAAATGTAATGGAGGAGAATGTATGGATAGAGGAATGCCTTATATGTAATCTCTATTATTGAGAGGAATAAGATATCAATACTTGGTAGGATGGATGTTTCCCCGAGTGTTGGGGTTTTACCACGTTAAAATATCTGTTTTTAGATGTGTTATTTTTATTCATTATTATTGTTATTAATTCTTATTACAGACTTGATTACCAACAAGTGGTATCAGAGCCGAAGGTTAGTTGGAAAGTGTGTAAAGCCAAAAGAATTTGAGGTGGAGAATCCTGTCCTGGAGACCCATGTGCAGAAGACCAGCTGGGTGAAGTATCAGTCAGAGCTACAATAATCCGTGTGAATGCAGAGAGAGTGTGTTGGATTCTGGGCCATGCAGAGGAAGAGGAGCCACACCGTGAAAGAGGCTTGCTAGAGGAGTCCGTAGAGCCATCTACAATAGGAGCCCGAGCACGCCGAGAGAGAGGGCCATCCACAGTGGGAGTCGAAGAGGATCCCCAAGAGGCCATCTGCAGTGGGAGCTCGAGCACGTCGAGAGGAGCCCCGAGAGGAGCTGTCGAGAAAGATTTGAAGAGATCTTCCTGTGTGAAGAGGGAAGCCAGTCCGTGGAGCAGGAGACAGCCGTCGTGGAATAGGAGCCCGCAAAGGTGCTAGCAAGTGCAGTGGGGAGATCAGATGAAGCTGCAGGTGTGCATAGTATTTCCTGAAGAAAGCAGGCCCATGCAGTGGTGATAGCGTTTGTAGACAGAGGACGTGTGAAGCTGGTGAAGGTTGTGCGGACCTGTCCAAAAGAAAACTGCAGAGACGTGAGTTCGTGGAGGAGCCACCGTTCGAGAGCCACCATTCTATTGTATTAGCACATGATCCAATAACACAGAAGATTAGTCCACCGTTTGTGCTGGAGGTTGTGTGTGAAATCTATCCACCGCTTGTGCAGTAGAAAAATCAGTATTTTGCCTGTGAACAGAGGTATTCTTTGTTTGTTTATTGAGAAAAGATTCTAGTCATATATTTGGAAATTTTTTGAAGTTTGTAATAAATAAATTAAAAATGATGGCGAAAATATCAAGTTCTAAATTTGAAATAGAGAAGTTTAATGGCAAGAATAATTTTGAATTGTGGAAACTTAAGATGTGAGATCTCTTAGTTCAGCAAGGGTTGCAGAAGGCCTTAGATGGTAAGAAAAAACAACCCTTATCTATGACAGATGGTGAATGGGAGGAATTAGATGCCAAAGCACTTAGCACAATTCATTTATGTCTTGCGGATGATGTCTTATTTAATATCGTTGGAGAAAAGACAATGGCGAGTTTATGAAGCAAATTGGAAAGCTTGTATATGACGAAGTCTTTGACAAACATAATTTACTTGAAGAGACAGCTATACAGTATGAAGATGAAAGAAGGCACGAAGATTGCAGAACATTTGAATGCATTTAGTACTCTTATTTTCCAATTGAGTAGTATGGATGTTAAGATTGAAGATGAAGATAAAGCAGTAAATCTTTTAGTTACTCTACTTGAGTCTTGGGGTCATGTATTGTCTTCTATTAGTCTTAGCACAACTGAAAGTTTGGAATTTGACACTATGGTTGGAGCTTTGTTGTCTTGGGAATTAAGAAATAAAGCCAGTATTGAGTCCTCTACACCAGAATCTTTGTTTGTTAGAGGTCGATCCAAAGAAAGAGGAGAAAAATCAAGAAGTTTTTCTAGATCTAAATCAAAGGGAAAAAAGGGAAAAATCAAATGTTGGTACTGCAACAAGAATGGTCATCTCAAGAAGGACTATTGAAAAAGACAAGAATTCAAAAAGGAAGACTCCAAATCTAAGGCAAATTCAGTTGAAACTTATTTAGGTATGATTGATGAGGTGTTGTCCATTTGTAATGTCTCTAAATACAATGAAGAATGGTTGTTAGATTTTGGTGCTTCACACCATGTTTGTCCTCATAGAGAATAGTTTACTTCTTATCAGACAGTTAATTATGGTGTAGTTCTTTTGCAAAAAAAAATTTCATGTAAGACTATTGGGTTTGGAAGTATTAAAATTAAAATGTTTGATGGATCTATAAGAACACTAACATATGTTAGACATGTTCCTGAATTAAAGAAAAAATTAATATCTTTGGGAGTGTTGGATTCTTGTGGTCATAAGTTTACAGGTTTAAATGGGGTAATGAACGTATCTAAGGGTTCTTTAGTGGTCATGAAGGCATTGAAAGTAGGAAACCTTTGCAAACTGATTGGAAAAACTCAAGTTAATGAAATGGCATTGATATCTGAAGTGGCATCATAATCCACTCGATTATGGCATTAGCGTCTTGGTCATATGAGTGAGAAAGGACTACAGGTATTAGTGAATCGTAAATTACTTCCAAATCTGAAATATTTACATTTGATGTTTAGTAGACATTGTATATTTGGAAAGCAGTGTAGACAAAAATTCAAAGTAGAGATTCATGCAAGTAAATGTGTTCTTGATTACATACATTCTGATGTATGGGGTCCATCCCCTACTATTTCCTATGGAGGAGCAACATATTTTGTGTTGTTTTTGGATGATTTTTCAAGAAAGGTTTGGGTCTATGTTTTAAAAATAAAGGCTGATGTGTTTGATACTTTCAAACATTTTAAAATTATGGTTGAAAAAAGAACTAGCAGGACAATCAAGTGCTTAAGAACTGATAACGGAGGTGAGTTTACTTCTTTATAGTTTGAAAATTTTTGCAAAGAAGAAGGGATCGTAATACATAAAACAAATGTATACACTCCTCATCAAAATGGCATTGCAAAACGCATGAACAGGACTCTTCTAGAGAGAGAAAGCTGCATGCTAATTGATGCTAATTTGGGTCAAGAGTTGTGGGCAGAATCAGTTTCTACTGCTTGTTATTTAATAAACTGGTCACCTTCAATCGCAATAAATTGTAAAATTCCGGAAGAGGTATGGACTGGTCAACCTTGTAGTTATTCGAATTTGAAATTTTTTGGTTGTGAAGCTTATGCACTTACTCCTAAAAATAAGCATTCTAAGTTAGACCCCAGATCAAAGAAGTGCATCTTTGTAGGATATGATGATGTGACGAACGGTTGTCGATTGTGGGATCCTACTGCTTGTAAAATTGTCATTAGCAGAGATGTAATTTTTTATGAATCTTCTCTCACTAAATCAGAAAATGTAAAAGTTGATGTGGAACAGGAATAGGTACCGTCAAAACAACTAGTTTAGTTGAAGTTTCCATCTTCTAGTGACTCAAAGAAACAAGAAGAATTTTCTGGTGATAAAGAAGTCATAGAAGATGAAGAAATTGTGGAAACTCCACAACCTACACCACTTGCACCAAGAAGATCTACAAGGGAGAGAAATCCTCCTAAAAGGTATGCATATTCTGTTTCATCTGTTTCTTTATTTACTGATGACGGAGAACCTTCTTGTTTTCAGGAAGCCATTGATTGTGTTGACAATGCTAAATGGAAGATGGCTATGGAAGAAAAAATGGATTCTCACGAGACATGGAATTTGGTTGAACTTTCCAAAGATATAAAAGTTGTTGGATGTAAGTGGGCCTTCATGTTTAAGAAAGGTATTGATGGTAAGATTGAAAGATACAAAGCCAGATTGTATCTATTCATATTGTGTTAGCACTAGTTGCATTGCTTGATTTGGAGTTAGAGCAACTAGATGTTAAAACTACATTTTTAACATCATTGTATGGCCTGAAACAGTCACCTAGGCAATGGTAGAAGAAGTTTGATTCTTTCATGGTGAGCCACGGTTATACTAGAAGTGAGTATCATCATTGTTTGTACTTCAAAACGTTGGATGACATATTTATTATCTTAGTATTGTATGCTGATGATATGCTTATTGTGAGTAAAAGCATGGATGATATTGACAGGTTGAAGGCTCAGATGGCTAGGGCGTTTGATATGAAAGGCATTGGAGCTGCAAAACAAATTTTGGGTATTGAAATACACAGAGATAGAAGAAATGGTAAGCTTAGTTTTTCACTAGAGAAGTATGTTGAGAAAATACTTGTAAGATTCGGAATGAATAAGGTAAAACCTGTGAATGTTCCGTTGGCTTCCCATTTTGAGATTTCTTCAGGTTTATGTCCTAGTAATGATGAAGAAAAGGATTATATGTCTCATGTTCCATATGCCAATGTAGTAGGATGTTTAATGTATGCGATGGTGTGTAGTAGACTTGATATTTCACATGCAGTAGGTGTTGTTAGTAAATACATGGAAAATCAGGGAAAAGAACATTGAAATGCAGTGAAATGGGTGCTTCGTTATCTAATAGGCACAAGTGACTATTGTATCACTTTTAATAATAACAGTGATTCTATATGTGGTTTTGTTGATTCATATTTTGCAGGTGATTTGGACAAGAGAAGGTCTACTTCTGGATATGTTCTTATTCTTGTAGGTGGAGCTATAAGTTGGATGTCAAAGCTTCAAGAAACAATTGCTTTATCCAGTACGGAGGCTGAATACATTGCTGCATCACATGCTTGCAAAGAGGCAATTTGGCTGAAAGGTCTACTTGAAGAAATTGGAAGGTTGCAAAACAGTGTGCCTATTTTTCGTGATAGCCAAAGTGCTATACATCTGGCTACAAATCCTATTTATCATAGAAAGACTAAACATATTGATGTAAAGTATCATTTTGTAAGACAAGCCATTAGTGAAGGTGGAGTAGATCTGAAAAAGGTTCATACTCAAGAAAATTCTGCAGACATGTTTACAAAACCAGTGTTAGAGAAGCTACGATGGTGTGTGGATTCTCTTGGTTTGAAAAAGAAGTGATGAATAGTTTCTCGCAAAGTATTAGATAATTTGTTGTCAAGGTGGAGATTTTTAAAATTGTGACAACTAATTAACAATTAACTATAACTAAGGTGGTTTCTTGTAACCATTGATTGATTGGTAGTTTCTCTAATGGGTGGCAGTTCACTCATATATGTAACTCCTTCTCCCATGTATTTATATCTAGTTTTGGAGAGGAGTAAATGCAATGGAGGAGAATGTATGGATAGAGGATTGCCTTATATGTAATCTCCGTTATTGAGAGGAATAAGATATCAATACATTGTCAGGTGGATGTTTCCCCAAGTGTTGGGGTTTTACCACGTTAAAATATCTGTTTTTAGATGTGTTATTTTTATTCATTATTATTGTTATTAATTCATATTACAAACTTGATTACCAACAAAAACATCTATAATTTGAACAAAAGATTCTCTTTCATGGGGATCTTTCAAATATTAGTCATTTACTATGGAACATTACGATGTTTTCAATAAGACTATTGGGTTTTAGGGACATGAAAATGGTTAGCAAAGTATAGTAGGGATGCTATAAATTTAACAAAGATTCTTGGGCTAAGTGATATGAAGGATGCACTGAAACACTACAAATAATATTTCTATGTCATCTTTGTCATCTATGTGGGTACTTTCACCTCTAAGTGGTATT
This sequence comes from Larix kaempferi, assembly GCA_027924585.1. Classification (NCBI taxonomy): domain Eukaryota; kingdom Viridiplantae; phylum Streptophyta; class Pinopsida; order Pinales; family Pinaceae; genus Larix; species Larix kaempferi. The sequence continues at coordinate 7,600,160 of BSBM01001166.1, read as the reverse complement.
CCATGCACCATTAGGTGGTTTTGTGCAAACGAGATGGGACTATGGGATTTTATTATGCATGATATAGGGAAATAGGTCCTCTTTCCTTAAAAGAAGGTTTTAGTGCTACATATGGGATTTTGGAATATGTTAAGGTGAGGGAGTTTGGCATGTTTTTATTCTATGTAAAAATAATGCCTACACATTTCTATGAACAAACCTAGTCTTAATGCTTGACATCTTACTTTCATGGCTTCACTCTATGTGTGTGTGAGACATTATAAAATATGTAAAAATAACGACACAAAAGAACTAATTGTTATTTACAATTGTGCAATTTCTTTTTTAATAAATTCCATCATTTTACAAAGCTCATGCCTTAATGTGAGCACAATTATTTTTTATTTATACAAAAATTATATAAATAAAATGTATTTCTTTCCTAAGCTAATTAGATTTAATACATTTCATCATTTTACAATATATTCTTCTAATTTTATATTGTAACTATATTGCCATGAGAAGGAAATGATAGCTTGTAATTTAGCCTTATTTTATCTTCAAATGCCCAAATGAACATTTGGTATAAACCCAACACATGTTTTGAAGAGCACTTGCCCCGTTTATTTAGTTTTAGTTCTTTAAATTTATGTATGTTGAAACGTTCTATAATTTCTATTCTATGTTAAAAATAAGCTTAAATAACCTTGTCTTTAACCAAACTCATATCAATAACTTCTTTCATCTTTTCCAATTTTTTTAACAAACTTGGGTTTCGATTTCCTTTCTTTTTTTCTCTTATTGTGCCGAGAGGCGCTTTACAGCCTAGTATGGGGGAGATCTTGTTAGTCGAGTGTTTGTTGAGTTTGTCGAGTAACAAAATAATACAAAGTAAAAAAAAAGAATAATACAAAGTAAAAAGTAATAAATATTATGTCGGCCATAAACAAAAAAGAATAATACAAAATAAAAAGTAAATATGAGACTCAAACTAGAGACTTTAGAGCTTAGGATTAGGTGGTAAATATTATGTCGGCCATAAACAAAAAAGAATAATACAAAGTAAAAAGTAAATATGAGACTTAAACTAGAGACTTTACTTTTTACTTAGACTTTAGAGTTTTTGTCGAGTGTTTGTCCAGTAATAAAATAATACAAAGTAAAAAAAAATAATAATACAAAGTAAAAAGTAATAAATATTATGTTGGCCATAAACAAAAAAAAATAATAATACAAAGTAAAAAGTAATAAATATTATGTCATCCATAAACAAAAAAGAAATACAAAGTAAAAAGTAAATATGAGACTTACACTGGAGACTTTAGAGCTTAGGATTAGGTGGCTCGGATATTGTAGTTAAAGAGCTATTCAAGGAGAGGTTTGCACCTCGGGATATTTGATCCCTCTCGACGCTTGATAGAGCTTAGGATTTGGATCTAGGCTGGTTTTATTGTTTGTAAGATTGAAAATATTTGTATTGGGTGAGTCGGTTTTTAGGTAGGTTACACAAAGTGTGAAGAGTTTTTTTGGGGGTTTTATCCAACTCTATCTACAAATGTTGTTAAAAGATAAGAGGTGTGTTAGTCTAAGTAAGCCTCAAGCATGAGCACCATGATTAACATAAATGGAGGGTGGATGCAAAGGTAGAGACGTCAAGAGAAGGGTGGGTATTGAACAAAGTGTGGGGAAGTTAGATAAATTTTAGAATCGAGTAATATTAAATAGATCAACTCTTTTTTCACCTTAATGGAAGTGTCCACTCCATGTTGGTAACGTATTGTGATGAACCTGCAATAATTAATTAATGCAAATACACAAGATATCAGAAATAATAGAACTCATAATCACTTTTATATTGATCACGGGCCACTTCGAGGGGGAAACCTCCTTTGAGCAAGCTCAATACAATTAACTTCACGGTGCCTTCATAGGTCTCAACACACACTTATATACTAAGTCTAGGCGCCAATACAATGGGTCAAAACCATGGGCCACTACAAACTATGGATCAACAATACTATGGGTGACTTACAAAGCATATGCGCCAACAACAATAACACAAACTATTGATCAACAAATACTACGGGATGAATTACAAAGCATATGCATCCAACAACAATATACTAACAAAGTAAATACATGGGTTCCTAACATCCCCTCCCCCTTTAAAAAAAGCTTTGTCCTCAAAGCTTTAGATGTGGAAATTGTTGTTGAATCTGAAGGAGTGGTTACCATGTAGCATCCTCTGGTTGCATGTTGTGCCACTGAATTAAGACCTCTGTGATAGAGTGAAAGCGAAGCTGACAAGTGCACCGATTGAGGATGGCCTCCAGCTCCAAAAGGATGGATCCTTCATTATCCAGTTCGGTTAAAATCGTTTGTCCACTGATGTTGGTGCCAAGAACTTTCTTCAGACAAGAGACATGAAAGACTGGATGAATGCGGGAAGAAGGAGGAAGTTCCAATTTATAACCAATAGACCCAATCTTCTGAAGAATCCGATATGGCCCATAGAACTTTGGAGCGAGCTTATGACACCCTTTGAGTTTTAGGGAGGATTGCTTGTACGACTAGAGACAAAGAAAAACCATATCGCCTACTTGAAAAGTGCACTCAGAACAGTGCTGATCAGCTTGTTGCTTCATGCGATTTCTTTCCATGTGAAGATTGTCCCGTAAAATGCAAAGAATCTGATTGCGGTTTTAAAGGACTGTGTCAACTTCCTGAACTGGTGAACTGTTGTGGGTGTATGGAAGAAGAACGGGAGATGCCTGACCATAGACTGCTTCATATGGGGTCATTTTAGAGGTAGAGTGGTAAGAGGTATTGTACCACCATTCAACGAGAGGGATCCACTTTTCCAATTGATGTTGTTGTTCAGAGGTGAAGCAACGAAGATAAGTTTCCAAGCATTTATTGATAATTTCAGTCTGACCATCTATTTGTGGGTGATACCCTAAACTCATCTTCAGTTTGGTGCTAGTGTGGCGAAATAGTTCTGTCCAAAAATGACTGGTGAAAGTCACATCACGATCCAAGACAATGGAAGAAGGGATGCCATGAAGATGAAAGATCTGGTCCAGGAAGATTTGAGCGACTGAGGAGGTTGTATAGGGATGGCTGAGAGCAAAAAAATGACTATATTTGGAGAGGCAATCAACCACAACGAGAATCACTATCTTCCCACCAGATTTAGGGAGCCCTTCAATTAAATCCATAGAAATATCTATCCAAATCCGTGTAGGTATGGGCAAGGGTTCAATCAATCCTGGAAGGAGTGTTGTTTCACCCTTATTGCATTGGCAGGTATCACATTCAACCACCATCTATTGAATTGTCCTTTTCATGCCCTGCCAAAAGAAGTTATGCCATGCCCGTTCATACATTTTGAGGAACCTAGAGTGCCCTGCCGATGGAGAAGCATGGAGTTCATAGAAGACAGCCTATTGAAGATCTGTGCTCTGGGGAAGCACCAGACGACCCTTGTATCTCAGAAAAGCACCATCCCAAGAGTAATGTGGTATGGCATAAGGGTTTTTGGTCAAGCATTGGATGATTTGAGATAAGGAAGAGTCACTGACATAACCCTGTTGAACAGATTGCAACCAATTTGGAACAGGCATAGAAATAGCTGAAAGAGAACCTTAGGCATCAAATGTGCGAGAAAGAGCATCTACCACAATATTGTCTTTACCCTTATTGTAAGTGATCTCATAGTCATAACCCATGAGTTTGCTAACCCATTTCTGTTGTGCTGGGGAGGAGATATGTTGTTCCAAGAAATATTTCAGACTCTGGTGATCAGTCTTGATGCAGAAATGATTCCCTAATAGGTATGGTTGCCACTTCTGTACTTCATGCAAAATAGCCATCATTTCCTTCTCATAGGTAGAGGCAGTTAAATTCTTACCTGAAAGGGCTTTGCTAGTGAACGCAATGGGGTGTTCATCTTGAAGGAGAACAACACCAAGTCCATTGCCGCAAGCATCACTCTCAATAGTGAAGGGCTTGGAAAAATCGGGCATAACTAGAACAGGTGTAGTACACATAGCTTGTTTTAGTTTTTCAAATGCACATTGAGTAGCATGTGTCCATGTAAAAGCATCCTTTTTCAATAGAGCAGTTAATGGAGCTGCAATCTTTCCATAATCCTCGACAAATTTGCGGTAGTAGCCAATCAACCCCAAAATACCACGAAGGCTCTTGAGTGTCTGAGGATGCGACCAATTGTTCATGGCATCGATTTTGGCAGGATCCACGTGAACCCCTTGTGCTGAGATAATGTGCCCGAGATACTTAACTTCCTTCTGTCCAAAAACACATTTATACTACTTGGTGTGGAGATGATGGTCAGAGAAAAGTTGCATGACAAGATCCAGATGCTGGAGATGTTCATCCCATGTTTTACTGTAGATGAGGATATCATCAAAGAAAACCAGAATGAATTTCCGCAAGTAGGTCGAAATATTTTATTCATTAAGGCCTGGAATGTGGAAGGAGCATTAGTGAGGCAAAAGGGCATGACCAAAAACTCATAATGGCCATCATGTGTGCGGAAAGATGTTTTAGGGATATGATCCTCATGAACCCGAATTTGATGATACCTAGAACGGAGATCCAACTTGGAGAAAAAGTGAGCCCCATGAAGCTCATCAACAACAGGAATTGGAAACCTAGCCTTGATGGTGAGGTGATTAAGTGCTTGGAAATCAATGCAGAGGCGCCATCACCCATCTTTTTTGCAACAAGAAGAACTGGAGAAGAAAAGGAACTAGTGCTTGGGCGAATAATACCTTGCTTCAATAAGTCTCGAACGAGCATTTCAATCTTTGTTTTTTGGTGAAATGGGTAGCGATAGGGCCTGATGTTGGGAGGAACGCTACCAGGAAGGAGCTGAATACGATGGTCTTTTGGCCTTGAAGGTGGCAATCCCACTGGTTCAGCAAAGACACCTGTATATCCATCCAGAATTTGTTATAGATCCAAAGGAGTAGTGGAGACCGCTGATGGTTGCATCTGAATGGAATGGATCTGAGCGATGACACCATGTGAATTCTTCTTGAGGAGTTTTTCCATGCAATGTGAATTGACAATACTGAGAGAACCTGGTTGTAATCCTTTCAATGTGTGTTTTTGTCCATTGAGGGAAAACTGCATCCAAAGTTCAGCAAAATCCCATAAGATAGGGCCAAGTGTGCGTAGCCATTGAGCGCCCAAAACCACATCACATTTGCCTAAGGTCAAGGCAAACATGTCAGAGCGCAAGGTATAATCTCCCATAGAGATACACACATTTCGACACTTCCCTTTGCAAGGTAAGGTGCCCCCATTGGTAACCATGACTTCCACGGGGGGTTCACTCAGTGAACTTGTTACATAGCACCATCATTCACAGGATATTAAAGAATATCCCTAATTTCACTAAATATTGGAAAATCCCTCCTGAAATTGTATTGTTGAACCCCCCTCCCAATATACCTTTCCAATTAAGAAAACCCCTATTTTCACCAGATATTGTAGGTATCCATTTTTATCAACCCATTTTTAATACCCCCTTTATATCATATTATCAAGGTGTAACAAAAAGGATCCTAATGCATCTTAGTATAACCAAACAAGATGCTAAAGAAAGTAGTAGTATAATGCTAACAATGATCCCACTAAGATTGTAGGGGCGATGATCAATTTGTAGCATTGGATAGTGGAAGACCCAATGAAATAGTAATGGGGAAGGTAATAAAATGAGTAAAAGGAAACCCGTTAAGAGATCAATGTAACAAAGAAAGTAAAAGATAGATAGTCCAATAGTCAGTGTAATGCTTATAAAAGATGAGAATTACAGATGTTTCAAACCACAACGTACCAATCTACCAATTTTATATCATGTAAATACAAATATAGCCTTAGAGAGCTCATGTTTTTTATAAGCTTAATAAAATAAACTCCATAAAAATACAAAATTGAAACCCTTTCGTGGATGGACTTCCCTACCTTCCTATCAAAACAATCATCATTGATGTTTGAACCCAAATGAACATAGAAAAGTTCCTCTTACTTTCCAATAACACCATATGATCATGTGCATATCTTGGATTTGGGTCATTCACAAGATTCAATGAATTACCTCTACTTCCTCTACATTTATTCTTGCAATCAAGGGAATTAGAAACATTTAGTTACCTTTTCGTGGGTTAATATATCTAATTCTTTTTATCTTTAAGGGAGAGGAAAAAATATCCATTGTTAAGTTTCAATCATGCAATAGATATAAAGATACACAGATGGTGAAACTTATATGATACCATTTCATGGTAATAATAACATATAATGTATGTAAACAAGGATTTAGATTTTCACCTATGTTCATGTCAGTTCCAATACAATATTAAGAAGGATGCCTTGCATATAAGAATTGAAATTTCAATTATGAATGTGCCAAATATAACTCAATCTAATAACTATTCTTAACTGGAAATGTGAAAATGTTAAAGAAGAATACAAAAAGTTGAAAGAAATTATTAGTCAAGAAAGATTGATCTAACTTTTCTTGGTTCCAGTGATCCAAGAACGATTGATCTCACTTTTCTTTCTTGTCATGGAACAAGGTATGATTGAATCTCAATACCCACCTAAACCCCAACCTAAAAAATGAAGAGTTAGATCTTTTACTAGAATGCCTACAAAAATTACAATATAATTGTTCAACTCTAGAATTCTTGATTAGCTACATCTCTTAACCTTGGAGTTGACAAGGAGCCAAAAGCACACTCAAACATACTGAACAGTTTCATAGGCTACAACGTGACTTATAGCTAGAAAAGAAACACACTTTGGAAATTGGCCTCATATAGAACAACAAAAGGTATAATGTTACAAGCTTTACTCACTTTTAACACTAGAAAACTCAACCTCAATTACAAAGAAAGCGTAAAATCTTGCATACATATTCATAAGTGGTAACATTGACCTTTTGGACATCACATCAATAACATTCTACATAAAAAAAAAAATACTACCACTATGGTTATCTCAGTGCCACAAAATTCTAATATTGTAATGCATGTTATTCCAAGAATCATACCTCATATCTAAATAACTTCGCCAAGCAACAAAAAGAGTAACCCCACAAAAAGAAAACATAGAGCAGAGTTAATAGTAATAGTTGCAATATTATCGAAATTTTAAAAATCCAAACACAATGCAGAATTTGCTCCGAGATCTTTACAAAGACCTTCAAGTCTTTGTTGGAAGAAGAAAGGATGAAAAAAATAAACTAACACATAAATCCATAAAGTTTAAATTAATTATCAACATTCACATATATTTTTATTAAGCAAAACGGAAGATATGATAAGTCAAAATCATTGTTAAATCAAGAGTATTAGTTTATCTTATAGATATGATGCTATGTATGATATAAATTGTACTCAAAAGAGTCACCTTCTCCATGTCTAGTACTAAAAAACTACTAAAAGTTTAAAGAGGGCATTGCCCTGAATTTTGAAAACATGTAAATATAAAGTATTTGATCAAATGATCTTGACATCAGCTCTAAATGACCACTAGTATAGAGGAAAGCAAGTTATCCAACTTCCAAAATGTCAATTTGCTTGATTGAAAACCTTCCAACACCTTTAGCCTTGATTTTTAAATCTCGTTGACATGAGGTTGACATCATGAATGACACATGAATTTGCATCAACCCGGGTACCTGTAACAATCAAATCATCATGTGAAATCCAAATATGTATTGAAATCCGATTTAAAATCATAAGATGGATGGTTACACTAGTAAAATATCTATCTTGAAAGCTGAAATACAACTACAAAAGATGAATGGTCAAAGAAACTTACACAAAAAAGTAGGTGGAAAAAATTAGGTTGGTTTATCCCAAAATTCACCATTCGAAGGGTTCACTGCACCTGAGGCCAAAAAATATAAAATCAAGATGGCATTACTACATGAAATCAACAAAAATACAACCAATAATTATTTATAAATTATCTATTAAATGGGAATGAATAAGGAAAAATAAATTACAATAAACTTTAAATTAACCTTGTTGAGATTTCTGACAAAATCAGAAAAAACTTTGTAATCTCTTTCTTCTAATTTGTATGTGTCATTCCTATTGTTGTATGATAAGTTGGCCATTGCTATAACAGATTCAAGTTGTACAAAAAGATGATCTATCAAATCATACTTGTACAAGCGTTGCCCTTTTATTTTATTGTACCAACAAAACTGAAGCTCAACACCTTCTGGCCTATCCAAAAGATCAATGTCATTATGGTAATCAAACACCCTATTTCCATCCTTCTTTCTTATTCTTTGAACCCTTCCAATGTACCAAGTTCCACAAGAAACACCTTGTTTGGTACTTCGAGAAACACCTTTTCTTGTGGCACGTTCAACTATAGGTATTGAGTTGCTCTCAAACAACACCCCGCAGTCCGATCCAATTCCAAGGCCGATTGAAACACCCTTTTTTGAAGCCCTTTCATCTCGCCTAAAGTAGACCCCATTTCTCACTCTAGTCAACCTATCTTTGGATAATGTTGGATTTCCATTCAACTGACTAACCAAACAAGATTTGAACATATCCTTACCATCAAGCTCTACCACTGGTTTGGTAGTTGTGTTCACATTATCATCAATGGTATCTAAAATTTCATCCAACTCATGCCTCCACTCACTTTCCATTGTTTGCAATTCACTAACATTGAGTATGGATGAAGATGAAGATTGGAATATTGAGTTGGAGTTATTTGGTGTAGAACCATCAACTACTTCATCCACTACTTGGAATGCTGGATAGTTTTGATCCTCTGTCCATGGTTTAAACCACCAAGAAGATTGTGTGTGTCCTTCTGGTTGCATGCCAAATATTGATAAAAGGTTTTGCGCATCATTCAATCCTACTTTCAGAGCTTCTATAATTTTATTATCTATAGATATTGGACCATAATTAGATAATACATCATGATTCTCTGTTGTTTGTTGGTGCAATTTATTCCAGATGCTTTCTTGTTTTTTATGAGATTTATTAAAGCGAAGCCCTTGTGGATTTGATTCTTCTTTGGCAACTCTATTAAGAGTTCCAACAGCATGAAGCAAGTCAGTGAAATCATAGGCCCTCTCTGATCCAACCATCCCACCAACTTTGCTAAAGAAGTTCTCACACACATCTGACCCAGTCAAGTGCAATACACATGGCAAGTTAGAGTAGTGGTCTCGAAACAATCTAATCAATAAAACCGCAAAGTGGCACGAAATTTTCACATCCTGATATGCCTCTCTACTAATGAAATTTATGTTGGCATTAACATGAGATTGTTTCCGTACCCAACATAACCATAACAAAAAGAAATGTTGAACTCTTGAAGCATTTCGCACTCTTTCCCAAAGAGTCAAACTATGAGACATAAAAATGTCAATGTAGTCAGCAACAATCATTAGATAAATCTCTGTACCTAGTGTTCTCTCTGCCCTACCACTTGTTGTACTTCTCATCTCTTTTAAACACCTTTGAACATGCCTTGAAGCAATGCGTTGCGCTGAACCCCAATTTTCTTGATCCATCCTCTCTATATCTTCAATTTTAAGCTTGTGATCATCCACTTTAAAAGTGTTATAAACCATTCTGACATGATTAAAACTTACCAACTCTTCTCAAAGGATCAAATCTCATCGGCCACTAAACAAAGGATTGATTAGCTTTTTCCCATTATGCATGTAATCCTGGTCATGTAGTCCTATTACGTTGCCACCATCATGCAACCCAGATAGCCTCCACCCTTCCCAAGGGATTTGATATCGAATACCTTTTGTTGAAGAATAAGCCTTCAACATAAGTTGGCTTCTTCTACTATCCCCATCAGATGAATGACCAATAATAGATCCCAAAAAATTTTCCATGTGTTTCCTCCACATAACTTCTATTTTTTCCCATTGCTTGGCAACAAAATTTGCATCGAACCTATTGCATGTTGGATGAACAACCACAACCAAACAGGGAATCTTTTCATGTAAAGGGTTTGCAATAATGACACGTGCATAATGACCAATTACACTGTTCTTAAAAGTGTCTGTAATAACATCATAGCCTGCAGCTCCCTCGCCCATAGTCACTAAGAAATGTGATTGGCATTGATGATTTTCTTTATTACCACAAAAACCAACCAAAGTATCACTTTTTGCTACCCACCCAACATATTTTCTCACAACAGTCTCATCTTCAGCAAGGCATATAGGAATCGGACCCTCTATACCATGTTTGGATTTATAAGAAGCATAAACCTTTCCAAGTGCCTCAAAAATGTACTCATGCTCCCCTGGGATATATGACAGTGATTTTCTCACTTGCCTTAAAGTTGTATATATTGAAGGACCATCTAAATTCAAGCTAATGAAGCTATGCAATCTATTACCCCCCCATAACTTAATCATCTCATAAATGGATTTAGTGGATGCACCATACCTTCTCCCTGCTTTTGGACGTGTCAGGTTGTGAAAGATATCTTTGACAAATTCCCAAACGGCATCTTTACCTTGTAATTTTCCTTGTCTATGTGCCTCACACACATCCTTGCAAAACCTAAATACATCTTTCCTTTCTGTAGATTCGAACAACTTGTCCTTTAGGGACCTTATTCTAATAGAGAGTATAGCAACCTTTGTCCTCTCCCACCAAAGAGCCCTCATTGTTGATCTATAGCTAGTATTTGTAACCCTTGCAACATTTCTGAGCTCAGTTTGAGTCAAAAAGTCTAATCTTCCCCCTTTCCCTATATCTCGCCCATGTATTTTAATGGGGCTCCTTGATTCATGATATAAATGCATCCTAAAGTCATCACAGTTTGGAATCAACTTACAAAACTTGCATGTCAATGATTCAAAAGGTATCCCTGTTTCAGAATCCCTCTGACAATGAATATGCCTATATGTACCATCAATACAGAATTCTGTACCATGATAACATAGCATCCTCTTGGTATGCTTCTCTATGGCCCATAATTTCCCACCCGTTTGATCATCCATTAGGATTTTTGTGTTCAATCTCTCCCCATTTCTATCAATATATGGATACCAATACCCCCAACATTGTAGTATCAAGGGAGATAAATGATCTACAATAATACAATAAAAACAAATAAATTTGAAGATAAAAAATAAAATTATGTTCAATGTCATATTCAAATTAAATAAGCTTTTGAAATTAACATACCTGAAGTAGAAGGATTTGCACTTGTAGAACCCCTATGTGATAGTGGTGTTGATGATGGGACCAAGAACCTAGTCAAACTCTGTTGGGACTTATCATTGGTAGGCTTCTTGGGTCATCCAACTATGCCAGTACTCAACCCAATTGTATTATGTGAAGCCTCATTTGTAGTAGAAATGTGCTTGTTTGATTTCATATGTTCATTTAGAGAACTAACAATATTACCACTTGCTGGTACTAAATAAAACCATTTATTGCACTGTGTACATTCCACTTTTACTTTTCTCTTGTCCTCGTATCCTGCAAGTGTTCCTTCCACCACTTTGAACAAATTTGGATCTTGTGTCTTGTTGAAATCATCTAGTATTTTGATGGCTTTATCAATCTCAATTCGATCTCCAACCATTGATGTCTTCCTTTCTATGTTACATGAAGGAGTTTCACTACTTCCCACCCTTGAAATGTTACGTTGATGGGCCCTTGTTTTCATGTGATTGTTTTTGAAGTTGCGAAGTGTCCATGCTGCCAAAGATATTTCCCTTGTTCCATAATCAATACCACAACTTTCACAACGTATCTTTATTTTAGATGTTCCATTTTCTGAATATACTTTAAGAGTAACCTTCTCCTCAACAAACTCTTCCATTAAACTATTCACTTTTTGTTCCCAAGATGCCAATATAGTAGAATCAACACCTATGTTTTGTTCTATCGAATCACACTCAACTTCAACTCTTGCTTGTTTATGCATAGGTTCCTCCATGTTCTCTTCGATGATTTCAACATTTGGTGTTCTTTTCATTACATTTGATTGCAACGCTTCAGTATCCAATGTGTCTAGTTTCCTCTTGATGCCTATAGGTGTTTTTGTAGCTTTCCATCTTTTCTCTTGTGTTGCATTTAAAGTATATCCTTGATTGTTGCTAAACTCAAAAGGATATCCAATGATATTATCAAGCACAATTTCTTGACGGATTTCTGCAAAAGTAGCATCTGATTGACACCTAACTATGCCAAGGGTAGAATGTTCTTCACCAGTTACAATTACAAAGTCAAAATCATTGTCTGGATTCATCTGTATTTCCATCCACATGTACCTTTTAGTTAGATAAAAATGGATAAATATATAGAAACATTTTTCAAAAGATTGGATATAACATACATTTGTCAAAGTGGTGTTGAAACATTCAAACTAAAATTGAATTTATATAGAAGGAAATTCATTGAACTAGAAAACTGAGAAATATTTGGTTTATTCAGGTTTATTCAATAGACAATTAACTTCCTCTTGTAGATATTAAATAACATTCCCAATAGACCCACTAGGAATTCAAAAAATGGGTGGGCCATAATAGTTCCATTCATTGGATATGCATGCCCCACTATGCCATCACACAAGCCTTACATAGGGAATCTTTTCCCCATAGGCATGATATGATTTCCTTTTCGAGACTCGTAATACAACGAGGAGGTGACTCATAAATTAAGGGTGGGGCTTCATAGTGGAGAATGGGATCTGATGAACCCATATTAGGCACTAGGGGAAGGACCTTTGATGTGCGGGGGGACCTTCATGATTTTATGTAAAAAGGTCAACACCAAAATTTTCCGCAACAAATCGAAATCGCAATAGGTCATGTGTAGGTATTTTTTTATGCATAAAGTATTCCACGTTTAGAGAACATGGATTCTTCCACAACAAATGAATCTCATTTCTCTATCTATATAAGATCAAAATTAATCCAAAATTAGAGTCGATTCTAAGGGCGTGGATTTGGGATGTTTCCCATGGTGTTGGTCAATATACCACTTTGCAATAGTGCTAGTTAGGGTCCTCTAGAACAGGTGTAGCCTAATAGAATCATCAACGATGTTGTTTGGTGAGCACCATAGGTGAAACGACATGATATGATTTTAGGGGTCTTCTCCAGCCTTCCCTTCAAAGTTTGGGATGTATGACGAGAGTTCGATAGGAATAGGGGGGAATTTGCATCATGTTGGATCAAATCATTGGTCAATCTCATTAAATCAAGGAGTTTGAGGCTAACCATAACTCGAAAGCTCGCATTTGGGCAAAGCTTGTCCTCATGGTTTCCATCTAAAATATTTGGGGTTTATAAAATATGTTTCATGATTCAGGATTTCCTTTTACCACATTTTGGTCAAAAGGTTGACAAAAGATAATACATGAAAGGCAACTTGAGATAACCTTATAAAAAACAATCAATTCCAAATATTGCCAATGTACAATCCATACTACATTTAACCAACTACCCACTCTACTTTCTTCAAGTTCTTAAGTTCTTTACAAGGTCATCTTTGTCAAAAATAATATTTATAAAGTGTTCTAGATGGAGTGAATACTATATGTAAATATGCATTTGTATTATTTATGTCAAAAGTACCACTATAGTCAAAATATAATATTTATAATGTTCTAGATGAAGGAAATCAGAACTTAGTACTAGGTACTTTAATATTTTTAATAAAAATATGCAGGTGTATTATTCATGTCAAGTACAACCATAGTTACAATATAATATTTAGATTGTTCTAGATGAAGGAAATCACAACTTAGTACTACGTACTTGAATATTATTATTGATTTGTTTTTCTTTTTTCAAGCAAGAAATATTTAATATTCTAACAACAAAATAATCAATTTTAATATTTAACTTTGAAATTTCAAAAATATTTATAACTATTTTTTTTAGTACATTTGAAATTTATCCTCTCTTTTAGTCAGCAATTTTTTTCTGAATTCCATACACAAACCAATACTTAACCCTAAAAAATAACAAGCCAAAGCTCTTATTTCGACTTTCTTACGACAGGTACACCACCTTCCTTACATTGGAGGATTCTTGGCCGACATGTGTGCACAGCGTGATTGTTGACAAATGCACACACATTTAACGACTTTATTGTTTCAAATCTGCTTGCGGCTGCCATGATTGCAGACTACATGTTCTTCTATTTAAAACTACATGTTTTTCTTTGTGAAAACGAGTACAATGTTATAGTTTATTTGACATATTGATTATGTATTTATGGGGTCCTGTTTATTTTAACTTTCAATATACAAAAGTAAGACAAACAATACTCCAATTGAAATTTAACGCTACTGAATGAAAGCCTCTTTATATATTTGCGCTCTGTAGGCTGTAAGGATCTTGTAGTCAACAACATATTGTTTATAAATACCCATTTAGTTGGCACAGATCTACCGCTCAAATGTAAATTTTTCGATAGATTATAACTAGTGAATCAAAACACTGAAATTGATTGTATTTGTTTAAATTCTGTAAAGTTGGGAAGGAAAGTTTTAACATTAAAGAAAATAGCTTGAATTTGTAAATTTATGTCGAATTGAATTTCAGTTTTTGTTTTTGTTTTTAACTTTGGAATGAATTTTTCATTCTTAAATGAATATGAAGTTGACTATATTTGTTTTAGTTTTTAAGAAAAATTGGAAAACTCTGAAAGAAAAAAGAAAATTAAATGCAGAAGCTTTTTTGCTGGATAAAAGAACATTACAATTAACACTCTTTTGATTTTATTCCATAAGCGTCTATGTCTATCCTGGAGATTTTGAATTATGACCAAATATGAATTTTGAGTAATCAAGCAAAATGTTTATTCGTTCCAAGATCACAGTCCTGAAAATGGATGAGAATTACAACTGCAAGCAAAATGGGGATGAGAATCACAACTAGAAGCGCGAACATTCTGTCAACTACTTTTGAGACAGGAACGTAGAAGATTGGACTAAAATGTTGATGCTTTTTTTTATGTTTGCATGTGTTCCATACACACGGAGCCTAAATAGACTACTGCAATTGTGTTTTAAAACAATTTCCCCTATAGCCTTGATTATTATACTCAAAATTAAGGCAAGATCTGTCAAAAGATAAGGCTACGTCAGGTCCTGGAAGATGATGGCCTTCCAAAAACTGAACTTTGGGAGAGATGAGATCTTGGAATTCATAAAAGAAGAGAACATCATTGGCAAAGGAGGATCCAGAGTTGTGTATAGAGGCATCATGCCCAGTGGCCAACAAGTTGCAGTAAAGAAACTTGCGGGGTACAAGTTCTTGGTGATTTTGGCAGCATAGGTATGCCCCTCATATCACAACGGGTCAGCTGTAAGTTTTTATAAGCAATATTTCCAAAAATGAAAGTTTGCCCATGCAACTGGAAGAAAAACAGAACAAAAAAATTTGCACTATTGAAAAACGCGATCAATTCAATAAACTAATGTTTTAAGCCAAAACTCATAAAGACATAGAACTACACTATGAACGGAAAATCTCTTAAAAGGCTATGCCCTTTCAAATTAGAAACCCACCTTCTGAACCATATCGTAGGGGACACTATGACACTCAAAAATGGGAAAGATGAAGCTAAAAACTTTGACTTAAACTGTAGATGTTTATTCGAGTGGAGGCTACTGTATAATGGGAACTTACGACGACATTAAAATTAAGAATAGTATTCAGAACTCCTGCGAATGATCTCTACAACAAACCCAGATAAGCAGCGGCATCCAGAAATCAATGGCAGACATTACTATAGTTCTGAATGACAGATTGCAGTGGTAGACAAAGACACAAACATTATTATAATTCTGAATCACAGGTTACAATGATAGACATTGGGGAGAAAGAAAAAATTGGGTGTAGGGAACGTCTAATGAGGAGTGGAATTAATTTTATAAAATAGCTAAGAAGAGGGTAATAGAACAGGAGCAATTGCAAATGCTTACCTTTTATGGGTGGCGAAAACTGGCAGAACTTGAAATTCCTCTCAACAGAACCAGAACAGGGAAACCTCTTTTCACTGGTCTCCAACCTCCTCTTAGTGCCCAAACTCACCAGACATCGGAGATAGGAGTCGTGCAGCTACACATTAATATCAAATTAAAACTGTCAGTACCTACACATTAATTTCGGGATGTAGAGACATCTGGAGACGAAAAACTTATTGCAAAACTATTACTTGCGAGAGAGTGTTCTTTTCTGTATTTTGCAAGTTAAAATCATCAGTTCACGAATAATTTCGTAAATTAAAAACATGAACCTCAGTCCTCCTCCATCCTAAAATACATGCAGAGGAAGTGAACTATGTGTATGCTAGAGTTGGCATCGTATTCCATACCAGAGATGGTATTCCTTCTGTGTTGAGTCCTCGCAGAGGAAGAAATCCAATAATCAATTGGCGCATTTGTAAAAGAAGAGCAAGAAATTTACAATATTTTTTGAACATCGAGGTCAAGGCCTTTATGGTTTAGGTACTATAGTTACAGATGGCGAACTATGGAACTTGTGTGGGATAAAATACCAATAATTTCATTAAAAAATCTTTGTCAGTCCACCTAAACCCTGTACTGGTTAATCAATGCTCCAATTGTAATGTTTAGTGGTGTTGGTGCCAAATTATTGTAGGTTTACTATGTGGTGACCTAACTCACAACGAGAATTTAGGGTTTATCATTCAACGACCCAGATCTATTGTAATCGACGAGCGAGAAGGTGACAGCCTGATGCTTTGAGAATCGGGCAACCATAACATAAATACCTCATTTATTGTAACAGCTACGAGGAGAATCCCATGTACAGTGCATGCCAACGCTGCATGCCAAGGAGTCAATCCCATGTACAGTGCATGCCAACGCTGCATGCCAAGGAGTCAATCCCATGTACAGTTCGGAGGAGAGCTGCTTGTTCACTACGCATAGTTCGATTTCGTGAGTCACATTTTAACCAGGCTTCACGTGGTTTGAAAACGTGGATAGACAGCATTACACTCCACTAAAGAGTTGGTTCAAAACCATTAATGTTTGGACGAGACACCATCAACCTGTCAGATCGATGCAGCAGCAACATTAAGAACCGTCACTTCCTTACCAGATCGATGCAGCAGCAACTTTGGTAATATTATCAAGTAACACATCGCAGGAGCACCTTGTTTGAATCCACATCAGAAGTAAATGCATGGATATGTTGTGGATCGGGTCAAGACAAGAGATTTGGCATATTAACCCCATTAAATTTATGCATTTAAAACAATATGACAAAGACATGTGCTACATGGAACAATGATCTGAATACTATGCAAACGTTTCGACATAATGTTTTCCCCTTACAACCTTCTATTTAGGAGTTGTTTAAGAGTTTGAAGGAGTGGTTATAAAGTTATACACACACTCGACCATATACTTATATACAAAATCGAATTGACTAAACAATGGGTACCAATGTCAAAGCCTAAGCCTTAGGATTGTATCGTAGACCATGACAAATAGTTAGGGGTAAAATTAATACCCAATGGTCACTGTGATGACTCTGTTAGTATTTGGATATATGTACACCCATATAATAGTAGTGCAACTTTTCCTACATAGCAGGTTATGGGTTTTAATGGCATACTCTTGTATAAGTACTCATAGGAATAATACTTCAAGGTTAAGTAATTGTCCTATTTGGTTATCGTCATCACAAGTAATGACATAGGAGACTATTCTTAACTAATGTAAAGAATGTTGAATAGGGATATAGAACTCTGTAAGTAAGCCATAGTTCTATCAACGACAAGAGTAATTCAGATAAAATATTATAGAATAGAAAGTATTGTTTATTTTTTATTTTAGCAAATTTGGGTATGTTGCATATGGTTTCAGAGTTGTAGTTATAGAACTTAGGCCTATATGGGTATGTTGTTTATTTGTTATTACAACTACAAACAAATTAGTGTCGTAGTCATTTTTATGCAGGTAAGATGTGGGTAAGACACATCACTGTCTTAAAGCATCATTAGTTAAAAGGACATAGTAGTTAAATTGTTATATACATTAATGACTTTATTATTTAATACTGCCTTAACAAGCATTTATTACTTCCGCAATCACAATTTTAACATTTAATGCTGGTATAATTTTTTTAAAATTTTTTATGAAATTATCTGGATGTTACATTGCTCAAGGACAATAATCCAAAGAGACTTCCATCGATATTATCATTGGTACACTATTATCAAATTTATTCAAAACTTAGGATCATAAGCAATATCAAATCAAAATGGAAGGTCCTTAAGTCTTCGGTGGGTATGAATTGAGCCCGTGATTTGGACGTATGAATCCATCCCACGATTTGGAGGTTATTCCTCAACACTCCCAAATAAAATAACCCCCAATATTTATATTACTATGTCAAATAAAAAAAAAACCCTTGACCCCTTAATACGGGGCAATATATTTTTGAGGTTTTTAAGAGTATTCAACCCCCCAATATGAATGGACGTGATATGATATTGCCTCACTAGTGAACCCACCATGATGACTTCAAAGTTGGAGCAAGGATGGATAAAACAATTAGCTTGTTTGGCGATCCGAGGGTCAATGAAATTATGAGTGCTACCAGAATCAATGAGTATTGTAAGAGGAAGCTTCTTGAAGTAACCCCTGACACGCATTGTTTGGGGGGTGGTGATTCCAACTAAAGCATGGAGAGATATCTCTAGATGGTCATCCTGAGACAGAGGGTCAATAGGCGGTTCCTGAATGTCGACCTGAGCATCCATTGTTTCTGGATCTTCGTCACCAATTTCATAGGCATGCGGAGAATCCACATCCAAGAGATAGAGCTTTTGCTGAACACATCTATGTCCCCGAGTGAATTTCTCATCACAATTATAGCAAAGCCCCTTTTCTCTGCCTGCTTGGATCTCTGTTTTAGACAAACGCTTGATAGGAGTTGGTCGAGCAGCCTGCAATATAGGTGGTCGTTGAGAACCCATATTTCGGAAGGGAACAAAAGCAGGCTTAGAGCGTTGTTGGGCTGCAATCTTGTCTTCTGCCAACTTAGCCAACCCTGGGGCTTCCATCATTGTGTTGGGATAAAACATTTTGACCTCAAAGCGGATGGCATCCTTTAGACCACTGATAAAACAACTCTGGTAAAAGTCATCAGACAATCCTTCAGTGTGGTTGGCTAGTTTCTCAAATTCGGTTTGATACTCTCGCACAATGCCAATTTGGCGAAGTTTAGTGAGGGCTCCTGTGAAGTCATCAAAAGCACTAGGACCAAATCATTGCAAAAGGAGCTGGTAAAAGTCTGGCCATTTTGGCTCTTCATGAGCCTTGATGTACCAACGGTACCATTGAAGAGCTTCCTATTCCAAATGAAAGGATGCAAGCAGAACTTTGTTAACATCAAAAGTATTATGCAGACTGAAATACTGTTCTGCACGATAGATCCATCCAATTAGATCAATACCATTGAACCGAGGAAAATCAAGCTTCGGACCATGGAAATTGCTGGAAGAAGAGAACCCATTGTCTGATGAAGACTCGGACTGTTGTTTGTTGTTCATAGCTGAATGTTCAAGATGGAGGCCGAGAAATTTTTCATATAGATCCTGGAGTTTGGCTTGGATGGTTGTAAGTGCTTCTTCCATGGTTTTTGCTCCTGCATGGGTGACAACCATAACCTGGGTTTTTTTTTTTTGGTTGACTGGGTAGGAAAACAAAAACAAAAACTACTTCAGTAAAGGAAAATATGGACTTGGGAAAAAATATGAAGGGTAATTGGGGTTTGACTAGGTTTTGGACACTGTCAAATAGACAGGGAAGCAAAAAATGAGGATTTCAGAAGCGGGGTGAAAGAATGGGAAAATTTGGCAGAGGGGAACAAAGAAGCAAAATTCAGAAAGGAACTCTGTGGTAAAATTTGAAGGTGATTAGGTGAAATCTGAGGAAGTTATGGCAAACCCTAAAAATAGACAAATGTGGGATTTCGGGCTTTGGGAAGAGGGATTGGGGATAGGGTCCTCAGGAATGAAATATGCAGAATGGGATGAAAGGGGTTCCCTGAAAATTTGAAGGGAAACAGAGTGAAAACAAGGGAGATATGGAGAAAAAACTGAAACAGATAAATCTGCAACGGCCTAGAAGCGAGCGGAAATAGAGGGATCTGAAATGGCGTCGAATGGATTGAAAAGGGTTGGATCTGGAACGGCTTTCAGAATGTATCTGAACAGCTGGATCTGAAACGGCACAGCAGTGATCGACAACAGTTCAACTGAAAATAGATATGGACCCCAGGTATGTGCGGCTTCCTAATAGTTCAAGTGTTTCACTCGGCCACCGATGCTATCTGACGGCTTGTGTATTGAGGCAGTGCCCCTCACTCCACGGCTCAGGTAAAACTGATAACCACTTTGCCACAAACGACAGCTCTTGGTTTACCTCATGGGTGGAAACTAGTCAATCAGGTAGGGGTCGTTGCCCTTTTCGCTGGCAGGTCCTCTCAGTGGGCCAGCAACTTAGGGGTTCCTGTGGTACTCCTCACAATGAATTTTAGGGCTTATGCCCAAGTACTTCCCACAGTTAAGTGGATAGGGATTATTCCCAAATCCGAACCTGCAACAGATGCGAAAAAAAAATTGGCAGAAATTTCACCCATTGAGCCCAAGAAAGTGCTCTGATACTAGATGTGATGAACCTACAATAATTAATTAATGCAAATACACGAGATATCAGAAATAATAGAACTCAGAATCACTTTTATATTGATCATGGGCCACTTCGAGGGGGAAACCTCCTTTGAGCAAGCTCAATACAATTAACTTCACGGTGCCTTCATAGGTCTCAACACACACTTATATACTAAGTCTAGGCGCCAATACTATGGGTCAAAACCATGGGCCGCTACAAACTATGGATCAACAATACTATGGGTGACTTACAAGCATATGCGCCAACAACAATAACATAAACTATTGATCAAAAAATACTACGGAATGACTTACAAAGCATATGCGTCCAACAACAATATACTAACAAAGTAAAGACATGGGTTCTTAACACGTATATAGGACTTACTTGGAAATCTTTGTGTGATCATATTGTTGTACATAGCCAATATGTTTCTCGATGCAACTATCCTCCATTATCCTCCATTCAATGCCTTCATTCTCATTTATCTACAAAGATGTGCAAACATATATACACAACCCAACGGGATAGTTGAAACGGTTATAGTCAATGATGTTAGGCATTTCACAACAAATTATTGTGAGGATAAATAAACACTAGTTATATTCAAAAAGCACAAGATCATTTATGAATGTGGTCTTGAGAATGACACCAATTATTTTGAAAATATGATAATAGTCACCATACTAATGAGCATTTCCCATGAAAAAAATTGGCTTCAAACATTTATGTAGATTTAAAATTAGCCCTGAAAAAAATTGACGCAAGGCACCTTAGACAAATAAGGTTCTTGCTTAACAATACACACCACACACACGTTCACATAGACAAGATGCAAACAACATGCCAGAAGTTGGCTTATATTACTTCTTCGAATCGGTTACAATGCAAACTACAAAGAAATGAAATAACTAACTAACTGTTGGCCTTAGCCGTTACAATACAAAAGTAACTGTGTGATGTCCCAGTGTGTCGATCTCACCCTCTCTTGGTTCACTGCAGAACTCTAAGCTATGGCTCGATCTTCTCAGCTCTATAGATGTGTGACTTTCCTATCCAATCTACCAAACTTCTCTCTTGCTCTTCTCTACCAAGACTTGTCCAATCAATCCACTCTCCCTGGCCTTCTACTCTGCTGCTGTTGTTCTCGAGATCACTCCGATCCCTGAGACACACATCCTCTATCTGTCGATCTCCTCAAATCTTGCAGAACTGCAACTATTAGTGCCCCAACCATGGTGCATAGCCTCTTCCTGTGACGACATCTGTCATGTATTCACCCACCTGCAATAACTACCATTAAATTCCTTAGCAACAACAAACTGTTGCCAAGTACTCTTCTTGACTTCCATAAGTCCTTCTGGGAGGATACAATAATCCGTCTCGTCGGTCATACTGTCTATTAGCTTCGACTCACCTGTCGGCTTCCTCCAGACTCTTCAGGCTTCGCCAGTCTGCCCCTTCCTCCTCGCTTGGTTCATACCCAAACCTGTCGCAGTCGTGATTCGACATGTGTTGACCCACGATGCTCTGCTCTTGACCTCCCATATGTCAACCCCAACATGTCGACTCTCGACTTCGCTGCCTCTGTCGGTCGCATACCAACTGCTCCTGCTTGATTTACTGACCTTCAATGAGTCAATCTAATCTTCGTACCAGTGGTCGTTGGAACTACCTCTGGTCGGCCTTCTTCTTGTCGATCAACTTCAACAACTCTTCGTAGGCCCCAATGCTCCTACATCAGACTCCCCAAGTGAAAAAGAACTCAACTGCTCCATCAGTCTCCTGAACTCTTCTTCGGAAATCCTTGTCGTCTCCTACAAGTCATCATCCTTCCATCGCACTAAGTATTCCATCTTCCACGAACTGCGCGTACACCCAACTTCGCATTCCTCTATCACTTCTGTGATTTCTTCTTTATGTCGATCTAAAATCTGCTCCGTCCAGTCTATCTTCGACACTTTTGTGCTTCCACTGCTTGAACATTCTTCGAACTTGTATAGATCTGAGACATTGAACGTTGGTGAAATTCTCAAGTCATTCGACAACTCCAACACATAAGCGTTTTCCGAAATCTTCATCAAAATCATACATGGTCCAATCTTCTTTAGCTTTAGCTTGTTATATGTCCCTATCAGAAATCTTTCCTTCCGCAAATGTGTATAGACCAAGTCTTGTTCCCTGAACGACTGTAGTCTCTTCTTCCTGTCGGCTCTCAACTTGTATGCCGCATTACTCTTTTCTATGCACTTTCACACATCTTCATGCACTTCTTTCATTTGATCTACAAATGATTCTGCATCTGCACTTTTTCTGATTTCTTTCGGTAACTCAACCAAATCCACCACTCCATGTGGGATTCTTCCGTGAACAATTTGGAATGGGCTCAAACCTGTCGACTGATTCACATAATTTTTGTATGCAAACTCTGCTTATGCCAACACATTTTCCCACTACTTGGGTCTGTCAGTCGTCAAACATCTCAGAAGGTTTCCCAAACTTATGTTTACCACCTTAGTCTATCTGTCTGTTTGTGGATGATATGTTGAGCTAAACTGTAACCTCGTGTCCAGTTTCTTCCATAGGGTTCTCCAAACATGTCCCATAAACTTGGTATCTTTGTCTGATGTGATACTTTTCAGCAAATAGTACAACAATGCATGTTGCGTCACTTGTCTTCCAACATGGAATAAAGTGTGCCATTTTCAAAAATATTTCGACTACAACAAATATTGAGTCGCTCCCTTGTTGCGTCTTTGGCAATCCTATCACAAAATCCATGCTTAAGTGCTCCCATGGGGTATTCGGTATAGTTAACGGTGTATACAACCCCATGTTTTGACTCCTCCCTTTTTCCAATTGGAAAACTATACATTGTCGAACCCACTTTCCGACATCTGTTGTCATTCCTGGCCAATAATATTTTTCTTCAACCAATGACTTGGTCTTGTCGATGCCAAAATGACCTGCTAATCCCCCACTATGCAATTCTTGGATTAGGTTCTCTCTAACTGATCCTCTGGGAATACATAACTATGATCCCCTCAACATATAGGCTTCTTGGACGAAATAATCCAAGTTTGGAGTTCTGTCGACACTCCATGGTTCATGACAAGCCTTCCATGCTTTCGTAAAATCCCCGTTGGTCTCATACTCTGTCTTCACTAACTCTATTCCTGTTTCTTGAACGGTCGTCGTGTTCGGCAATGCAACTCTTGGACTCAGTGCATCGGCAACCTTGTTCAACTTGCCCGACCTATGTCGCAACATGAATGTATATCTCTGTAGGAATTTGAACCATTTCATGTGCCGCTGATTTAACTTCGACTAAGTATTCAAATACCTCAGTGCTTGTTGATTTGTGTACAACACAAATTCCTTGGGCAATAAGTAACGCCTCCACTTCTTCAATGCTTGAACAATAGCATAGAATTCCTGGTCATAGACCAAATATTTCCACTTCACATCATCCAAATTCTCACTAAATAATGCAATTGGCCTACCCTCCTGGCTCAACACTGCTCCAATTGCCATTCCAATCGCGTCACAATCGACCCGGAAAACTTTGTCGAAATATGGGAGTGCTAACACTGGGATCTCAGTGACATTTTCCTTCAACTTGTCGAAAGCTCACTGGGCAGTCTCCATCCACTTGAACTCTCCCTTTTTCATGCACTCTGTTAAAGGTGCACAAATCCGACTAAATCCCTGAATGAACTTCATGTAGAAAATGGCAAGGCCATGGAAACTCCTTACTCCAGTCGTACTTGTCGGTTCCGGTCAATCCAATATTGCCTTCACCTTTTCTAGGTCCATCACCAACCATTTACCCAAGATTGCAAATCCCAAGTACACCAGTTCCTCTTTCATGAAGAAACACTTTTGTAGGTTCACCATCAGCTTCTCTTCCTGCAACTTCTGCAATACCTGTCGAATGTGCTCCAAGTGCTCTGTTTTGGTTCGACTGAAAATCAGAATGTCGTCTAGATAGACTACGACAAACTTTCCAAAAACTTGGCTTCAGTACTTCATTCATCAATCGCATGAACATACTGGGTGCATTAGTCAGTCCGAATGGCATGACTAACCACTCATATAGCCCTTCCTTTGTCTTGAATACTATCTTCCATTCATCTCCTTCTCTAACATGAATCTGGTGATAACCACTTTTCAGGTCTATCTTCGTGAAGTACTTCTCTCCACTCAGGAAATTCATCAAGTCGTCCATTCTCGGCAATGGAAACCAATACTTGATCGTGATCCTGTTGATGGTTATGGAGTCAGTACACATTCTCCATTATCCACCTTTCTTCGGTGCTAATACTGTTCGTATCGCAGAAGGACTCAGACTCTCTCTGATCAACCATTTGTCCAACAACTCCTGGACCTGTCGGTTGAGTTCATAACCTTCCATTGGACTCATCCTATGCAGTGCTTTGTTTGGCAGACGGAACCCTGGAATTAAGTCGATTTGATGGGATATGCTCCTTGTTGGTGGAAATCCCGTCGATGTCTCATCGACTACTATGCTCTGAAACTCTTCGAGCATATTTTCGACTTCGACCGTAATTTTCTCCTCCATTGTCGTCCTCTGGACACATGGTCCTTTGGGAATGATAGCATAACACATTTACTGTTTTTCCTCCTCCGCAAGGAATTCTTTCACTTAACACATCAACACTCGTTTCTCCCAAAAGTTGCTCTTACCGTGCTTATAGCTGGCGTATTTTTTCGGCTTCGGCTTAAGAGTTCTTTTCACACCATTTTTCCACACTATGACTGTGTTGGATTGACCATCATAGATCATTTTTTGATCATATTTCCATGGTCTCCCTAAAAATAGATGGCACGCCTCCATTGGGATTACGTCGCACAGTACACTGTCTTCAAATACTTCAACTCTGAAGTTGATTAGGCACTGTTCGGTCACCTTCACATGATGTCCTTTCTACAACCATGAGATCTTGTATGGGTGTGGATGTTCCCGTCATTTCAACTTTGCCTTGCCGATCAACTCTGTCGACACAATATTGTCAGTGCTTCCACCATCAACTATGGTCTTGCAACGCCATTCGCTGATCCGCACCTTGCTTCGAAAGATCGCCTTCCGCTATGCCGACTCTTGCTCATCACATTTCTCGTTTAAAACCAGTGTCTTCCTGGCTATCATGGCCCAACTTTTATTCTTACCATCCTCACTGTTGTCAAATGTCGATTCTTCCCTCTCGTCGACTTGCTCATCCCTTCGACGTCTGGGTTTCGACTCGTCTGCAGCATGTAGGTTCTCTAGGCACTCATATGCCATGTGTTACGCTCCATGAAACTCATAACAGATTATGGCTGGTATGTTAGCTCATTTTCTGTCGGGTGAACCACTTCGACCATACGCACCTCGACCATGAGTCTCACGACCATGGTGTCAGCTCTCCTGCGCTTTCTCCCTTGTCGATGTCCCTTCCATCCTTCAACTTTCTTCTATAGATTCTTTTCTGTAACCACTAATTTGGCCTTTCGTGGAAATAGTCTTCACACCCCGACCAGTCATCCTACCTCTGGTTGCTGCGGATTTCCTCGACAATTTCTCTTTTGTCTTAAGAGCTAATTGGTAGGATTCACCCACTGCTCTGAATCTTGACATGCTCAATTGATCCTGAATGGCATATTTCAATCCGTTCATGTACCTAGCGATAGTTTCTTCTCCTTCGTCGGTTTGACCTGAACTTATCGATAATCTGTAGAACTCTTCCATGTACTCCTTCATGGTCATCTCTTTTTGTCGAAAGTTCTACAATTTCCAGAACAAGGAAATCACATAGTCATTTGGCAAGAACTTCCCTTTTATCTTGGTGACCATCCTATCCCAAGACTTTATTTTGTCCTTGCCCTTATTGACTATGTCAGCCTACACATTGTCCCACCACAATGAGGCATGACCCTTCAACCTTAGACATGCAGTCTTGACCTGTTTAGGATCCTCGATCTACTCTATGTAGAAGTATTTCTCCATCTCTCTGAACCAATCGATCAAGTCTTCTGGATCCATACTTCCTGAGTTGGTATGTACATCCATCTTTCTCCGACCTCTCATGTCCATCAGAATTTTGATAAGTTTTTCTTCTGGTTCATCCCCTGCCGCTTCTTGTTATTCCACTTCTTCAACTTCCTCGTCACTGTGGTCTAACACATCAGGAATACAACCACGCCTTTGGATTTCTTTGATCGATGCGATTTCATTTGTCAAAGTTTGCATTGTTCGGACGTACTCGTTGAACATCTCATGATCAACTATGACTGATATGCCACACGCTATTTGTCCTCAGACATTAATGCCTCTGTGAGCCATTTTCAACCTCGGCTGAAACTCCCACTTCGTCCAATCACAATTGGACTTCGCCAAGTCATGTACAAATCTACCCAACCTTTGCTGGAGTTGTCCAACACACTTACAGGCTTAATACCACTGGCGTTCTTCTGCTGCGCAAGATTTTTCCCGCTCTGATGCCACTTGACGCAAGGCGCCTTAGACAAATAAGGTTCTTGCTTAACAATACACACCACACACACGTTCACATAGACAAGATGCAAACAACATGCTATAAGCTAGCTTATATTACTTCTCTGAATCGGTTACAATGCAAACTGCAAAGAAATGAAATAACTAACTAACTGTCGGCCTTAGCCATTACAATACAGAAGTAACTGTGTCTTGTCTATTAGTTGTGGAGCCTAATCTTCTAGATCAAAAGATGTTATTCAATCGTGTTTGTACCCTAGGATTACTGTACACTCGTTCCCCCACTTTGGGGATGTTTTCAGTCGTGTTTGTACCCCATGCTTACTGTACACTCATTCCCCCATTTTTAGGGCTGTTTTCGCCAATAGTTTACGTGCCCATGGTTTTGGGTAACCCGTGGTATTTTCCCATTGTATTCCCCCTATAAAAGAAAGAAATTGTAATATGGCTAAGGTTGATGTATTAGGTATTATGCATTGTAAAGATATTTGAGATCAAGAAGAGAGACTGTCAGACAGTGAAGCGGAAGTGTAGCAGTTGTGCTGCAGGTTGTATCCCTTAACTTTGCTGGATGATATAATAATAAGGACTAGCAATTTCAGTGTGGACGTAGCCCATCTTGGGTGAACCACGATATATTGGTGTCTTTATTGTAATGTGTTTGTGTAATTTGTATTTGTATTTGCATCTTGTTTATTGTTATTGCTCCGTGATCCTGTTTTTCTAACAATTGGTATCAGAGCCAAAGGTCTATTTGGCAGTTAAACCAGCAAGAAACTAGGGTTTATGGTTCGAGTGGGAGCAATGGCAGAAGAAGGAAAGTTTAAGGTCAAGAAGTTTAACGGCCAAAACTACCAGTTGTGGAAGATGCAAATGGAGGACTATCTGTACAAGAAGGATCTATTCCTGCCACTGTGAGGAAGATCAAAGCAGTCGGCAACCTTGAAGGACGAAGAATGGGAGGTTCTTGAAAAAAAGGCACTGGGAATAATAAGGTTGTCCCTAGCTTCATCGGTGGCTTTCAATATCTCAAAAGAAGAGACAATAGAGGATCTGATGAGCGCATTAGGTTTAAGTTGTATGAAAAACCCTCGGCCTCCAACAAGGTATTTCTAATCAAGCGTTTATTTAATATGAAGATGTCTGAAGGTGGATCTGTTACTGATCATTTGAATGAATTTAATACGGTTACAAATCAACTAAGTTCTGTAAGTGTGAAATTTGATGATGAGGTGAGGGCTCTTCTAATCTTGTGTTCATTGCCAGAAAGCTGGAATAGCTTGGTCATGGCTGTAAGTAACTCTGTCTCTAGTTCAAACACCTTGAAATTTGATGATGTTATTGGTGTTATTCATTAGTGAGGAAATGCAAAAAAAAAACAGGTGAGACATCAGGTAATGCGATGACCATGGAGAGCAGGGGAAAACAAAAGGAGAGAGGAAAGAGCCAAGTTAATCGTGGCAAGTCTAAAACAGACAGATCCAAGTCCAAACTGGGAAAAATAAGAGTGTTGGAACTGTGGAAAGAAATGACATATGAAGAAAGACTGTAGATCTCTAAAGAAGAAAGGAGATGAACAACATGAAACTACCCAGGAAGCAAATGTAGCAGGTGATGTGTTATAAGATGCTTTGATTCTTGCATTAGATAATACTAGTGATTATTCGATAGTAGATTCAGGGGCTTCATGTCATGCTACACCCCATAGGAAATATTTTCATGATTATGTTCCATGCGATTTTGGACATGTTTTATTGGGTGATGATGAGCCATGTAAAATTGTTGGAATGGGTAAGTATGGATAAAATTTAAAAATGGAATTGATTGGCTTCTGAAAGATGTTAGGCATATTCCTGCTATGAAAAGAAATCTGATCTCAATAGGGCAGTTGGGAGATGGCGTCTGTCAATCCACCTTTGGAGAAAAGTGGTGGAAGATCACTAAAGGATCAATGGTGATAGCAAAAGGGCACAGGGTAGGTACATTGTATTTATGTCCTCATAATACTGACCATTCTATCTCTTTAGCTTCCACGGTAACATATGCAACATTGTGGCATCATAGGCTTGGCCACATGAGTGAGAAGGGGATGCAGATTCTCCACTCAAGGAAGTTGTTGCCAAATTTAAAGTAGGTAAGTTTGGAATTCTATGAGAACTGTGTTTATGGAAAACAGAAGAGAGTCAAATTTCTCAGGGTTGGGAAACAGAAGAAGAATGAAAAGTTAGATCTTGTACTTATATATGTATGGGGACCGACTCAGATACAATATCTTGGTGGCTCTCTTTATTATGTTACATTTATTGATGATGCAACTAGAAAAACTTGGTTTTAATGCATTAGACATAAATCTGATGTGTTTGCCACTTTTAAGAAGTGGAAAGCTTTGGTTGAGAATGAGATAGGAAAAAGGTTGAACTGTCTCAGACCTGATAATGGAGGTGAGTACTGCGGCAAGGAGTTTGATGTTTACTATTCATAACATGGGATTCGTAGAGAGAAGACAGTCCTAGGAACACCACAAGAAAATGGTGTGTCAGAAAGGATGAATAGAACGATCATGGAGAGTGCAAGGTGTATGAAATTGCATGCAGGGTTTCCCTTAGAGTTTTGGGCAGATGCTATAAATACTGCTATTTATTTAATAAACAAAGGGTCTTCAAGTGCTTTGGATGGTGGTATTCCAGAGGAGGCATGGACAGGTAAAAAGGTAAACTACTCATTTCTAAGAACGTTTGTTTGTGAAGCATATGTCCATATTGAGAAAGAAAATAGAACAAAGCTTGAAGCTAAATCCAAGAAATGTACCTTTATTGGATATGGGGTTGATGATTTTAGTTATCGCTTATGGGATTATGAAAATAAAAAAATCATTAGGAGTAGAGATATGATATTCAATGAAAAGGTCATGTATAGTACACAGAGTACACAGGAGTAGAAAGAAACAGGAAAAGGAAAACACAGAGTACACAGTACTTGATGAAATTGAAGAAAATGAAGTTCCAAAGGTGCCAGAAAATCAAGAACAATAGTAAGTATTTGAAACTCGTGCAACTACAAGAATATCTACCAGGTTAAGTAGACTCCTTGAATGATACTCTCCTTCAATGTAATATTTATTGATGATTGATGTTGGTGAAACAGAATGTTATGAAGAAGCAATGCAGGTGGAAACTAGAAAGAAGTGGGAGCAAGGCATGAATGAGGAGATGGACTCATTGGTAGGAAACCAGAATGGGGATTTGGTTCAGTTTCCTGCTGGTAAAAAAACATTGCAGAACAAATGGATTTACAGGTTGAAGGAAGAAGAAGGAGGTAAGAAGCGGTAAAAGGCTAGACGTGTTGTAAATGGGTTTGCACAGAAGAAAGGTATAGACTTTGATGAAATATTTTCTCCTGTTGTTAAAATGACTTCAATTAGGACTATTTTAAGTCTAGTGGCAGTAGAAGATTTGCGTCTTGAATAGTTAGATGTAAAAACAACATTTCTCCATGGGGATTTGGAGGAATATATATATATGCAGTAGCCACAAGGGTATGAGGTCAAAGGGAAGGAGAATCTGGTATGCAGGTTGAAAAAGAGCTTGTATGGCTTGAAGCAAGCTTCAAGGCAGTGGTATTTAAAATTTGACAGGTTTATGATAGAACAAGATTATAGTAGATGCCATTTTGACCACTATGTTTATTTCAAGAGGCTAGACAATGAAAGATATATTATTTTGTTATTGTATGTGGATGACATGCTTTTTGCGGGGTTTGACATGCAGGATATAAATGCACTCAAAAGGAAGCTAGCTAATTCATTTGCGATGAAGTATTTGGGTGCTGCAAAGCAAATCCTTGGTATGAGAATAACAAGAGACAGGAAAAGTCACAAATTGACATTGTCTCAGGGTGAGTACATACAAAACGTGTTGGAGAGGTTCATAATGCAGAATGCAAAGCTAGTAAGTACACCTTTGACCAGCCATTTCAATCTAAGTAAGGAAATGTGTCCCAATACATAGGAATAAATAGATTATATGTCCAAGATTCCCTATCAATCAGCATTTGGCAACTTGATGTATGCCATGGTGTGCACAAGACCAAATATTGCATAAGCAGCGGGAGTTGTGAGCAGATATATGAACTATCCAGGTAAAGAACATTGGAAGGCAGTACAGTGGATTCTTAGGTATTTGAGAGGTACTACCACTCAGGAATTATATTTTGGAGGTTCAGATACTGTTCTATAGGGATATGTTGGTGCAGCTATGGTAGGTGATAAGGATAGCAGGAGGAGCACCATAGGGTATGTGTTTACTATAGATGGAACAACAGTAAGTTGGATTTCGAAACTACAAAAGGTTGTTGCACTTTCAACAATGGAAGCAGAGTATGTTGCTGTTATAGAGGCTAATAAAGAGATGATTTGGTTGCATAGGTTTATGGAGGAATTGGGTAAGAAAGAGAAGGATAGCAATTTGATTAGTGACAGCTAGAGTGCCATTCATCTTGCAAAGAACTCAACATTCCATTCGAGGACAAAACATATACAGCTCAAGTACCATTTCATACACTCTGTTATGGAAGATGAATTGTTGAAGCTGGAGAAGATACATACTAGCCAGAATCCTGCATACATATTTACAAAGGTAGTGACAAGAGAGAAACTGAGTTCTTGTTCGGTTTCAGTTGACCTTCTAGCATGAAGGTGAAGACAAGAAATTTTCCAAGTCCAAGTCAAACAAGTACAACAGCAATGGAGTTGTTGTGATCAATCTCCAAGTGGGAGATTGTTGGTTGTGGAGCTTGATCTTCTAGATTCATAAATGTTATTCAGTTGTGTTTGTAGCCCAGGCTTACTGTACACTTGTTCCCCCACTTTGGGGTTGTTTTTAGTCATGTTTGTACCCCAGTCTTACTGTACACTCGTTCTCCCACTTTTGGGGTTTTTTTCACCAATAGTTTATGGACCCATGGTTTTGGGTAACCCGTGGTATTTTTCCATTGTATTTCCCATCTAAAAGAAAGACATTGTAACACGGCTAGGGTTGATGTATTAGGTATTATGCATTGTAAATATCTCTGAGATCAAGAAGAGAGACTATGAGACAGTGAAGAGGAAGTGTAGCGGTTGTGCTGCAGATTTTATCCCTTCACTTTGTTGGATGGTATAATGATAAGGACTGGAAATTTCAGTGTGGACATAGCCCATCTCGAGTGAACCACGATATATTGGTGTCTCTCTTGTAATTTGTTTGTGTAATTTGTATTTGCATCTTGTTTATTGTTATTGCTCCGTGATCCTGTTTTTCTAAGACTGTCCCAGTGTGTCGACCTCACCCTCTCCTGGTTTGTTGCTGAACTCTGAGCTATGCCTCGATCTTCTTGGCTCTGTAGATGAGTGACTTTCATATCCAATCTACCAGACTTATCTCTCGCTCTGTTCTGCCAAGACTTGTTCAACTGATCCACTCTCGCTGACCTTCTACTCCACTCCTGTTGTTCCCGAGATCGCTCTGATCCCTGAGACACGCATCCTCTCTCTATTGATCTCCTCAGATCTTGCATACCTGCAACTTTCAGTGCCCCAACCATGCTGCATAGCCTCTTCCTGTGACAAAATATGTCATGTCTTCACCCACCTGCAATAACTTCCATTGACTTCCTTAGCAACCCCGAACTGTTGCCAAGTACTCTCCTTGACTTCCATGCGTCCTTCTGGCAGGCTATAGTAATCCGTCCCGTCGGCCATACTGTCTGTAGATGAGTGAATTTCGTATCCAATCTACCAGACTTCTCTCTCACTCTGCTCTGCCAAGACGTGTTCAACTGATCCACTCTCCCTAGCCTTCTACTCTGCTGCTATTGTTCCTGAGATCGCTTCGATCCCCCAGACATGCATCCTCTATTTGTCAATCTCCTCAGATCCTGCAGACCTGCAACTATCAATGCCCCAACCGTGTTGCATAGCCTCTTCCTATGACGAAATCTGTCATGTCTTAACCCACCTAAAATAAATGCCAATAACTTCCTTAGCAACCCCGAACTATTTCCAAGTACTCTCCTTGACTTCCATGCGTCCTTCTGGCAGGCCATAGTAACCTGTCCCGTTGTCCATACTATCTATCAGCTTTGACTCACCTATAGGCTTCCTCCACACTCTTCAGGCTTCACTAGTCCACCCCTTCCTCCTCGCTTGTCTCATACCCAAACCTGTCAGAGTCGTGATTCGACACATGTTGACCCTCGATGCTCCGCTCTTGATCTACCGTCTATCAACCTCAACATGTCGACTCTCGACTTTGTTGCCTCTGTCGGTCGCATACTAACCGCTCCTTCTCAACTTATTGACCTTCGACGAGTTAATCTAATCTTCGTACCAGTGGTCGTCGGCACTCCCTCTAGTCGGCCTTGTTCCTGTCGATCAACATCGACAACTCTACCTAGGCCCTTATGCTCCTGCATAAAAAATTATGTAGATTTAAAATTAGTTGTGGATTAGTTAAAAAAATACCAAATAAAAATATATATATTTGTATGGTAACATTCAAGTAACTTAAAATATAGATAATATAATTTTGTCTTTATTTACTTTCATTATATACATTGAATATTTAAGAAAGGTTACAACATAGCTTTAGGTTCTTTATATTTGAAAGTTATACTAAATAGGGTTGAGATACTTGGAGTTCAAGTTGTGAAAGTATAACATAGAGCGCAGGTAGAATATTAAAGAATATCTTAATTTCTCTCTATATTAAGGATTTTCTCTATTTTTTTTATTAAAAATTTTTAATACATCTTTACAATTTAGAAAACCTCTATTTTCATTAGATATCCTAGAAATCCATTTTTTCCATGTCATTTTTAATACCCTTTTTATTTTTACCTTCATTATGGTGATGTGAGAGAACTCCTTGCAAGGTCAAATATGAAATCTTAGTGAGATAAAAAATTTCAAGACGGGAAACAACCCCCTAAAAAAGGACAAATTCATTCACAATCATTCCAATCAGCTTCACATCACATTCAATCTCAAATCATGCATGTAACTCCAAAGGCAATTGGATTCACACCACCTTCACATACATCATGCTTATTCAAACACTAATATGACTTCGCACATAATCAAACTTGCAAAAACTTAAACATAAAATACTTATTCAAACCCCCTAATACCTTATTCAACCCCCTAGATACATAATTATAAACTCCTTAATATCTCATATTTAAAAATAACAATATTAAAACCCCTCCTATCTTAAGCTTTATCCTTCCCTAATTCAATAAAAATATTTAATGATATGTTTGGCTAAGAATATTTAATGATATGTTTGACTAAGAATAGGATTTGTCAAAAATCTTCTCTACTTTGTTTAATCTATGATCATTATAGTCTTTCTATGTAACCACCTTTTGGGTTTTTTAATCTTTGAAAATGTAATTCTTTGTTTCTAGTTAAATGAAAAGATCAAATAAATAAAATACACACCCATAAAGTAATTTTAATAAAGTTTTTTTTTTAACTTTTTATATAATCTTTTTATTTTATTATAAAAATTTAAGTATTTTTTTTATTAAAATATATATTTTTAATTACAAATTGCATCTGGATGTGACATAATTTCTTCTATTTTTTTTTTAAACTTCTTTTTAATACACCTTTACAATTTAAAAACCTCTATTTGCACTAGAATCCTAGAAATCCAATTTTTCCATGGCATTTTTAATACCTTTTTATTTTTATCTTCATTATGGTGATATGACCGAACTCCTTGCAAGATCAAATATGAAATCTTAGTGAGATAAAATATTTCAAGATGGGAAACAACCCCCTAAAAAAAGTCAACTTTATGCACAATCATTCCAATCAACTTCATATCACATTCAATCACAAATCATGCATGTATCTCCAAACGCAATTGGATTCACACCAGGTTCACATACATCATACTTATTCAAACAATAATATGACTTCGCACACAATGAAGCTTGCAAAAACTTAAACATAAAATACCTATTCAAATGCCTTGATACCCTATTTAGCGCCCTAAATACATAATTATAAACCCCTTGATATATGCACATTTAAAAATAACAATATTAAGAACCCCTCCTATCTTGAGCTTTAGCCTTCCCTAATTCAATAAAAATATTTAAGGATATGTTTGCCTAAGAATAGTATTTGTCAAAACCACTTTGTTTGATGTGTGTGGATCTATAAACATTGTAGTCTTTTCATGTAACTACCTTTTGTGCGTTTTAATCTTTAAAATGTAATTCTTTGTTTCTAATTAAATGAAAAGATCAATAAATAAAATACACACTTATAAAGTAATTTTAATAAAGTTTTTTTTTAAAAGTGAAAGGTATGTTAGATTTTTTTATTTTTAATAAAAAATCAAATTTTTAATTAAGAGATGTGTTTGGACTTTCTATATCATCTCTTTTGTTTATTATAAAAAATGAACTGATTTTTTAGTCAAATATATATTTTTAATCACAAATTGCAGCTTAATTTTTTAATATGTTTTAAATTGGTAGCTGGCATGATTTGTTCTAATTTTTTTTGTTAAACTTCTTTTTAATACATCTTTACAATTTAAAAACCTCTATTTACACTAGAATTCTAGAAATCTAATTTTTCCATGGCATTTTTAAAATATGAAATCTTAGTGAGATAAAATATTTCAAGATGGGAAACAACCCCCTAAAAAAAGTCAACTTTATGCACAATCATTCCAATCAACCTCATATCACATTCAATCACAAATCATGCATGTATCTCCAAACGCAATTGGATTCACACCAGGTTCACATACATCGTACTTATTCAAACACTAATATGACTTCACACACAATGAAGCTTGCAAAAATTTAAACATAAAATACCTATTCAAACCTTTTTATACCCTATTTAGCCCCCTAAATACATAATTATAAACCCCTTGATATATGTACATTTAAAAATAACAATATTAAAAACCCCTCCTATTTTGAGCTTTAGCCTTCCCTAATTCAATAAAAATATTTAAGGATATGTTTGGCTGAGAATAGTATTTGTCAAAACCAAAGGTATGTTAGATTTTTTTATTTTTAATAAAAAATCAAATTTTCAATTAAGAGACATGTTTGGACTTTCTATATAATCTTTTTTTTTATTATAAAAAATGAACAGCTTAATTTTTTAATATGTTTTAAATTGGTAGCTGGCATGATTTCTTCTAATTTTTTTTGTTAAACTTTTTTTTAATACACCTTTACAATTTAAAAACCTATATTTTCACTAGATATTTTGGAAATCCACTTTTTCCATGGAATTTTTAATACCCTTTTTATTTTTACCTTCATTATGGTGATATGACAAACTCCTTGCAAGGTCAAATATGAGATCTTAGTGAGATAAAATATTTCAAGATGGAAAAGAACCCCCTAAAAAAAGTCAACTTCATTCACAATCATTCCAATCAACTTCACATCACATTCAATCACAAATCATGCATGTAACTCAACACGCAATTGGATTCACACCACCTTCACATATATCATACTTATTCAAACACTAATATGACTTAGCACACAATCAAACTTGCAAAAACTTAAACATAAAATACTTATTCAAACACCCTAATACCCTATTCACATCCTAGATACATAATTGTAAGCCCCTTGATATATATATATATTTAAAAATAACAATATTAAGAACCTCTCATATCTTGAGCTTTAGCCTTCCCTAATTCAATAAAAATATTTAATGATATGTTTGGCTGAGAATAGGATTTGTCAAAAATCTTCTCCACTTTATTTGATCTATGATCATGGTAGTCTTTTCATATAACCACTTTTTAAGTTTTTTAATATTTTAAAATGTAATTCTTTGTTTCTAATTAAATAAAAAGATCATAAATAAAATATACACCTATAAATTAATTTTAATAAAGTTTTTTATAAAGGTGAAAGGTCTGTTAGTTTTTTTTTATTTTTAATAAAAAATCAAATTTCAATTAAAACACATGTTTAGACTTTTTTATTTAATCTTTTTATTTTATTATAAAAACTAAACTGTTCTTTTATTAAAATATATATTTTTAATCCCAAATTGCATCTTAATTTTTTAATATGTTTTAAACTGGCAAGTATTGGAGTTTTAATGTTCATATCTTAAAGAAGAAGAAAGCAAATCATGAAACAGCGCAAACCAAATATTTAAACAAATAAATGTTACAAACACTTGGCATTTTTTATGGCGAAGCAAGTTAATATCACCACTAATCCCAAAGGAGCTTCAGCGTTCTAGGTCGATTACCTGAGACACTTCATTTTCACAACAAAGTGGTATATTTTCTCATAAATTTCCAAAACAGAGGGGAATCTCTAAAAACAAATCTCCTCAAAAGTGGTGGCCAAGAATTTTAGGGAAATGAGAGTTGTTTGTACTGATATGAAAAAATTCAAGGAGGAATATGTCCCACATTCCACTTGGATTTAAATCAAACGTGCGATTATGATTGTCCACGTCTCTCAGGATTGAAGCACGTTGGTAATCGATACTGCGATTGTCCAGGTCTTTTGAATTTGAAGCACGTTGCGAATCTTTTTCTAAACAGTTTTGACAATTGGATAGTGACGATATGGACAGGTTCCCTTTATTTTTGTGGGGAAACCTTGACTGCTGGCAGTTGTTCAGGTTTGGAAATCTTTGGAAATGTGTAAATTGGCTTCCTTTAGAAAACAGGTCTGTTCGCATATGGTTATGTTTTGTCTTCTTGTCGTAGCCAATTCGATTATTACAGACTAAAGGTGTTTTTCGATGGGCATTTGCTCAGAGACGCATTCGCGAACAACCCACCTGTAAGTCCTATCTAAGAATATATTGCAGACAGGAATATGGAAAATGATAGCAATACGGCAGACAATTCCAGTTTAGGTTTCCTACAACTTCATGAGTTTGCAGATAACATGTCTTCTCCCAAGTTTTTAATAGGTAACGCCTGTGAAATGTCTCTGGACACTATAGATCGCACCACAATTGATGATTACGACGTTTGCGAACTTGATTTCATCGAGCCCAGTAGCAACTGGCAAGCAGAAGCTGCTGCTGCGGATTATCCCTGCCGTTGCTTGCCTTCCCAGTCAAATAATGGTTTCGCTTCCTTAGATCTCCTTATACACAGTCAAATGGGCATTGATAATGCTCAGCCCTCAGTCCCAATATGGGAGGATTCTACTATTACAGTTTCCACTGAAGGGATCAACAGTAGTTGGGAGGCCGGCTTAGGGTTTTCTTTTGATCAGAAAAGAAACAGCGCGTTTGTGAAATGGAAGGCTGGAAACCTTAATCTACAACATTCCTGCAAGCCCATAAATCATCCGTCTTTGCAGAAACGGTGTATCCGTTTTTTGAATGATATTAACAACCATAAAATTCGATCGCCACGCTATATAAATAACTGTGACGATTGGAGCATGACCGTTTGCAATAATTACGACAAGCTTGCAATCCACCATGTTGTAGCTGAACGCAAGAGGCGAGCACAGATGAATGATATATTCTCCGCTTTAAGGGCTGTTGTGCCAGATGAATGATATATTCTGGTCACTTTTTTTTTTCATTTTTTCCTCCTTGCGATCTTAGCGATGTGACTGATCGGTGGTTTTAATTGTTCATGAATTGCTAACTTCTTTGTGATATAGAAGGCCGGCAGAGCTACAGTGCTTCTTCAAACGAAAGATTACGTGATTCACCTGAAGAAGTGTATACAACAATTGGAGCAACGAAATCGAGAGTTGGAAGCGTTACTATTGGAGAAATCGTCAGTCACATAGATCATCAGTTCACTACTTTTAGGGTAACGTAAACACAGAGCCTCTTATATAAGATTTATTTTGTTTCAGTGAACAAGATGTGAAATTTTGCTCTCTCAACCTATTATATTTTTCCTTTTCTGCCTTCTCTGTTTTTGTTCTCTGTTTCTGTTTTCCAGTACTTTTTACTTTTCTGGTTTTCAATTTTTGTTTTGTAGTTTTCTTTTCTAGTTTTAATCGTAAAATCGTTCAATATTTTATTCTTCTTCACCCTTTCACAACTAGGTTGCAATGCCAATTTTATTCCAACTTTCGAAAAATAGCCTTTCTTTGTCTCACCAAACCCTAAACCCCCAGCCTCGACTACACCTTTAGACCTTGATCTCAACATATAGGGACTGAACTATCCCAAACCAGATTTCTACTGAATCCCTCTTGGATCTCTCTAGATGAGAGGGTACATCGTCCTCCCGTAACAAAACTACCACATAATATCTTGATCTCTCTGGAATGGTACCAAGATTTTGGGCTCCCAAGAATCAAAGAGTGGGCCCCACAATGGGTTTAAAAGTAAGGGGAAAGGGGGAACCGATTCCCAGGACATACCAAGAGAGACGATGACCTTTACAATTTATTTCCAAATTCTTTCCAATTTGTCAAATTGGATTAAGGACAAATCAAAATCATCAATCAAGTCATGCATGGGTACTTGAGACTTTGCTCCCTGTCAATTGTCTGCTTTAGTAGAAAGAATGAAGTCCCTCTACAAAATTTTGTTGTGATTATCCTTCTTGGTTCAAGAAGATGTTCCATAAAGTATCTCCCTCTTTCATCTTAGAATGTTAATGGTATCCTATGGTAGTTGTTTCACAAAATTCCCCCCCACTCGCCGGTTGGTCCTTTTTCCAAGCCCGCTTCTTGAATTTATTGGAATAGTCAGCAATCACATGTCCATACAGATGACATATAGCACACCAAGCACCAGGTTCACCGATTCATGCAACCTCACACGAATATCTACCTCCACAAGAATACAGGAAAACAAATTCTACGTGAGAAAAATACTTTCACCCAAAGCAACAAACTTTCCAATACAGAACCTTATTTCCTTAAAAAAATTAGGAGCCCATAATTCCAAAGGAATGCATGGCATTTTAATCCAAATAGGCGTGGCTGTTGAGAATTCCTCATGAGGGTTGAATAAAGGATGCCATTTTTTTAAGATAACATATGATTACATAGGCTCCAATACATATGGAGAGTCCTCTTTGTATCCTACAAGTCCTGAAACCTAAAACCACACCACCCGTATGCAATTATATTAACCTCCGGGGCATAACCCACTAGAAACTTCGACTAGTTTGAGATCCATGCCTCCAATTCCTTCAATTTGACCCATCGACTACATAATTTACCAAGGAGGATTCGACCAAAAAACTGAGGTATAATCCTTCCACACTACTAATGTTATACCCCCTCCCCTCAAATATTGAAGAACTCTTTTTCTTTTCCTATTGGGAATAGTAGTCTCTTGAGCTCCACTAGACACCAATTCTACAAGATCTAGTTGATTTCCAACAATCCCTTTGGTCTGCACTTCAACCTTATCCATATCTACAATGGATATGTCGTTAGGTTTGAAAAAAACCTTTGAAAAAACCCTAGACTCATCATTTGATACTGATGGCTGACTTGTTTGGACGTCCTTGACTTGAACCGGATTTAAATGACCTACTTGAGGGACATATCCATATCTCTGTCCTTGCATCTTAATAGTATGGATATTTTTCACCCTAATGACAACCACCTCTCCTATCGATCTCTCTCGTGTGAGTGGGGAACAATATCCACTAGATCCACATCCAAAACCACATCCAACATCAAATCAGGAGTGAAAACATGACCTGATTTCTAGCTCTCTAACAAAGATATCAACCTCTGAGAGGGATCCATTCAAATAGTCCACCAACTAGACTTCAACTTCCATTGATTATACTAACTATGTGTTCTTATAGACAAGATTTTTCAAAACCCGAGATGATTGCATAAGCCCCCCATAGTACTCCTACGTACCATATACTTCTTTTTTTCCGAGGAAAAAACTTGCAGAATCCGTCATGCTTCCCCAGGGGAATTGGAATGTGTGAAAATTAACCACCGACCAAAAGAGTGTCCGTTGACCAAACTAGACTTAATGGGAATGGATCCTATGAGCTTCCACATCTTCTTCAAGATACTTTTAGCTAGATATGTTTTGCTTAAGATTGTATTTAGAGCATATATTGCACT
This sequence comes from Larix kaempferi, assembly GCA_027924585.1. Classification (NCBI taxonomy): domain Eukaryota; kingdom Viridiplantae; phylum Streptophyta; class Pinopsida; order Pinales; family Pinaceae; genus Larix; species Larix kaempferi. Next base: position 7,558,867 of record BSBM01001166.1, on the reverse strand, counting down.
TTTTTATGTTAATGCATTCTTATTTGGTGCATCTTCCTTCTCATAATTTTGAATCTCATTTTCATCCAAGATAAAGAGTATCCTGGCCTTCCAAGATCTGAAATTTGTGGAACCATCCAACTTGTATTATACTCTAATACTTATCACCATCTTGATAGAATTATGAAATATGAACTAGAAACCCTAGTACCAGAAAAATATAGGTCAAAATTGATTTTTTTTCAAAACTAAAATATGGATCCACAAAATGATGCACCTTACCAAGGCGGCCTCTAGAACACTAATATTGAGTCCAATGTTAGACCAGAAGAATCCAAACATGGAATCCCTAGTTTCTAAACTAAGGGAAAAAAGTTGTTAAATGGTTGTCTTTCAAAACTACTCTGATACCATGTTGAATTTTTATCTATTTCTAGATCTTGACAATTATTACACAATTATTTCAAGCATTCATTTCAACCCATAGTTTCATTGAATAATTGCAAACTAAAAATTTCAACTTAAATTGCAACAGAAATAAAGGATCATAGAAACACATCCATGCACAATAGACACAAGAATTTTACCCTAGGATACCCAATAAGGGAGAAAACCCAACCAAATTTTCTTAGAAGAAATCAATCCAATTCAAGTACAATACCAATCATGGATAGAAACCCTAGCACATGGAATGGTGTGTGCTTCTTCACAAGAAACCCTAGAAATGGTAGCAAACCTTAGATACAATAAGATAACCCCTATAATTACTCAGGCATTTTTTATGCCCTCTTGGAAAGTGCGCACCAATGTCATAGAGAAGATGTTTGATGATGAGTGAACAAATGAAATGTTGGAGCTCTTTATTTATATTCTTCATTTGACTTGATTTTCACTAGCGAGGCCCACTTGTCGTTCTATTGGAGCTAACTTGTCTTTTTGTTGGGGTAGTCTTGTTCTTTATTCTAGGAAAATTTGTATTCTTCTAGTCAATCTTATTTGATGCTTATTCACTGCTATATGGGACTTCTTGAATGGTATGTCTTGACTTCTTGTTTATTTCTTCATCATAGAAAAATTTTCCTTGTTGATGATAATCTCATCACATGAATGTATATTCGTGCATAGATCTCTAATGTTGATTTCACCAACAATAAAAAGTACCAGACACTTCTTAAAGCCTATTTCAAATTCAACATTATATTATACTTGTATATTTCACAAGGGGATGAAATCCCCTATCAAAAAAACAATTCAACTCACTCTAATATAGAATAGATTGCTCCATCATGGAGCAGGAAATGTGAGAGCACCCTGGGGCCCATCTCCACAACATATGACTTGGGAGAAGCACTGCCCCTTCCTGCTCCATTCACCACTAGCCAAATGGGCATTTCCCATGAGTGAATGTATCATTCACTACTAGCCAACCTTTTCCTATGAGTGAATGTCTCATTCACTGCTTGCCATCCATTTCGGGGAGAAAGTAAATAAAAAGGGTGTGAATTTCTACCTAAATTTTGTATCAATCTAAATATAATTAATATTTTTTTTTTTAATTTAATTATATATTTTAATTTATGATTTTTAAAACTAATATTATATTTTTTAAATAATATATTTTTATAGTAATATAATATTTATAGAAAATATATATAAAGAAAATATTAAAATGGTAGATTGTTATGATTAGTTCTTTTCAAACAAAGAAATATTTTGAAAATAAGATTAGCATATGGTTAAATAGCTCATGTTGATAATAAAGTCAATATTTTATGTTGCTTAATTGATTTTAGGAAATTTTTTGATACATTTCTTAGAAATAATCATTGAAATTGGGTAGAAAACTTTTAAGGTTATTTTGAGTTGAGAGCTAATACAATAAAGTTATCTAAGAAAGTTATTGATAAGTTTAGTTGCAATAGAAATCTAGAAAACCCACATTATGTTGACTAACTTTTTTTTATGTGTATAAGCACAATTTATTATAATATCGTAGAAAAAAACGAAACTTGGGAGTTAGAATTAGTTTCTATAATATATTTTTATTTATTGAAAATTGGTATAGATAAGAAAAATTCACATTTTTTCTAATAATGAATTATGATTTTCCTTTAAAATACAATGCATATGTGCATCTTAAGATGTCATTTTAGTATCTAAACTAGAGTAGATCCATCTTAAATAAGAATATATCATGTGTCGAGAGGGATCAAATCCCTTAGGGTGAAAACCCTTTTTAGAATGCAAATACCTCAAGGGATTTGATCCATTCGAGTGCGTGATAGATTTGGAGTTAAGATGGATCAACGTTGGTATTATGTAGATCACAAATCTCTTAAGAAAGAGACAGTTTATAATCTTTGGCAGATCTTTGACATATTACAAATAGTTATATTTATAATTCTTAACAGAATTCGTAAATTGAGCTTGCTCTGTCATCTTTTAAGTTCCAAAATAATTGTTACCTTAAGGACTCCAATGTATAACTCCCTTGGAGCTTGGAAACATATTTCCATTAGTATTTATATCAGGACCAAGTAAAAAAGAGATACACTTGGAGGATACTAGCATGCTACAAGTCTCTTAAATCCTCGATGCAAATACTATCCACAATCATACCCAACACATATTGGAGAGTCTACCGGCAATCTGTTTATGTTCACGAAAAGCACATTGAAATTCATTCTTTCGAAAAGAACAACTAATTTATTTTAATCTTCTAGACAACTAAATTAGATCAATATATTGTATGCACACAAAGCCGTTCAATAACCAAAGGCATGATCTCTCTCTATTTAAGCAGATGAATGAGATGTCTGTACTATTGAAAATGTGAATATACATGAGTAACTATTTGAAGTGGCTGAAGTAGAACACCCTTAAAACAACTTGATTGCAAGCCAACCACAAATGTGGTGAAACTAAATAAGGAAGGGGTTTGAACTGTCTAAGATCCTATGAGATGAAAAACCTCCTCAAACACTATTCCAATGTAGGCTCCCTTTAGATCTCCTTAATATTGAAATGGCATTCAACTTCCTGGCAGACTTTCTTCACAAACTGACATTGAAAAAAAACATGGGTTTCGATTCCTCATATGCACAATATAGCATACAATTGCTTGGACCATATTTTTTTGTTTTGGAAGGAAGTCCCAAGATAACACACAATTATTTAAAAGAAACCATAAGTGAATTATACTTTGTGGGGGTGCTAGCAATGACTAGATATTTTCCCACTACAATTTAGCCTCTCAAGATTCTCTTCCAAGTACCATTGATAAATACCCTAAATGAGATTTATAACTCCCACCATCCAAGTTGTATTTCCACACCAAGGAACCTAGCATCATCGAAAGTTGCACATGACCTCACAATAGCTTTTCTCAATAACTAGCCCATTGGGTTTTCCTCTCACCCATGAGGATGAAGTCATCCACTGATATCCAGCCTTGATGGCATAAGTTAGTAGAATGATGGAATGAAAACCTATCGAAAGAGGCACAAATCTGAGCTTGAAAGTGTCAGACAAGCTCAATAGGAAGGAACATTTTTCCATTACAACCCATAATAGAATTAGAGCCCACCTACATAGCCCTACTATCACCCACCTTCCACTCAAAATATCGTTCGATGATAGGAAAATCCAGGGCGATTTATTTCTAGTGGTTAAAAACCACTTGGAAATAAATATTTGGCCACTAGAATTCACTTCCACAAGTTGTATCAAGTTAGAAAAATCCATAGAGACTTTGCTACGAGGAACTAATTGAAAGTGAATATGTTTTTTAGGTCCCATCCTCCACAGGATCTCAGGTATGTTGGGATCCTATGTTCATCCAACTGATTAGAAAACTTCCCAAAAATTCAGTGCTCCCCTTTAATAAAAAATGAAGAATAAATTTTGGATTTTCTCCAAGATGGATTTGGGAATGTGTGCCATCATAGGGCAATAGATTGGCATAGCCTCTAAGACCAATTTTATCAAGAGTACTTGACCACCCCTAGATATCCATATATTATACCAACAATTTATCCTTGCTTCAACCATAGCCACCAACAACATCCAATATTCCTTCACATACCTATTAGGTTTAATCTTGAAGCCTAGATAACCCAACTTGCCTTGAATGTTTTGGATAACATAGGGAAAATAATTACACCAAAAAATATGATGCTCCAATTGATCCTACGAGCTATATAGTGCATACTTACTTTCATTAATATCCATGTCTTTGTGCTTGTAAAACAAGGCTATGCACTTCTTTGAACCATTGGCATTCACAAACTGACTACAAAAAGAGCCAAAAAATGTCATCTATAAAGAATAAATGAGTCAAGTTTTCTTTTCCTACAAAAAAATATACTTAAGATTCTTCTTTGGCACATTTCCTTATGGATTAACCTACTCAATCCTTTCATAATTAATAGAAACAAATATAAAGATAAAGGGAATCCTTGTCTCAATCCCCTATAAGGCTTAAAGTAGGTTGACCTAGCTCCATTGATTAATAGAACGAAAGAAAAACAAACCACAAATCCCATAATCCAACTTATCATATTGAAATTGGACCCAATGATGGAGTAGCGTAAGTCTTAGGAATAACTAGGAAGCTCTATCATATGCCTTCGACAGATCAAGTTTTAGAATTGTTGCCAACAACTTGTCAATCTTCATAGTGTGGAGACCTTCATGAGCCAATCCAATAACTTCATTGATCGATATACCCTTCAAGAGGCCAAATTTTTCTTGAGACATTTCCTAGGAGAGAATCAGTCTAATTCTAGTTTTCTATTTTTGATTTGTAGTTTTCTTTTCTAGTTTTAATCATAAAATCGTTCAATATTTTTTAAAATCCTCAAATATTCACTAACACAACCATTTAACTACCAACTACCATCCAGCTACCAACCCAGTTGTCCACCACCCATCTGTCCAGCCACCAACCCAACCCAGCTGTCCACCAGCTCAACTCCACGGTTCACCAGCCCGGAGAACAGTACACACATGGTTGTAAATTTTGCTATAAATAAATAATGTCATAGCTGCAAGAGGGAGACTTGTGAATGTAGTTTATTCTGCTTAATTTTTTTTTGAGCGGCAGCTCATATCTTCATATCTTGCTATCTAATTGTATTTTCAAGTTCTTTTTTTAGTTTTCTTTTTTGCATGATCATTCTCTTACAAATGGTATCAGAGCCTCGTTGTAGAATTGCAAGGCTGCTTGTGGAAGTGCATAATATGGCTATGGAAGAGAAAAATATTTTTGGGATGATATTGATCTCACAAGTTTGGTGCTTTATTTATGATTTTATTAAAAATTTGTTGGGACTTGAAAAAACTTTCTCATAACATGCTTTAATCAATTCGAGTGCGTGATAGATTTGGACTTAAGATGGATCAACGTTGGTATTATGTAGATCACAAATCTCTTAAGCAAGAGATAGTTTATAATCTTTGGCAAATCTTTGACATATTACAAATAGTTATATTTATAATTCTTAACAGAATTCATAAATTGAGCTAGCTCTAATGCCTCCTTCCTTCTCCTAATAGTGTCACTTTTGCAAATCCTTCAATTCTATTCCAAGTTGTTCTTAAGGGGGGATGTCAGGATATTTAGACACTTAGTAGTTAGTTAAGATCAACTTGTGTAATATATCCATTAGGAAAAAGTGTGTTTCTTTAGTATGCATTAGTATGCATTTGTAAATACTTAATCCGACTGTCATGATATGTTCCCGACATAGAGTGATCCGACAGCTCAACTTCTCTTAGATCATACCTACCCTTGATCTATGGTTTAACACCCAATTGGTCCATGATCTCTATTTAAAGAGCATGGAGGGTCATTGGAAAGTTGATTGATTATGAAAAGCTCATTTGTAACTTTCTTTCTTTGCATAATAAATTGTCCCGTAGAAGCTATTTGGTTGAGGTCGTGGAGTGTTTCCCTCACGAGGGTTTAAACCACGTCAAAACATCGATGTATTGATCTGTGATCTGCTTGTGTGAAGTGGTTGCTCTAGGTGTTCGGTCTTTTGGGAGTACCCTATGTACCCGAACATGACTAATATAAAGACAAGGAAAGCTATATTCCATGGATCAAGCTCAAGGGAAAATTGTTGACAAGATAAAAAGGACAAGGAAGATGGTGTTCGAGGAGAGTATTTCCTTTAATTAACTAGGGTTCCATTCCCAAGTGATGTTTTCCTTTTATTTTTGAGAGAAAACCCTGAGATATTAATTTATAAGGAACGAGTTGCAACTATGGTTCCTCAAATGATTTTGTTGGTGAGAAATATCGGGGATTGAGTCTCATTGGGAGATGTGAAAAAGAAATTGTTTATCAATTTGAGTTTTACCCATCAATTAACCCAAATTTCACCATTGTGAGAGAAATCAACCAATAAATGAGAAGGTAGTAGTACATACCTAAAAAGTTGGAAAATAGCAACAACTAAGATGGGTGAGAGTTTTTTTCTTGTAGGTATGTATCCGGAATGGGTTGGTGAGTGTTCTACTTCGGATATTCCTTCAAATGTTGTTTTGATTGCAAATTACAAGTGAACAATAAAATGGTTGTCAATTAACCCTTGTTTTGTTTTATGTGTGAACTACACGAGTTGTCTTTTTTATATTTTTCCCTTTTTTATTTGCTTGTTATTCTCTTTTTGTTTTTACGGTTTTTTTTTACTTTATCATATGGTGAAAACGTTTTGGTATCAAGGGAAGAACATGGATTTGAAAGCGATGTATCACATGTAAAATGCAATTTGGATTGTGGTATGTCACATATGAAATGCAATTTAACTTGTGATTTGTGGAAATGTAACTTTTGGAATTCCTTTCTTGAAACTAAGTTTGTAGATCAACCCCAAATTAGTTTTTGGAATCGAGACTTCAACCTAGAAGAATATTTTAAAATCGATAGTTATAGCGAGAAATGATCTTTTACAATCAATGTTTCGACGTCAAATGCTCTTTTGACAATGATGTGTATTAGCATGAAATCAACTTTTGAGGCCGATGTGAAAGGCTTAATTTATCGATGTTATATATGATTTTGTGACTAGAGAATCAATGTAAAACTTGAGCATATATATATCTAGACAAAAATACTAGAGATATTTAATGTGAAAAGAAATCAATAATTAACAATCCAAGTAACAAATGTATTGGCATTAATTATCACACAAAAAGGCTAGAACAGATAATAAGAAGGAATGCATATTTCATTAATCTTCAATGAATAAAGTAGGTAGTATAAATAGACATAAGAGACCCAAATTCGAATTAGGTATTTAGGAACACTAATTAGGCTTAACTGGAGTGAATATATCCCCATGATAGCATTCACACTTCCTAGGGTGAGCTAACTACCCCATCACTACCCTAAATGAACCCTAAGTGAACTAGTAGACACTCTAACTACAGTTCCAACTGCATGCAAGCTCAAGTGATTGAGCATAGGTGCCTGCATGTGATCCAAACACTCTCAATACTCATCTAGTGCAGATGAGGATAACTAGATCCTTGGAAGTGAAGTAGTTGATACATCAACTCACACTCAATTGACTTGAACTAAACTAAAATAAACTGAACTGAACTGAGATGAATTGAGTTGAACTAAAGGAGGGTGCCATTTTGGTCATGCATGTTAGTAGGGTTCCATTTAGGCCATGGATGTCAGTATTAGGGCCTTGGGAGCTAAGGGTTCAAATCTATGGTGCTTAGGATGCCCCAAAGGGGCTAGGTATAGGGTTATATTATCGAATAACTAGGAGAGAAATATCATTCAAATTTTGGTCCATTAGCATCGAATGCACTTTTGCGGTGAATGTTTTGGTATAGAAAATATTTTAGCGATTGAAATATTAGTATGGAAAAATCCTTTACAGACAAAATATTGGTGTAAACTGCTCATTTTTAGTTGATAGATCAACACAAAATGTTTATTTGTGGTTGATATTTTGATGAGGAATTGTAAAGTCCCCATCCCTCAATCTGGCCAGCAGGAGGGGACATTAACTAAATCAGGGCCTCTAAATTTCACCCCATAACCACAATTATGAATTTATACAGCTGAAATGCATTTGCAGACATGGAAATAAAAACACACAGTGGAAATAAAAATGATCCACACACACATCATATGAAATTCCAAGCACAGTTGTCACAAGCATATAAATTAAAAATCATTGCACATTAGATACATAAGAATACTTACCTTTAAACAAAAAATATCTAAGCAACTTCCTGTGTAAGAGCAATTTTTCACCTAGCCATAGGCACTATCTCCAACATATACTCTTTCTGCTGAGAGGGCACCCCCAAGATGGACTATGAGGCCACCAGGGTGAAGGAAACACTTACAGGATTTTATCTCTCAAACCACAACCCATTATGCTCACTGTGCATAGCCAAAAATCTCAACGAGAGCTCTACATGGGTCTCACTAATCCATCACAGCCATGGCACTCCTTCCAACTTCCCCACACAACACAAGGAAGGCATTTTCCTTCACTAATCCACAGTTCCCTCAGGAAATCCATCCCTTACATTCCTTACCAGTGTGTACAGTAAGAGTCCAACCTATTGTATTCTAATGGAGAACCTCCTGCAACATTAATCCATGGCTTGTCAAGCATCCAAAAGTAGTCGAACTCAATGGGTAAAGGTTCCTAGCATTCCCAACCTCCATGCTCACCTAAAGCCATCTATTTTCCCTTCCAAAAATGCAACTCCGTCTTCAAATTCGAATTTATGGGTTAAATATAGTTTGGTATGGTCATGAACAACCAAATGGAAAACTCTACATAGTGTAGAAACATGCATGAAAGCATGATTAAAAGAGTGTTGACTCCCAGGGTATGAGGTAAGGGTGAAAAGACAACTGACATAGCTTCTTACCATAGAAAAAAAAGGACTGATGATAGCTAACATAACTGTCACAACCACCATGCTTCAATAACTACATGAAATGAATTTCCCCGCAATCCTCGCACATGCATCAATTGATTGGGTTTAATAGTCAAAAGAAGATAATTGGCTTATTTAAGGCATATGGCAACTTTTGGATGAATTTTAAGGTGACACATGGCAACATAGGATTTGGTTTCCCCATAGGCCCTCTTTCATCTTCCCCTCTATTGGAATCATAGCCCCTCTAGTGCTCTTTACATAGCCTTCTTGGACCATTTTATTAATTTCCAACATAATATTTACATACATTTTTAATTGGCATATTAAGCCAACCATATGGTCCAAATAAAAATATATACATTTTACATGCCTAGTTATTCACTAGTTGGGCCTTGGCCTTGAGCTCCACACTAGGAATCCATACTAGCATATTTACATCATTTACATGATTTGGAGTGAATACATTCCAAGTCAAAATTGGGGGTATTACAAGAATGATCTTTGGGGAGCAAAACATCGACACAAAACATTATTTTGACACCAAAACTTGTTGAGATGACTTTTTCAAAGGATTTTTTTTACTCTATCATTAAGCAAATGTCTTCTGCAGATAAATATAGTCTTTTGGGTGTGATATGTTGCAAAGCAAAAGTGATTATGTGAGTGGAAAAAAAAAAACAAGTGTTTTGATTTTCTTGGAGATCATTTTCAAGGCTTTGCAAGTGCAATCAAGAGACACTCAAGGAAGAAAATCAAGGGACACTCAAGGAGGAAAATTCAAGAGATACTCAACGTAGATAAATCACCATCATTTGGGGGATGTCTACAAACATTCCATCTCAATTCATCTAGTTTCAAAAGGATTGAAAACATTTGCAATATATCCAACTTAGAAGAGTATCAAATACATAATGTCCATTTGCATCCTTAGTCAATCAATGCATTAGACATGATAAAGAAAATAATGGAAAATAAAGACCTTTGAAAATGCATCCAATTAAATACAACAATAACTAAATGAAAACATATCAATCATCGGCGTACCGTTATCAAGCTAAATTTGAATAAACCTGTTTGAGAGGATGTGCATTTTTCTCATTGATCCTTGATCCAAAATTAAAAGTGGCCCCAAGTTGACTGGAGGATTTGTCGAGGGGTCAATAGATCCTTGAACAAATCCTCAAATAAATAAAAAAGAGTTTTGTAGGGATTTGGCCTCTGTGCAGCATGAATATGTTTTGTACATTAGAAATGAGTGTCATGGTATAAACAGGGTTAAGGGTGAAAATCTTAGGTTTAATCTTAACTCATAATTGAGTTAAAGGTGGCTAGGTCCAACACATGGTTTTTTGTGGTTCATGGTATTGGCTCAAGGTATTGCATGTAATGAAGCCTATAAAAGATTTGAGGAGGCTCCATTGTAAAGTGGCCTCGAGGTGCCTGGTGGCTAGCTCGTTTGGCCTAGATGGTTAGTTTTGGCCATGTAATGAAGATCTTCATTGGATGTTGATTTTCCTTGCATGAGGTTTCCAAGATAAACTTGTGTCTCTCTTAAGTTGTTGCTTGATTGTGAAGGAATCCGGCATGAGATGGATGAGAAGAGGGATGCCCAGCCACCAAAGAGGAGCTGCGGATCTGAGCACCATGATGCACAGTCATAGGAGCGCCCTTGCTGTTGCTGCATATGATGAATAAACTATTGGTATGGCATTGCTTATGCATGATGCAGTGGATCTAATACATTGGTAGGATATACAGTGAAGAACCTTCTGGGGGCAAAGGTGTTTTTTGAAGGCCATGTTAGCAGTGTGTTTGGTTGCATGCAGAGTTCAGGATGATGCCGTGATGGAATTGGTGGTGGTCGTGGCCATATCGCAGAAGAAGAGTTTTCATGGAGGCTGCGTGAAGACAAAGCCGTGGCTGAAATTAGTGAATGAGTCATGAAGGTATATGGAGAAAAGGTCAATGTATTCAAAATATTTTAAAGAGATCACGTGATAGTGGATGATAGTCTCCACTATGTTCATTTAAAAAAAAAAAAGTGAAGAAAAGTTTTTGTGAATTATTAAAAAGTTAAGTGGACATGATTTATAAAAAGGGTCACAAGGATGTGCTTTAAGTCAGGTCATTTTTAAAAAGGGTCATTTTGTTTTTGTTTTAAATTATGAAGTGTTTTGTATAAGAAGTTAAGTGAACATCTCCCTTCAGAAGTTGAATGAAGTAATATATCATGATAATCATGGTGAATTGAAGTTAAATTGAGAGTCAAGGATCACTAAAAGATAGAAATGTTGTTGTACGTGAGTTAAAAGTGTGTGGGGTGTATGTTTGGTGGTACTCGACACCCCAACAGTATTTTTTGGTCCTTATGAAACTTGGCCATAAGCAAGTTTGGATTTCTTCGGGTGTTAGAAGCATAGACAAAGGTATCTCTCTTATATGCAAACAAGGGAGGTTTCATCAAGTTTGGAATGAATCAATAGGTAGGTAAGATGGTGGTAGGTGTACTCGTATCCTACCTTGCTATGGATCAGAGAGGTTGAGTCTTCGATTGTAGGAGGAATGTGAGATGGTTTAATCTTGGTTTAGGGACCAATATTGATGAACCATGTATGCGAAGAGAATTCCTATAGAACTGGTGGTTAAAATGGTTGAGGAACCATGTAATCTGGTCGATGGATTTTTCTTTATATGGATGTCAATGACATGATTGGATGCAGGTACAGAAGGAGCATGGTAGAAAAAGAGCATGTAGACGAGCATGGAAAATCGAGAGGATGAAGCAATAGATGGTGATGGCGTAGTCACCATGAAGACACATGAAAAGAAAAGAAAAATAAATGCAGTTTGCATGTAAGAGGGCATATGGATATAAGACCTATGGCCGTAAGACCTAGTAAGGCATGAATAGCTCTGGTAACTCACCGGTAAAGTCGAGAGATAGACCTAGGTGATAGGGGGGTGTATGTGAGATTCCTCATTTAAAAATTTGAGGGGGGTTGGTGATTACTCCAAGTCAAGTTTAAAGGGGGGATTGTTAGGGTTAACCTTGACTCTGGATTGATTCAAAGGTGGTTAGGTCCAACACATGGTTTTGGGAACATGGTTTCTTGTGGCCCATGGTATTGGCCCAGGATATTGCATGTAATGAAGCCTATAAAATGCTCGATGAGGATCCATTGTAAAATTGCCTAGAGGTGAGTGGTGGCTAGCTCGCTTATCCCAGATGGTCGGTTTTGGCCATGTAATGAAGATCTTCATTGGGTGTTGGTTTTCCCTGCATGGGGTTTCTAGGGTAAACTTCTGTCTCTCTTAAGTTGTTGCTTGATTGTGTATTATTTTTCTCACATATTATTTGATCTTGCTGGATTTAATCTTAATAGAAAAAACATAATTAAGCCTTAATTAGACCTTCTCGAAATCAAGCACCATGAACAACACCTAGAAATCACTATATGGTCCCTCTCTAGGGAGTAATTGCCATCCAAGTTGAATATCAACGTGATTGCAATTTCTTGTGAATCATGCATGAATATGGGGTATATGATAATAGCTTAGGGGGGAAACAAGAGTCTCTATCCCTAAACCTTTTTTCTTAGGATCTAGTTCCATGGACAAGTCTTCAAATCATTATATTTGATTGTTGTAGGTTATCAATCACCTCCAAGGTTAGTATGGGAACCATGAATAGGTTAATTATGAATCAATAATCGGTCTTGAGGTGTAGTCAAGGTTAGGGGAATACAACAAGAGCCCTATTCCCTAAATGATACTTCTTGGAATCAATATCCACGAAAAACTATTAAAATTGTGACAACTAATTAATAATTAACCATAACTAAGGTGGTTTCTTATAACCGTTGATTGATTGGTAGTTTCTCTAACGAGTGGCAGTTCACTCATATACGTAACTCCTTCTCCCATGTATTTATATGTATTTTTGCAGAGGATTAAATGTAATGGAGGAGAATTTATGGATAGAGGAATGGCTTATATGTAATCTCCATTATTGAGAGGAATAAGATATCAACACTTGGTCGGATGGATGTTTCCCCAAGTGTTGGGGTTTTACCACGTTAAAATCTATATTTTTAGATGTGCTATTTTTATTCATTATTATTGTTATTAATTCTTCTTACAGACTTGATTACCAACAAGTGGTATCAGAGCCGAATGTTAGTTGGAAAGTGTGTAAAGCTAGAAGAATTTGAGGTGGAGAAGCCTGGCTTGGGACCCTTGCGCAGAAGACCAGCTGGGTGAAGTGTCGGTCAGAGCTGCAATAATCTACGTGAATGTAGAGAGAGTGTGTTGGAGTCTGGGCCGTGCAAAGGAAGAGGAGCCACACCATGGAAGAGGCTTGTTGGAGGAGTTCGCAGAGCTATCTACAATAGAAGCCCGAGCACGCCAAGAAAGGGGGCCATCCGTAGTGGGAGCTCGAGCACACCGAGAGGAGCCCCGAGAGGAGCTGTCGAGAAAGCTTTGAAGAGATCTGCCTGTGTGAAGAGGGAAGCCGATCTGTGGAGTAGGAGACAGCCACCGTGGAACAGGAGCCCACAAAGGTGCTAGCCGGTGCAGTGGGGAGATCAGACGAAGCTACAGGTGTGCACTGTATTTCCTAAAGAAAGCAAGCTCATGCGGTGGTGATAGTGTTCGTAGACAGAGGACATGTGAAGCCGGTGAAGGCTGTGCGGCCCTGTCCAGAAGAAAACTGCAAAGACGTGAGTTCATGGAGGAGCCACCGTTCGAGAGCCACCATTCTATTGTATCAGTGCATGATCTAGTAACGAAGAAGATCAGTCCACCGTTTATGCTGGAGGTTGTGCGTGAAAGCTGTCCACCACTTGTGCAGTAGAAAAATCAATATTTTGCCTGTGAACAGAGGTATTCTTTGTTTGTTTATTGAAAAAAGATTATGGTCATATATTTGGAAATTCTGTGAAGTTTGTAATAAATAAATTAAAAATGATGGCGAAAATATCAAGTTCTAAATTTGAAATAGAGAAGTTTAATGGCAAGAATAATTTTGAATTGTGGAAACTTAAGATGCAAGATCTCTTAGTTCAGCAAGGGTTGCAGAAGGCGTTAGATGGCAAGAAAAAAAACCCTTATCTATGACAGATGGTGAATGGGAGGAATTAGATGCCAGAGCACTTAGCACAATTCGTTTATGTCTTGCGGATGATGTCTTATCTAATATCGCTGGAGAAAAGACAACAACGAGTTTATGGAGCAAATTGGGAAGCTTGTATATGACGAAGTCTTTAACAAACATAATTTACTTGAAGAGACAACTATACTGTATGAAGATGAAAGAAGGAACGAAGATTGCAGAACATTTGAATGTATTTAATACTCTTATTTTCCAATTGAGTAGTATGGATGTTAAGATTGAAGATGAAGATAAAGCAGTAAATCTTTTAGTTACTCTACTTGAGTCTTGGGGTCATGTAGTGTCTTCTATTAGTCTTATCACAACTGAAACTTTGGAATTTGACACTATGGTTGGAGCTTTGTTGTCTTAGGAATTAAGAAATAAAGCCAGTATTGTGAGATGCACCTGCAACAATTAATTAATAATGATATGCGAAATAGCAGAAATAATAGAATAGAATCACTTTTATATTGAGCACGGGCCACTTCGAGGGGGCAACCTCCTTTGAGCAAGCTCAATACAATTAACTTCACGGTGCCTTCAATGAACTCAACACACACTTATATACTAAGTCTATGCCCAATACTATGAGTCAAAACCATGGGACATATAATACTACGGGACGACTTACAAAGCATATGCGTCCAATACTATGGGTCAATACTATGGGCTAATATAAACTATGGATCAACAAATACTACGGGATAACTTATAAAGCATATGCGTCTAATAACAATATACTAACATAGTAAAGAGAAGGGTTTACATAGGTTCCTAACATCTCCTCTCCCTTAGAAAAAGCTTTGTCCTCAAAGCTTTGGTTGGAGAAATTGCTGCAGAAGCTGAAGGAGTGGTTCCCCGGTAGCATCCTCGGGTTGCATTTCAGGCCACTGACGCCTTTGGAGTGTCAAGGAGGATTTCTTGGAAGGCTGTAGATGAAGAAGAACCTTGTCAGCTACGTGGAAAATGTGCTCAGAACGGTGCTGATCGGCTTGTTGATTCAGAAAAATTCTGGCCATGTGAAGATTGTCCTGCAGAATGAGAAGAATCTGATTGTGGTTTCGAAGAACTGAGTCAATTTCCTGAACTGGGGAGCGGCTAAGGGTGTATGGAAGAAGAACTAGCGGTGTTTGTCCATAGACCGCTTCATATGGTGTTCTGTGAGATGTGGTATTGTACCACCAGAGCGCTGCTAGGAAATCCATAGAAATAGTTGGCCAAAGCTGTTTAGGGATGGGCAAGGGTTTGAGCAATCCCGAAAGGAGTGTCGTTTCACCCTTGTTGACTTGGAAAGTATCATCGTCAGCCACCATCTGTTGAATTGTCATTTTTAGTCCCTGCCAAAAGAAGTTACATTGTTCTTAGTCATACTTATTGCAGAACCCAGAGTGCCCTATTGATGAAGAAGCATGGAGTTCATAGAAGAGAGAGCCCTGTTGAACATATTGCACCCAATTTGGAACAAGCAGAGAAAGAGTTGTAAGAGAAACTGGGTCATCAATTATGCAAGAAGGAGCATCTTCCACCATATTGTCCTTACCCTTCTTGTAAGTGATCACATAGGGATAACCCATGAGGTGGATAACCCATTTCCGGTGTGTTGGGGAGGAGACCCATTGTTCCAGAAAATTTTTCAAACTCGGGAGATCAGTCTTGATGCAGAAATAATTCCCTAATAGGTATGGCTGCCACTTTTATATTGCATGCAAAATAGCCATCATTTCCTACTGAGAGGTAGATGTAGCTAAATTCTTACCGGAAAGGTCTCGTGAAGGTAGCAAGTGCATTGGTTTAGCAAAGATACCTGCATATCTATCCAAGGAAGTAGTGGAGACTATTGATGGGTGCATCTGAATGGAATTGAGCTGAGCGATGACACCATGTGAATTCTTCTTAAGGATTTTTTCCAGGCGATGTGAACTGATGATGCAGAGAGACCCTGGTTGTAAGCCCATAAATTTGTGTTGTGCCCCATTGACTTTAAACTGCATCCAAAGTTCAGCAAAATCCCATAAGATGGGGCCAAGTGTGTGTAACCATTGAACGCCCAAAACCACATCACATCGGCCTAAGGGAAAGGCAAACATGTCAGAGTGCAAGGTATAATCTCCCATAGAGATACGCACATTTCGACACTTCCCTTTGCAAGGTAAGGTGCCCCCATTGGCAACCATGACTTCAAAGTTGGAGCAAGGATGGATAAAACAATCAGCTTGTTTGGCGATCTGAGGGTCAATGAAATTATGAGTGCTACAAGAATCAATGAGTATTGTAAGAGGAAGCTTCTTGAAGTAACCCCTGACCCGCATTGTTTGGGGGGTGGTGATTCCAGCTAAAGCATGGAGAGATATCTCTGGCTGGTCATCTTGAGATGGTAGGCGGTTCCTGAATGTCGACCGGAGCATCCAGTGTTTCTGGATCTTCGTCACCCATTTCAGAGGCAGGCGGAGACTCCCCGAGTGAATTTCTCATCACAATTATAGCAAAGCCCCTTTTCTCTGCGTGCTTGCATCTCTGTTTCAGACAAATGCTTGATAGGAGTCGGCCGAGGAGCCTGCGGTATAGGTGGTTGTTGAGAACCCATATTTCGGAAGGGAACAAAAGTGGCCTTGGAGCGTTGTTGGGTTGCAATCTTGTCTTTTTCCAACTTATCCAACCCTAGTGCTTCCATCATTGTGTTGGGACAGAACATTTTGACCTCAGAGCGGATGGCATCCTTTAGACCACTGATAAAACAACTCTGGTAAAATTCATCAGACAATCCTTCGGTGTGGTTAGCTAGATTCTCAAATTCGGTTTGATACTCTCTCACAGTGCCAGTTTGGTGAAGTTTAGTGAGGGCTCCTGTGAAGTCATCAAAAGCACTAGGACCAAATCGTTGCAAAAGGAGCTGGCAAAAGTCTGGCCAGTTGGGCTCTGGATGAACCTTGATGTACCAACGGTACCATTGAAGAGCTTCCTGTTCCAAATGAAAGGACGCCAACGGAACTTTGTTGACATCAAAAGTATTATGCAGACTGAAATACTGTTCTGCACGATAGATCCATCCAGTTGGATCGGTACCATTGAAGCGAGGAAAATCAAGCTTCAGACCACGGAAATTGTTGGAAGAAGAGAACCCATTGTCTGCTGAAGACTCTGACTGCGGTTTGTTGTTCATAACTGAATGTTCAAGATGGAGACTGAGAAATTTTTCATCAAGATCCTGGAGTTTGGCTTGGATGGTTGCAAGTGCTTCCTCCATGGTTTTTGCTCCTACGCGGATGACAACCATAACCAAGATTTTTTTATTTTTTTGTTTGTTGATTGGGTAGGAAAACAAAAATAGGAACTACTTCAGTAAGAGAAAATTTGGATTTGGGAAAAAATCAGAAGGGTAATTGGGGTTTGACTAGGTTTTGGACACTGTTGGATAGATAGGGAAGCAAAAATGAGGATTTCAGAAGCGGGGTGAAAGAATGGGAAAATTTGGCAGAGGGGAACAAAGGAGCAGAATTCAGAAAGGAACTCTGTGGTAAAATTTGAAGGTGATTGGGTGAAATCTGAGGAAGTTATGGCAAACCCTAAAAATAGACAAATGTGAGATTTTGGGCTGTAGGAAGGGGAATTGAGGATAGGGTCCTCAGGAATGAAATATGCAGAATGGAATGACAGGGGTTACCTGAAAATTTCAAGGAAACAGAGGTAAAACAAGGGAGATATGGAGAAAAAACTGAATTATATATATATATATATATATATATATATTTTTCAGACTGGAGTGGCTACGGCTCGGATTTTTTTTTTTTTTTTAAAGACTGGAGCGGCTACGACTCAGAAGGAATCTGGAACAACGCCGAACGGCTGGATCTGGAACGGCTTGCAAAATGGATCTGAAATGACGCAGCAATGATCGACAATAGTTCAGTTGAAAGTAGATATGGACCCCAGGTATGTGCGGCTTCCTAACAGTTCAGGGATTCACTCAGCCACCAATGCTGTCTAACGGCTTGAGTATTGGGGCAGTACCCCTCACTCCACGGCTCAAGTAAAACTGATAACCGCTTGGCCACAAAGGACAGCTCTTGGTTTACCTCACGGGTGGGAACTAGTCAATCAGGTAGGGGTCGTTGCCCTTTTCGCTTGGCAGGTCCTCTCAATGGCCAGCTACTTCAGGGTTCCTGTGGTACTCCTCACAATGAGTTTTAGGGCTTATTCCCAAGTACTTCCCACAGTTAAGCGGATAGGGATTATTCCCAGATCCGAACCTGCAACAGAAAAAAATTTGGGTAGAAATTCCACCCAATGTTCAAAAACTGGATCTATGTTGGTCAGAATAGCTATTATAGCATGTTTCCGGAACTGGAACAACCACTCTGCTTCTACCCATGAAAGTGGAATAGAAATCTGGGCACTCGGTCAAAATATTTTCTCGCCGCAATTTCCGCGGCCGTCATCGAAATTCTGAAAAATTGTTGATTTTAAAGCCGCGATATCTCCACTTTTAGAACTCCAAATGAGATGATTTGTTTTTTGAAACTGTGTATTTTGGAAAGAGGAATTCAGATATGCAATCGGTTTCTTCTTATTTTGTGCATAAAGTTTTAGAAATTGATCTGAAAGTCGCCACCCAAAAAAAGAAAAAAAATTTCCCACTTGTGCCAAGGAAAGTGCTCTGATACCAGATGAGATGCACCTGCAACAATTAATTAATAAGAATATGCGAAATAACAGAAATAATAGAACATAATCACTTTTATATTGATCACGGGCTACTTCGAGGGGGCAACCTCCTTTGAGCAAGCTTAATACAATTAACTTCACGGTGCCTTCAATGACCTCAACACACACTTGTATACTAAGTCTATGCCCAATACCATGAGTCAAAACCATGGGACATATAATACTACGGGACGACTTACAAAGCATATGCATCCAATACTATGGGCTAATATAAACTACAGATCAACAAATACTACGGGACGACTTACAAAGCATATGTGTCCAATAACAATATACTAGCATAGTAAAGAGAAGGGTTTACATAGGTTCCTAACATATTGAGTCCTCTACACCAGAAGCTTTGTTTGTTAAAGGTCGATCCAAAGAAAGAGGAGAAAAATCAAGAATTTTTTCTAGATCTAAATCAAAGGAAAAAAAGAGCAAACTCAAATGTTGGTACTGCAACAAGAATGGTCATCTTAAGAAGGACTGTTGAAAAAGACAAGAATTCAAAAAGGAAGACTCCAAATATGAGGCAAATTCTGTTGAAACTGATTCAGGTATGATTAATGAGGTGTTCTCCATTTGTAATGTCTCTGAATACAATGAAGAATGGCTGTTAGATTCTGGTGCTTCACACCATGTTTGTCCTCATAGAGAATAGTTTACTTCTTATCAGACAGTTAATGACAGTGTAGTTCTTTTGGGAAATAATTTTTCATGTAAGACTGTTGGGTTTGGAAGTATTAAAATTAAAATGTTTGATGGATCTATAAGAACACTAACAGATGTTAGACATGTTCTTGAATTAAAAAAAAAAATTAATATCTTTGGGAGTGTTGGATTCTTGTGGTCATAAGTTTACAAGTTTAAATGGGGTAATGAAAGTATCTAAGGGTGCTTTAGTGGTCATGAAGGCATTGAAAGGAAGAAACCTTTGCAAACTGATTGGAAAAACTCAAGTTAATGAAATGGCATTGATATCTGAAGTGGCATCATAATCCACTCAATTATGGCATTAGCGTCTTGGTCATATGAATGAGAGAGGACTACAGGTATTAGTGAATCGTAAATTACTTCCAAATCTGAAATCTTTACATTTGATGTTTTGTAGACATTGTATATTTGGAAAGTAGTGTAGACAAAAATTCAAAGTAGAGATTCATGCAAGTAAAGGTATTCTTGATTACATACATTCTGATGTACGGGTTCCATCCCCTACTATTTCCTATGGAGGAAGCAGCATATTTTGTGTTGTTTGTGGATGATTTTTCAAGAAAGGTTTGGGTCTATGTTTTAAAAAGAAAGGCTGATGTGTTTGATACTTTCAAATGTTTTAAAATTATGGTTGAAAAAAGAACTAGCAGGACAATCAAGTGCTTAAGAACTGATAACGGAGGTGAGTTTACTTCTTTAGAGTTTGAAAATTTTTGCAAAGAAGAAGGGATCATAATACATACAACAAATATATACACTCCTCAGCAAAATGACATTGCAGAACACATGAATAGGACTCTTCTAGAGAGAGAATGGTGCATGCTAAGTGATCCTAATTTGGGTCAAGAGTTGTGGGAAGAATCAGTTTCTACTGCTTGTTATTTAATAAACTGGTCACCTTCAATCGCAATAAATTGTAAAATTCCAGAAGAGGTATGCACTGGTCAACCTTGTAGTTATTCGAATTTGAAATTTTTTGGTTGTGAAGCTTATGCAGTTACTCCTAAAAATAAGCGTTCTAAGTTAGACCCCAGATCAATGAAGTGCATCTTTGTAGGATATGATGATGTGACAAATGATTGTCGATTGTGGGATCCTACTACATGTAAAATTGTCATTCGCAGAGGTAATTTTTTATGAATCTTCTCTCGATAAATCAGAAAATGTAAATGTTGATGTGGAACAGGAGTAGGTAGCGTTAAAACAACTAGTTCAGTTGAAGTTTCCTTCTTCTAATAACTCAAAGAAACAAGAAGAAGTTTCTGGTGATAAAGAAGTCATAGAAGATGAAGAAATTGTGGAAACTCCACAACCTACACCACTTGCACCAAGAAGATCTACGAGGGAGAGAAATCATCCTAAAAGGTATACATATTTTGTTTCATCTGTTGCTTTATTTACTGATGACGGAGAACCTTCTTGTTTTCAGGAAGCCATTGATTGTGTTGACAATGCTAAATGGAAGATGGCTATGGAAGAAAAAATGGATTCTCACGAGACATGGAATTTGGTTGAACTTCCCAAAGATATAAAAGTTGTTGGATGTAAGTGGGTCTTCAAGTTGAAGAAAGGTATTGATGGTAAGATTGAAAGATACAAAGCCAGATTGTATCTATTCATATTGTGTTAGCACTACTTGCATTGCTTGATTTGGAGTTAGAGCAACTAGATGTTAAAACTACATTTTTAACATCATTGTATGGCCTGAAACAGTCACCTAGGCAATGGTACAAGAAGTTTGATTCTTTCATGGTGAGCCGCGGTTATACTAGAAGTGAGTATCATCATTGTTTGTACTTCAAAACGTTGGATGGCATATTTATTATCTTAATATTGTATGTTGATGATATGCTTATTGTGAGTAAAATCATGGATGATATTGACAGGTTGAAGGCTCAGATGGCTAGGGCGTTTGATATGAAAGATCTCGGAGCTGCAAGACAAATTTTGGGTCTTGAAATGCCCAGAGACAAAAGAAATGCTAAGCTTAGTTTTTCACTAGAGAAGTATGTTGAGAAAATACTTGTAAGATTCGGAATGAATAAGGTAAAACTTGTGAATGTTCTGTTGGCTTCCCATTTTGATATTTCTTTAGGTTTATGTCCTAGTAATGACGAAGAAAAGGATTATATGTCTCATGTTCCATATGCCAATGCAGTAGGATGTTTAATGTATGCGATGGTGTGTACTAGACCTGATATTGCACATGCAGTAGGTGTTGTCACTAAATACATGGAAAATCCTGGAAAAGAACATTGGAATGCAGTGAAATGGGTGCTTCGTTATCTAAGAGGCACAAGTGACTATTGTATCACTTTTAATAATAACAGTGATTCTATATGCGGTTTTGTTGACTTAGATTTTGCAGGTGATTTGGACAAAAGAAGGTCTACTTCTGGATATGTTCTTACTCTTGT
This sequence comes from Larix kaempferi, assembly GCA_027924585.1. Lineage (NCBI taxonomy): Eukaryota > Viridiplantae > Streptophyta > Pinopsida > Pinales > Pinaceae > Larix > Larix kaempferi. Next base: position 7,536,976 of record BSBM01001166.1, on the reverse strand, counting down.
AGGTGGAGCTATAAGTTGGATGTCAAAGCTTCAAGAAACAATTGCTTTATCCACTATGGAGGCTGAATAAATTGCTGCATCAGATGCTTGCAAAGAGGCAATTTGGCTGAAAGGTCTAATTGAAGAAATTGGAAGGTTGCAAAACAGTGTGCCTATTTTCTACGATAGCCAAAGTGCTGTACATTTGGCTACAAATCCTATTTATCATAGAAAGACTAAACATATTGATGTAAAGTATCATTTTGTAAGACAAGCCATTAGGGAAGGTGGAGTAGATCTGAAAAAGGTTCATACTCAAGAAAATTCTGCAGACATGTTTACAAAACCAATGTTAGAGAAGCTACAATGGTGTGTGGATTCTCTTGGTTTGAAAAAGAAGTGATGAATAGTTTCTCGCAAAGTATTAGATAATTTGTTGTCAAGGTGGAGATTGTTAAAATTGTGATAACTAATTAACAATTAACCATAACTAAGGTGGTTTCTTGTAACCATTGATTGATTGGTAGTTTCTCTAACGGGTGGCAGTTCACTCATATATGTAACTCCTTCTCCCATGTATTTATATGTAATTTTGGAGAGGAGTAAATTTAATGGAGGAGAATGTATGAATGTATTTAACTCCTTCTCCCAAGTGTTGGGGTTTTACCACGTTAAAATCTCTGTTTTTAGATGTGTTATTTTTATTCATTATTATTGTTATTAATTCATATTATAGACTTGATTACCAACAAAAACATCTATAATTTGAACAAAAGATTCCCTTTCATGGGGATCTTTCAAATATTAGTCGTTTACTATGGAACATTACGATGTTTTCAATAAGACTATTGGGTTTTAGGGACATGAAAATGGTTAGCAAAGTATAGTAGGGATGTTATGAATTTAACAAAGATTCTTGGGCTAAGTCATATGAAGGATGCATTGAAACACTACAAATAATATTTCTATGTCATCTTTGTCATCTATGTGGGTACTTTCACCTCTAAGTGGTATTCCATGCACCATTAGGTGGCTTTGTGCAAACGAGATGGATCTATGGGATTTTATTATACATGATATAGGGAAATAGGTCCTCTTTCCGTAAAAGATGGTTTTAGTGCTACATATGGGATTTTGGAATATGTTAAGGTGAGGGAGTTTGGCATGTTTTTATTCTATGTAAAAATAATGCCTACACATTTCTATGAACAAACCTAGTCTCAATGCTTGACATTTTACTTTCATGGCTTCACTCTATGTGTGTGTGAGACATTATAAAATATGTAAAAATAACGACACAAAAAAACTAATTGTTATTTACAATTGTGCAATTTCTTTTTCAATAAATTCCATCATTTTACAAAGCTCATGCCTTAATGTGACCACAATTATTTTTTATTTATATAAAAAATATACAAATAAAATATATTTATTGCCAAAGCTAATTAGATTTAATAAATTTCATCATTTTACAATATATTCTTCTAATTTTATATTGTAACTATATTGCCATGAGAAGGAAACGATGGCTTGTAATTTAGCCTTATTTTATCTTCAAATGCCCAGATGAAAATTTGGTATAAACCCAACACATGTTTTGAAGAGCACTTGCCCTGTTTATTTAGTTTTAGTTCTTTAAATTTATGTATGTTGAAACGTTCTATAATTTCTTATTCTATGTTAAAAATAAGCTTAGATAACCTTGTCTTTAACCAAACTCATATCAATAACTTCTTTCATCTTTTCCAATTTTTTTAACACACTTGGGTTTCCATTTCCTTTCTTCTTTTCTCCTATTTTATTGTTTGTAAGATTGAAAATATTTGTATTGGGTGAGTTGGTTTTTAGGTATGTTACACAAAGTGTGAAGAGTGTTTTGGGGGATTTTATCCAACTCTCTCTGCAAATGTTGTTAAAAGATAAGAGGTGTGTTAGTCTAAGTAAGCCTCAAGCATGAGCACCGTGATTAACATAAATGAAGGGTGGATGCAAAGGTAGAGACGTCAAGAGAAGGGTGGGTATTGAAGAAAGTGTGGGAATGTTAGATAAGAGAAGGGTGGGTATTGAACAAAGTGTGGGGAAGTTAGATAAATTTTAGAATCAAGTAATATTAAATAGATCAACTCTTTTTTCACCTTAATGGAAGTGTCCATTCCATGTTGGTAACGTATATAGGACTTACTTGGAAATCTTTGTGTGATCATATTGTTGTACATAGCCAATATGTTTCTCGATGCAACTATCCTCCATTATCCTCCATTCAATGCCTTCATTCTCATTTATCTACAAAGATGTGCAAACATATATACATAACCCAACGGGATAGTTGAAATGGTTATAGTCAATGATGTTAGGCATTTCACAACAAATTATTGTGAGGATAAATAAACACTAGTTATATTAAAAAGGCACAAGATCGTTTATGAACATGGTCTTGAGAATGACACCAATTATTTTGAAAATATGATAATAGTCACCATACTAATGAGCATTTCCCATGAAAAAAATTGGCATCAAACATTTATGTATATTTAAAATTAGCCCTGAAAAAAATTGATACAAGGCGCTTCATACAAATAAGGTTCTTGCTTAACAATACACACCACACACACATTCACATAGACAAGATGCAAACAACATGCCAGAAGCTGGCTTATATTACTTCACCGAATCGGTTACAATGCAAACTACAAAGAAATGAAATAACTAACTAACTATTGGCCTTAGCTGTTACAATACAGAAGTAACTGTGTGATGTCCCAGTGTGTCAATCTCACCCTCTCCTGGTTCACTGCGGAACTCTGAGCTATGGCTCAATCTTCTCAGCTCTGTAGATGTGTGACTTTCCTATCCAATCTACCAGACTTCTCTCTCACTCTCATCTACCAAGACTTGTCCAATTGATCCACTCTCCCTGGCCTTCTACTCTGCTGTTGTTGTTCCTGAGATCGCTCCGATCCCTGAGACATGCATCCTCTATCTATCGATCTCCTTAGATCTTGTAGACTTGCAACTGTTAGTGCCCCAACCGTGGTGCACAGCCTCTTCCTGCGACAACATCTGTCATGTATTCAACCACCTTCAATAACTGCCATTAAATTCCTTAGCAACCCCGAACTATTGCCAAGTACTCTCCTTGACTTCCATACATCCTTCTGGAAGGATACAATAATCCATCCCATCGGCCATATTATCTATTAGATTCGACTCACCTATCGGCTTCCTCCATACTCTTCAGGCTTTGCTAGTCTGCCCCTTCCTCCTCAATTGGTTCATACCCAAACCTGTCGGAGTCGTGATTCGACATGTGTCGATCCATGATGCTCCGCTCTTGACCTCCCGTATGTCGACTCTCGACTTCGCTGCCTCTTTCGGTCGCATACCAGTTGCTCCTGCTTGACGTACTGACCTTTAATGAGTCAATCTAATCTTCGTACCAGTGGTCGTCGGCACTACCTCTAGTCGGCCTTCTTCCTGTCGATCAACTTCGATAACTCTTCCTAGGCCCCGATGCTCCTGCATCAGACTCCCCAAGTGAAAAAGAACTCGACTGCTCCATCAGTCTCCTGAACTCTCTTCTTCGAAAATACATGTCGCCTCTTGCAACTCATCATCATTCCATCGCACTAAGTATTCCTTCTTCCACGAACTACACGTACACCCAACTTCGCGTTCCTCTATCACTTCTGCGATTTCTTCTTTTTGTCGATTTGGAATCTGCTCCATCTAGTCTATCTTCGACACTTCCATGCTTCCACTACTTGAACATTCTTCAAACTTGTACAGATATGAGATATTGAATGTTGGTGAAATTCTCAAGTCATTCGACAACTCCAACACATAAGTGTTTTCCAAAATCTTCCTCAGAATCATACATGGTCCAATCTTCTTCAGCTTTAGCTTGTTATATTTCTTTGTCAGAAATCTTTCCTTCCACAAATGTGCATAGACCAAGTCTCGTTCCCTGAATGACTGTAGTCTCTTCTTTCTGTCGGCTCTCAACTTGTATGTCGCGTTACTCTTTACTATGCACTTTTGCACATCTTCATGCACTTCTTTCATATGATCTACAAATGATTCTGCATCTGCGTTTTTTCTGATTTATGTCAGTAACTCGACCAAATCCACCACTCCATGTGGGATTCTTCCCTGAACAATCTGGAATGGGCTCAAACCTGTCGACCGATTCACATAATTTTTGTATGCAAAATTTGCTTACGCCAACACGTTTTCACACTGCTTGGGTCTGTCGATCGTCAAACATCTCAGAAGGTTTCCGAAACTTCTATTTACCACCTCAGTCTATCCATCTATCTGTGGATGATATGCCAAGCTAAACTGTAACCTCGTGTCTAGTTTCTTCCATAGGGTTCTCCAAACATGTCCCATAAACTTTTTATCTCTCTCTGATGTGATACTTTTCGGCAACCCATGCAATCTGAATACTTCCTTGAAAAATAGTACAACAATGCATGTGGCATCACTTGTCTTTTGACATGGAATAAAGTGTGCCATTTTCGAAAATATTTCGACTACAACAAATATTGAGTCGCTCCCTTGTTGCGTCTTTGGAAATCCTAACACAAAATCCATGCTTAAGTGCTCCCATGGGGTATTCGATACAGGTAACGATGTATACAACCCCGTGTTTTCACTCCTCCCTTTTTCCAACTGGAAAAATATACATTGTCGAACGCACTTTCCGACATCTGTTGTCATTCCTGGCCAATAATATTTTTCTTCAACCAATGACCTGGTCGTGTCGATGCCAAAATGACCTGCTAATCCCCCACTATGCAATTCTTGGATTAGGTTCTCTCTAACTGATCCTATGGGAATGCATAACTATGATCCCCTGAACATATAGGCTTCTTGGATGAAATCATCCAAGTTTGGATTTCTATCGACACTCTATGGTTCATGACAAGCCTTCCATGCTTCCGTAAAATCCCTGTCGGTCTCGTACTCTGTCTTCCTTAACTCTATTCCTGTTTCCTGAACAGTTGTTGTGTTCAGTAATGCAACTCTTGGACTCAGTGTGTCGGCAACCTTGTTCGACTTGCCCGACCTATGTCACAACATGAATGTATATGCTTGTAGGAATTTGACCCATTTAATGTGCCGCTGATTTAACTTCGACTAAGTATTCAAATACCTCAGTACTTGGTGATCTGTGTACAACACAAATTTCTTGGGCAACAAATAATGCCTCCACTTCTTCAATGCTTGGACAATAGCGTAGAATTCCTGGTCATAGACCGAATATTTCCGCTTCGTGTCATCCAAATTCTCACTGAAGAATGCAATTAGCTGACCCTCCTAGCTCAACACTGCTCCAATTGCCATTCCACTTGCGTCGCAATCGACCCAGAAAACATTGTCAAAATATGGGAGCACTAACACTGGGATCTCAGTGACTTTTTCCTTCAACTTGTCGAAAGCTCGTTGGGCAGTCTCCATCCACTTGAACTCTCCTTTTTTCATGCACTCTGTCAAAGGTGCACAAATTCAACTGAATCCCTAATGAACTTCATGTAGAAACTGGCAAGGCCATGGAATCTCCTTACTCCAGTTGTACTTGTCGGTTCCGGTCAATCCAATAATGCCTTCACGTTTTCTAGGTCCATGACCAACCATTTACCTGAGATTACAAATCCCAAGTACACCAATTCCTCTTTCATGAAGAGACACTTTTGTAGATTCACCATCAGCTTCTCTTCCTACAACTTCTGCAATACTTGTCGAATGTGCTCCAAGTGCTCTCTTTTGGTTCGACTGAAAATCAAAATGTCGTCTAGATAGACTACAACAAAATTTCCAAAAAATTGGCTTCGATAGTTCATTCATCAATCGCATGAACGTACTGGGTGCATTAGTCAGTCCGAATGGCATGACTAACCACTCATACAGCCTTTCCTTTGTCTTGAATGCTATCTTCCATTCATCTCCTTCTCTAACATGAATCTGGTGATAACCACTTTTCAGTTCTATCTTCGTGAAGTACTTCGCTCCACTTAGGAAATCCATCAAGTCATCCATTCTTGGCAATGGAAACTGATACTTGATCGTGATCATGTTGATGGTTCTGGAGTTAGTACACATTCTCCATTCTCCACCTTTCTTCGGTGCTAATATTGTTCATACCGTAGAAGGACTCAGACTGTCTCTGATCAACCATATATCCAACAACTCCAGGACCAGTCGGTTGAGTTCATGACCTTCCATTGGACTCATCCTATGCGGTTCTTTGTTTGGCAGAATGGACCCTGGAATTAAGTCGATATGATGGGATATGCTCCTTGTTGGTGACAATCCTGTCGATGTCTCATCGACTACTATGCTCTGAAACACTTCGAGAATATTTCCGACTTCGACTGGAATTTTATCCTCCATTGTCGTCCTCTGGACACATGGTCCTTTGGGATTGATAGCATAACACCCCGACTACTTTTCCTCCTCCGCAAGGAATTCTTTCGCTGAACACATCAAAACTTGTTTCTCCCAAAAGTTGCTCTCACCGTGCTTACAGCTGGCGTATTTTTTCGGCTTCGGCTTAAGAGTTCTTTTCACACCATTTTTACACACTGTGACTGTGTTGGCTCAACCATCATAGATCATTTTTCGATCATATTTCCATGGTCTCCCTAAAAATAGATGGCACGCATCCATTGGGATTATGTTGCACAGTACACTGTCTTCAAATCCTTCAACTCTGAAGTTGATCAGGCACTACTTGGTCACCTTCACATGATGTCCTTTCTACAACCATGAGATCTTGTATGGGTGTGGATTTTCTCGTCATTTCAACTTTGCCTTGTCGATCAACTCTGTCGACACAATATTCTCAGTACTTCCACCATCAACTATGGTCTTGCAATGCCATTCGCCGATTTGCACCTTGGTTGGAAAGATAGCCTTCTGCTGTGCCGGCTCTTGCTCGTCGTGTTTGTCGTCCAAAACCATTGTCTTCCTGGCTGTCATGGCCCGAATTTTATTCTTACCATCCTCACTGCTGTTGGATGCCGATTCTTCCCTCTTGTTGACTTGCTCATCTCTTCGACATCTGGGTTTCGACTCTTCTGCAGCATGTAGGTTCTCTGGGAACTCATATGCCTTGTGTCCCACTCCACGACACTCATAACAGGTTATGGCTAGTATGTTAGCTCCTTTTCTGTCGGATGGACCACTTCAACTATACACAACTCAACCATGAGTCTCACGACCATCATGTCGGCTGTCCAGCGCTTTCTCCCTTGTCGATGTCCCTTCCATCCTTCGACTTTCTTCTATAGATTCTTTTCTGTAACCGCTACTTTGGACTTTCACGGAAATAGTTTTCACACTCCGACCAGTCATCCTGCCTCTAGTTACTATGGATTTCCTCGACAATTTATCTTCTGCCTTAAGAGCTAATTGGTAGGCTTCACCCACTGCTCTGAATCTTGACATGCTCAATTGATCCTGAATGGCATATTTCAATCCATTAATGTACCTAGCGATAGCTTCTTCTCCTTCTTCGTTCTGACCCAAACTTATCGATAATCTGTAGAACTCTTCCATGTACTCCTTCATGGTCATCTCTTTTTGTCGAAAGTTGTACAATTTCTGGAACAAGGAAATCACATAGTCATTTGGCAAGAACTTCCCTTTTATCTTGGCGACCATCCTATCCCAAGACTTGATTTTCTCCTTGCCCTTATTGACTCTGTCAGCCTGCACATTGTCCCACCAGAATGAGGCATGACCCTTCAACCATAGACATACAGTCTTGACCCGTTTAGGATCCTCGATCTACTATCTGTAGAAGTATTTCTCCATCTCTCTGAACCAGTCGATCAAGTCTTCTGGATCCAGACTTCCTGAGTAGGTATGTACATCCATCTTTATCCGACCTCTCATATCCGTCAAAATTTTGATAAGTTTTTCTTCTGGTTCATCCCTTGCTGCTTCCTGTGGTTCCACTTCTTTGACTTCCTCGTCATTGTGGTCTAACACATCAGGAATACAGCCACGCCTTTGGATTTCTTTGATCGATGCAAATTCATTTGTCAAAGTTTGCATTGTTTGGATGCACTCATCGAACATCTCACGATCAACTGTGACTGCTATGCCACACACTATTTGTCCTCAAACATTAATGCCTCTGTGAGCCATTTTCAACCTCGGCTGAAACTACCACTTTGTCTAATCACAACCGGACTTCGCCAAGTCATGTACAAATCTACCCAACCTCAGCTGGAGATGTCCAACGCACTTACAAGCTTAATAGCACTGGCGTTCTTCTGCTGTGCAGGATTCTTCCCGCTCTAATACCACCTGACGTAAGGCGCCTTAGACAAATAAGGTTCTTACTTAACAATACACACCACACACACGTTCACATAGACAAGATGCAAACAACATGCTATAATCTAGCTTATATTACTTCTCTAAATCGGTTACAATGCAAACTACAAAGAAATGAAATAACTAACTAATTGTCGGCCTTAGCCATTACAATACAGAAGTAACTGTGTCTTGTCTATTAGTTGTGGAGCCTGATCTTCTAGATCCAAAGATGTTATTTAGTCGAGTTTGTACCCTAGGATTACTGTACACTCGTTCCCACACTTTGGGGCTGTTTTTAGTCATGTTTGTACCCCAGGCTTAATGTACACTCGCTACCCCATTTTTGGGGCTGTTTTTGCCAACAGTTTACGGGCCCATGGTTTTGGGTAACCCATAGTATTTTCCCATTGTATTTCCCCTATAAAAGAAATAAATTGTAACACGGCTAGGGTTGATGTATTAGGTATTATGCATTGTAAAGATATCTGAGATAAAAAAGAGAGACTATGAGACAGTGAAGAGGAACTGCAGGGGTTGTGCTGCAGGTTGTGTCCCTTAACTTTGTTGGATGGTATAATAATAAGGACTAGCAATTTCAGTGTGGACGTAGCCCATCTTGGGTGAACCACGATATATTGGTGTTTCTCTTGTAATGTGTTTGTGTAATTTGTACTTGTATTTGCATCTTGTTTATTGTTATTGCTCCGTGATCCTGTTTTTCTAACAAATGCTATCAGAGCCAAAGGTCTATTTGGTAGTTAAACCTGCAAGAAACTAGGGTTTCTGGTTCAAGTGGGAGCAATGGCAGAAGAAGGAAAGTTTAATGTCAAGAGGTTTCACGGCCAAAACTACCAGTTATGGAAGATGCAAATGGAGGAATATATGTACCAGAAGGATCGATTCCTGTCGTTGGGAGGAAGATCAAAGCAGTCAGCAACCTTGAAGGACGAAGAATGGGAGGTTCTTGACAAAAAGGCACTGGGAACAATACGGTTGTCGCTAGCTTCATCGGTGGCTTTAAATATCTCAAAAGAAGAGACAACAGAGGATCTGATGAGCGCATTGGGTTTAAGATGTATGAAAAACCCTCGGCCTCCAACAAGGTATTTCTAATCAAGCGTTTATTTAATATGAAGATGTCTGAAGGTGGATCTATTATTGATCATTTAAATGAATTTAATACAGTTACAAATCAACTAAGTTCTGTAAGTGTGAAATTTGACGATGAGGTGAGGGCTTTTCTAATCTTGTGTTCATTGCTAGAAAGCTGGAATAGCTTGGTCATGGCTGTAAGTAACTTTGTCTCTAGTTCAAACACCTTGAAATTTGATGATGTTATTGGTGTTATTCATTAGTGAGGAAATGCAAAGAAAAAACACAAGTGAGACATCAGGTAATGCGTTGACCATGGAGAGCAGGGGAAGACAAAAGGAGAGAGGAAAGAGCCGAGGTAATCGTGGCAAGTCTAAAACAGACAGATCCAAGTCCAAACTGGGAAAAATAGAGTGTTGGAATTGTGGAAAGAAATGACATATGAAGAAAGACTGCAGATCTCTAAAGAAGAAAGGAGATGAACAACATGAAACTACCCAAGAAGCAAATGTAGCAGGTGATGTGTTATAAGATGCTTTGATTGTTGCATTAGATAATACTAGTGATTATTGGGTAGTAGATTTAGGGGCTTCATGTCATGCTACACCCCATAGAAAATATTTTCATGATTATGTTCCATGCGATTTTGGACATGTTTTATTGGGTGATGATGAGCCATGTAAAATTGTTGGAATGGGTAAGTATGGATAAAATTTAAAAATGGAATTGATTGGCTGCTGAAAGATGTTAGGCATATTCCTGATATGAAAAGAAATCTAATCTCAACAGGGAAGCTGGGAGATGGCGTCTGTTTATCCACCTTTTGAGAAAAGTGGTGGAAGATCACTAAACGATCAATGGTGATAGCAAAAGGGCACAGGGTAGGTACATTGTATTTATGTCCTCATAATATTGACCATTCTATCTCTTTAGCTTCCACAGTAACATATGCAACATTGTGGCATCATAGGCTTGGCCACATGAGTGAGAAGGGGATGCAGATTCTCCACTCAAGGAAGTTGTTGCTAGATTTGAAGTAGGTAAGTTTGGAATTCCGTGAGAACTGTGTTTATGGAAAACATAAGAGAGTCAAATTTCTCAGGGTTGGGAAACAGAAGAAGAATGAAAAGTTATATCTTGTGCATATAGATGTATGGGGACCGGCTCAGGTACAATATCTTGGTGGCTCTCATCATTATGTTACATTTATTGATGATGCAACTAGAAAAACTTGGTTTTATTGCATTAGACATAAATCTAATGTGTTTGCCACTTTTAAGAAGTGGAAAGCTTTGGTTGAGAATGAGACAGGAAAAAGGTTGAACTGTCTCAGACCTGAAAATGGAAGTGAGTACTACGGCAAGGAGTTTGATAGTTACAATTCATACCATGGGATTCGTAGAGAGAATACAGTTCTAGGAACACCACAAGAAAATGGTGTGTCAGAAAGGATGAATAGAATGATCATGGAGCATGCAAGGTGTATGAGATTGCATGTAGGGTTGCCCTTAGAGTTTTGGGCAGATGTTGTAAATACTGTTATTTATTTAATAAACAAAAGGCCTTCAAGTGCTTTGGATGGTGGTATTCCAAAGGAGGCATGGACAGGTAAAAAGGTAAACTACTCGTTTCTGAGAATATTTGTCTGTGAAGCATTTGTCCATATTGATAAAGAAAATAGAACAAAGCTTGAAGCTAAATCCACGAAATGTACCTTTGTTGGATATGGGGTTGATGATTTTGGTTATCGCTTATGGGATTATGAAAATAAAAAATCATTAGGAGTAGAGATGTGATATTAAATGAAAAGGTCATGTATAAAGATCACTTGCAAGGAAAGAAACAGGAAAAGGAAAACACAGAGTACACAGTACTTGATGAAATTGAAGAAAATGAAGTTCCAAAGGTGCCAGAAAATCAAGAACAATAATAAGTACCCGAACTCCTGCAACTACAAGAATATCTACTAGATTAAGTAGACTCCTTGAACGATACTCTCCTTCAATGTATTATTTATTGATGACTGATGTTGGTGAACCAGAATGTTATGAAGAAGGAATGCAAGTGGAAACTAGAAAGAAGTGGGAGCAAGGCATGAATGAGGAGATGGACTCATTGGTAGGAAACCGGAATGGGGATTTGGTGTAAAAAACATTGCAGAACAAATGAATTTATAGGTTGAAGGAAGAAGAAGGAGGTAAGAAGCGATACAAGGCTAGACTTGTTGTAAATGGGTTTGCATAGAAGAAAGGTATAGACTTTGATGAAATATTTTCTCCTGTTGTTAAAATGACTTCAATTAGGACTATTTTAAGTCTAATGGCGGTAGAAGATTTTCATGTTGAATAGTTAGATGTAAAAACAACATTTCTCCATGGGGATTAGGAGGAAGAGATATATATGCAGTAGCCATAAGGGTATGAGGTCAAAGGGAAGGAGAATCTGGTATGCAGGTTGAAAAAGAGCTTGTATGGCTTGAAGCAAGCTTCAAGGCAGTGGTATTTAAAATTTGACAGGTTTATGACAAAACAAGATTATAGTATATGTCATTTTGACCACTATGTTTATTTCAAGAGGCTAGACAATGAAAGATATATTAACTTGTTATTGTATGTGGATGACATGCTTTTTGCAGGGTCTGACATGCAAGATATAAATGTACTCAAAAGGAAGCTAGCTAATTCATTTGCAATGAAGTATTTGGGTGCTGCAAAGCAAATCCTTGGTATGAGAACAGCAAGAGACAAGAAAAGTCGCAAATTGACATTGTCTTAGGGTGAGTACATACAAAAGGTGTTGGAGAGGTTCATAATGTAGAATGAAAAGCCAGTAAGTACACCTTTGGCCAACCATTTCAATCTAAGTAAGGAAATGTGTCCCAATACACAGGAAGAGATAGATTATATGTCCAAGATTCCCTATCAATCATCATTTGGCAGCTTGATGTATGCCATGGTGTGCACAAGACCAGATATTGCACAAGCAGTGGGAGTTGTGAGCAGATATATGAACAATCCAGGTAAAGAACATTGGAAGGCAGTACAGTGGATTCTCAGGTAATTGAGAGGTACTACCACTTAGGCATTATGTTTTGGAGGTTCAGATACTGTTCTACAGGGATATGTTGGTGCAGCTATGGCAGGTGATAAGGATAGCAGGAGGAGCACCACAGGGTATGTGTTTACTGTAGGTGGAACAACAGTAAGTTGCATTTCGAAACTACAAAAGGTTGTTGCACTTTCAACAATGGAAGCAAAGTATGTTGTTGTTATAGAGGCTAGTAAAGAGATGATTTGGTTGCAGAGGTTTAGGGAGGAATTGGGTAAGAAGGAGAAGGATAGAAATTTGTTTAGTGACAGCTAGAGTGCCATTCATCTTGCAAAGAACTCAACATTCCATTTGACGAAAAAACATATACAGCTCAAGTACCATTTCATATGCTCTGTTATGGAATATGAACTGTTGAAGCTGGAGAAGATACATACTAGCCAGAATCTTGCATACATGTTTACAAAGGTAGTGACAAGAGAGAAACTGAGTTCTTGCTCGGTTTCAGTTGGCCTTCTAGCATGAAGGTGAACATGAGAAATTTTCCACGTCCAAGTCAAATAATAACAACAGTAATGGATTTGTTGTGATCAGTCTCCAAGTGGGTGATTGTTGGTTGTGGAGCTTGATCTTCCATATTCAGAAATGTTATTCAATTGTGTTTGTACCCCAGGCTTACTGTACACTCGTTCCCCCACTTTGGGGCTATTTTTAGTCATGTTTGTACCCCAGTCTTAATGTACACTCATTCCCCCACTTTTGGGGCTGTTTTCACCAACATTTTATGGGACCATGGTATTTTCCCATTGTATTTCCCCTATAAAAAAAATACATTGTAACATGGATAGGGTTGATGTATTAGGTATTATGCATTGTAAAGATCTCTGAGATCAAGAAGAGAGACTGTGAGACAGTGAAGAGGAAGTGCAGCGGTTGTGCTGCAGGTTTTATCCCTTCACTTTGTTGGATGGTATAATAATAATGACTGGCAATTTTAGTGTGGACATAGCCCATCTCAGGTGAACCACGATATATTGGTGTCTCTCTTGTAATTTGTTTGTGTAATTTGTATTTGCATCTTGTTTATTGTTATTGCTCTGTGATCCTGTTTTTCTTGCACTGTCCTAGTGTGTCGACCTCACCCTCTCCTGGTTTGCTGTGGAACTCGGAGCTATGGCTCGATCTTCTTGGCTCTGTAGATAAGTGAATTTCCCATCCAATCTACCAGACTTCTCTCTCGCTCTGCTCTTCCAAGACTTGTTCAACTGATCCACTCTCCCTGACCTTCTACTTTGCTATTGTTGTTCCCGAGATCACTTTGATCCCTAAGACATGCATCCTCTATCTGTTGATCTCCTCAGATCCTGCATACCTGCAACTGTCAGTGCCCCAACCATGCTGCATAGCCTCTTCCTGTGACAAAATATGTAATGTCTTCACCCACCTGCAATAACTGCCATTAACTTCCTTAGCAACCCTGAACTGTTTCCAAGTACTCTCCTTGACTTCCATGCGTTCTTCTGGTAGGATTTAGTAATCCATCCCGTCGGCCATATTGTCTGTAGATGAGTGAATTTCCTATCCAATCTACCAGACTTCTCTCTCGCTCTGCTCTGCCAAGACTTGTTCAACTTATCCACTCTCCCTAGCCTTCTACTTTTCTGATGTTGTTCCCGAGATCGCTTCGATCCCCCAGACACGCATCCTCTATTTGTCAATCTCCTCAGATCCTGCAAACATGCAACTATCAACGCCCCAACCATGTTGCATAGCCTCTTCCTGTGACGAAATATGTCATGTCTTAACCCACCTACAATAAATGCCATTAACTTCCTTAGCAACCCCGAATTGTTTCCAAGTACTCTCCTTGACTTCCATGCGTCCTTTTGGCAGGCTATAGTAATCTGTCTCGTTGTCCATACTATATGTCAGCTTCGACTCACCTGTCGACTTCCTCCACACTCTTCAGGCTTCGCTAGTCCACCTCTTTTTCCTCGCTTTGCTCATACCCAAACCTGTCGGAGTCGTGATTCAACACATGTTGACCCTCGATGCTCTGCTCTTGACCTGCCATCTATCGATCCCACCATGTTGACTCTTGACTTCATTGCCTCTGTCAATCACATACTAACTGCTCCTGCTCGACTTATTGACCTTCGACGAGTTAATCTAATCTTCGTACCAGTGGTTGTCGGCACTCCCTCTAGTCGACCTTCTTCCTGTCGATCAACTTCGACAACTCTACCTAGGCCCCGATGCTCCTGCATAAAAAATTATGTAGATTTAAAATTATTTGTGGATTAGTTAAAAAAATACCAAATAAAAATACATATATTTGTATGGTAACATTCAAGTAACTTAAAATATAGATAATATAATTTTGTCTTTATTTACTTTCATTATATACATTGAATATTTAAGAAAGGTTACAACATAGCTTTAGGTTCTTTATATTTGAAAGTTATACTAAATAGGGTTGAGATACTCGGAGTTCAAGTTGTGAAAGCATAACATAGAACGCAGGTAGAATATTAAAGAATATCTTAATTTCTCTCTATATTAAGGATTTTCTCTATTTTTTTATTAAAATTTTTTAATACACCTTTATAATTTAGAAAACCTCTATTTTCATTAGATATCCTAGAAATCCATTTTTTCCATGTCATTTTAATACCCTTTTTATTTTTACCTTCATTATGGTGATGTGACAGAAGTCCTTGCAAGGTCAATTATGAAATCTTAGTGAGATAAAAAATTTCAAGATGGGAAACAACCCCCTAAAAAAGGACAACTTCATTCACAATCATTCCAATCAACTTCACATCACATTCAATCACAAATCATGCATGTAACTCCAAAGGCAATTGGATTCACACCACCTTCACATACATCATACTTATTCAAACACTAATATGACTTCGCACATAATCAAACTTGCAAAAACTTAAACATAAAATACTTATTCAAACCCCCTAATACCTTATTCAACCCCCTAGATACATAATTATAAACTCCTTAATATCTCATATTTAAAAATAACAATATTAAAAACCCCTCCTATCTTAAGCTTTATCCTTCCCTAATTCAATAAAAATATTTAATGATATGTTTGGCTAAGAATATTTAATGATATGTTTAGCAGAGAATAGGATTTGTCAAAAATCTTCTCTACTTTGTTTAATCTATGATCATTTTAGTCTTTCTATGTAACCACCTTTTGGGTTTTTTAATCTTTGAAAATGTAATTCTTTGTTTCTAGTTAAATGAAAAGATCAAATAAATAAAATACACACCCATAAAGTATTTTTAATAAAGTATTTTTTTTTAACTTTTTATATAATCTTTTTATTTTATTATAAAAATTTAAGTGTTTTTTATTAAAATATATATTTTTAATCACAAATTGCATCTGGATGTGGCATGATTTCTTCTGTTTTTTTTTAACTTCTTTTTAATACATCTTTACAATTTAAAAACCTCTATTTACACTAGAATCCTAGAAATCTAATTTTTCCATGGCATTTTTAAAATATGAAATCTTAGTGAGATAAAATATTTCAAGATGGGAAACAACCCCCTAAAAAAAGTCAACTTTATGCACAATCATTCCAATCAACCTCATATCACATTCAATCACAAATCATGCATGTATCTCCAAACGCAATTGGATTCACACCAGGTTCACATACATCGTACTTATTCAAACACTAATATGACTTCACACACAATGAAGCTTGCAAAAACTTAAACATAAAATACCTATTCAAACCTTTTGATACCCTATTTAGCCCCCTAAATACATAATTATAAACCCCTTGATATATGTACATTTAAAAATAACAATATTAAAAACCCCTCCTATCTTGAGCTTTAGCCTTCCCTAATTCAATAAAAATATTTAAGGATATGTTTGGCTGAGAATAGTATTTGTCAAAACCAAAGGTATGTTAGATTTTTTTATTTTTAATAAAAAATCAAATTTTCAATTAAGAGACATGTTTGGACTTTCTATATAATCTCTTTTTTTTATTATAAAAAATGAACTGCTTTTTTAGTCAAATATATGTTTTTAATCACAAATTGCAGCTTAATTTTTTAATATGTTTTAAATTGGTAGCTGGCATGATTTCTTCTAATTTTTTTTGTTAAACGTTTTTTTAATACACCTTTACAATTTAAAAACCTATATTTTCACTAGATATTTTGGAAATCCACTTTTTCCATGGCATTTTTAATACCCTTTTTATTTTTACCTTCATTATGGTGATATGACAAACTCCTTGCAAGGTCAAATATGAGATCTTAGTGAGATAAAATATTTCAAGATGGAAAAGAACCCCCTAAAAAAAGTCAACTTCATTCACAATCATTCCAATCAACTTCACATCACATTCAATCACAAATCATGCATGTAACTCAACACGCAATTGGATTCACACCACCTTCACATATATCATACTTATTCAAACACTAATATGACTTAGCACACAATCAAACTTGCAAAAACTTAAACATAAAATACTTATTCAAACACCCTAATACCCTATTCACATCCTAGATACATAATTGTAAGCCCCTTGATATATATATATATATTTAAAAATAACAATATTAAGAACCCCTCTTATCTTGAGCTTTAGCCTTCCCTAATTCAATAAAAATATTGAATGATATGTTTGGCTGAGAATAGGATTTGTCAAAAAATCTTCTCCACTTTATTTGATCTATGATCATTGTAGTCTTTTCATATAACCACTTTTTAAGTTTTTTAAAATTTTAAAATGTAATTCTTTGTTTCTAATTAAATAAAAAAATCATAAATAAAATATACACCTATAAAGTAATTTTAATAAAGTTTTTTATAAAGGTGAAAGGTCTGTTAGTTTTTTTTTATTTTTAATAAAAAATCAAATTTTCAATTAAAACACATGTTTAGACTTTTTTATTTAATCTTTTTATTTTATTATAAAAACACATGTTTAGACTTTTTTATTTAATCTTTTTATTTTATTATAAAAACTAAACTGTTCTTTTATTAAAATATATATTCAAGGAGGAATATTAAAAACTAATCAAATTCTCATAAATTTCCAAAACAGAGGGGATTCTCTAAAAACAAATCTCCTCAAAAGTGGTGGCCAAGAATTTTAGGGAAATGAGAGTTGTTTGTACTGATATGAAAAAATTCAAGGAGGAATATGTCCCACATTCCACTTGGATTTAAATCAAACGTGCGATTATCCTTTCAAAATTTTGCCCTATCTTCCGGAAGTGGAAAGGAATTTTGTTTTTTATGATTGTCCACGTCTCTCAGGATTGAAGCACGTTGGTAATCGATACTGCGATTGTCCAGGTCTTTTGAATTTGAAGCACGTTGCGAATCTTTTTCTAAACAATTTTGACAATTGGATAGTGACGATATGGACAGGTTCCCTTTAGTTTTTGGGGGAAACCTTGACTGCTGGCAGTTGTTCAGGTTTGGAAATCTTTGGAAATGTGTAAATTGGCTTCCTTTAGAAAACAGGTCTGTTCGCATATGGTTATGTTTTGTCTTCTTGTCGTAGCCAATTCGATTATTACAGACTAAAGGTGTTTTTCGATGGGCATTTGCTCAGAGACGCATTCGCGAACAACCCACCCGCATTTGCTCAGAGACGCATTCGCGAACAACCCACCTGTAAGTCCTATCTAAGAATATATTGCAGACAGGAATATGGAAAATGATAGCAATACGGCAGACAATTCCAGTTTAGGTTTCCTACAACTTCATGAGTTTGCAGATAACATGTCTTCTCCCAAGTTTTTAATAGGTAACGCCTGTGAAATGTCTCTGGACACTATAGATCGCACCACAATTGATGATTACGACGTTTGCGAACTTGATTTCATCGAGCCCAGTAGCAACTGGCAAGCAGAAGCTGCTGCTGCGGATTATCCCTGCCGTTGCTTGCCTTCCCAGTCAAATAATGGTTTCGCTTCCTTAGATCTCATTATACACAGTCAAATGGGCATTGATAATGCTCAGCCCGCAGTCCCAATATGGGAGGATTCTACTATTACAGTTTCCACTGAAGGGATCAACAGTAGTTGGGAGGATAATGCTCCATGTCAATTGTCTGCTTTAGTAGAAAGAATGAAGTCCCTCTACAAAATTTTGTTGTGATTATCATTCTTGGTTCAAGAAGATGTTCCTTAAAGTATCTCCCTCTTTCATCCTAGAATGTTAATGGTATCCTATGGTAGTTGTTTCACAAAATTCCCCCCCACTCGTCGGTTGGTCCTTTTTCCAAGCCCGCTTCTTGAATTTATTGGAATGGTCAGCAATCACATGTCCATACAGATTACATATAGCACACCAAGCACCAAGTTCACCGATTCATGCAACCTCACACAAATATCTACCTCCACAAGAATACAGGAAAACAAATTCTAGGTGAGAAAAATACTTTCACCCAAAGCAACAAACTTTCCAATACAGAACCTTATTTCCTTAAAAAAATTAGGAGCCCATAATTCCAAAGGAATGCATGGCATTTTAATCCAAATAGGCGTGGCTGTTGAGAATTCCTGATGAGGGTTGAGTAAAGGATGCCATTTTTTTAAGATAACATATGATTACATAGGCTCCAATACATATGGAGAGTCCTCTTTGCATCCTCGAAGTCCTGAAACCTAAAACCACACCACCCGTATGCAATTATATTAACCTCCGGGGCATAACCCACTAGAAACTTCCACTAGTTTGAGATCCATGCCTCCAATTCCTTCAATTTGACCCATCGACTACATAATTTACCAAGGAGGATTCGACCAAAAAACTGAGGTATAATCCTTCCACACTACTAATGTTATACCCTCTCCCCTCAAATATTGAAGAACTCTTTTTCTTTTCCTATCGGGAATAGTAGTCTCTTGAGCTCCACTAGACACCAATTCTACAAGATCCAGTTGATTTCCAACAATCCCTTTGGTCTGCACTTCAACCTTATCCATATCTACCATGGATATGTCGTTAGGTTTGAAAAAAAACTTTGAAAAAACCCTAGACTCATCATTTGATACTGATGGCTGACTTGTTTGGACGTCCTTGACTTGAACCGGATTTAAATGACCTACTTGAGGGACATATCCATATCTCTGTCCTTGCATCTTAATAGTATGGATATTTTTCACCCTAATGACAACCACCTCTCCTATCGATCTCTCTCGTGTGAGTGGGGAACAATATCCACTAGATCCACATCCAAAACCACATCCAACATCAAATCAGGAGTGAAAACATGACCAGATTTCTAGCTCTCTAACAAAGATATCAACCTCTGAGAGGGATCCATTCAAATAGTCCACCAACTAGACTTCAACTTCCATTGATTATACTAACTATGTGTTCTTATAGACAAGATTTTTCAAAACCCGAGATGATTGCATAAGCCCCCCATAGTACTCCTACGTACCATATACTTCTTTTTTTCCGAGGAAAAAGCTTGCAGAATCCGTCATGCTTCCCCAGGGGAATTGGAATGTGTGAAAATTAACCACCGACCAAAAGAGTGTCCGTTGACCAAACCAGACTTAATGGGAATGGATCCTATGAGCTTCCACATCTTCTTCAAGATACTTTTAGCTAGATATGTTTTGTTTAAGATTGTATTTAGAGCACATATTGTACTTTTTTTATGTTAATGCATTCTTATTTGGTGCATCTTCCTTCTCATAATTTTGAATCTCATTTTCATCCAAGATAAAGAGTATCTTGGCCTTCCAAGATCTGAAATTTGTGGAACCATCCAACTTGTATTATACTCTAATACTTATCACCATCTTGATAGAATTATGAAATATGAACTAGAAACCCTAGTACCAGAAAAATATAGGTCAAAATTGATTTTTTTTCAAAACTAAAATATGGATCCACAAAATGATGCACCTTACCAAGGCGGCCTCTAGAACACTAATATTGAGTCCAATGTTAGGCCAGAAGAATCCAAACATGGAATCCCTAGTTTCTAAACTAAGGTAAAAAAGTTGTTAAATGGTTGTCTTTCAAAACTACTCTGATACCATGTTGAATTTTTATCTATTTCTAGATCTTGACAATTATTACACAATTATTTCAAGCATTCATTTCAACCCATAGTTTCATTGAATAATTGCAAACTAAAAATTTCAACTTAAATTGCAACAGAAATAAAGGATCATAGAAACACATCCATGCACAACAGACACAAGAATTTTACCCTAGGATACCCAATAAGGGAGAAAACCCAACCAAATTTTCTTAGAAGAAATCAATCCAATTCAAGTACAATACCAATCATGGATAGAAACCCTAGCACATGGAATGGTGTGTGCTTCTTCACAAGAAACCCTCGAAATGGTAGCGAACCTTAGATACAATAAGATAACCCCTATAATTACTCAGGCATTTTTTATGCCCTCTTGGAAAGTGCGCACCAATGTCATAGAGAAGATGTTTGATGATGAGTGAACAAATGAAATGTTGGAGCTCTTTATTTATATTCTTCATTTGACTTGATTTTCACTAGTGAGGCCCACTTGTCGTTCTAGTGGAGCTAACTTGTCTTTTTGTTGGGGTAGTCTTGTTCTTTATTCTAGGAAAATTTGTATTCTTCTAGTCAATCTTATTTGGTGCTTATTCACTGCTATATGGGACTTCTTGAATGGTATGTCTTGACTTCTTGTTTATTTCTTCATCATAGAAAATTTGTCCTTGTTGATGATAATCTCATCACATGAATGTATATTCGTGCATAGATCTCTAATGTTGATTTCACCAACAATAAAAAGTACCAGACACTTCTTAAAGCCTATTTCAAATTCAACATTATATTATACTTGTATATTTCACAAGGGAATGAAATCCCCTATCAAAAAAACAATTCAACTCACTCTAATATAGAATAGATTGCTCCATCATGGAGCAGGAAATGTGAGGGCACCCTGGGGCCCATCTCCACAACATATGACTTGGGAGAAGCACTGCCCCTTCCTGCTCCATTCACCACTAGCCAAATGGGCATTTCCCATGAGTGAATGTATCATTCACTACTAGCCAACCTTTTCCTATGAGTGAATGTCTCATTCACTGCTTGCCATCCATTTCCCTTAAATGAATGTCTGCCCGATGCTGCAATCTGGAGAAACATCAACATAAACCCTAGCATCACACAAGAGACCATGCTTTGAATAATTCCCATGTCCACCAGAATTGACCCCTTCTCCTCTCACTAAAGGTGATTGATGGCGTGAGCTTCAAAGTATTCTAAATAGGGTTAACAATGAGGAAACTAAAGTATTAAAAAATTTATAATTTTTATTTTATTATTTTATTTGTGAGACCGATTCAAAATTTCATGTGCATTATATTCTTCATGACAAATTCCCAAAAGACTTGTGATTTTCTTTCAATTGAATTATTTTCGGGGAGAAAGTAAATAAAAAGGGTGTGAATTTCTACCTAAATTTTGTATCAATCTAAATATAATTAATATTTTTTTTTTAATTTAATTATATATTTTAATTTATGATTTTTAAAACTAATATTATATTTTTTAAATAATATATTTTTATAGTAATATAATATTTATAGAAAATATATAAAAAGAAAATCTTAAAAAGGTAGATTGTTATGATTAGTTCTTTTCAAACAAAGAAATATTTTGAAAATAAGATTAGCATATGGTTAAATAGCTCATGTTGATAATAAAGTCAATATTTTATGTTGCTTAATTGACTTTAGGAAATCTTTTGATACATTTCTTAGAAATAATCATTGAAATTGGGTAGAAAACTTTTAAGGTTATTTTGAGTTGAGAGCTAATACAATAAAGTTATCTAAGAAAGTTATTGATAAGTTTAGTTGCAATAGAAATCTAGAAAACCCACATTATGTTGACTAACTTTTTTTTATGTGTATAAGCACAATTTATTATAATATGGTAGAAAAAAACGAAACTTGGGAGTTAGAATTAGTTTCCATAATATATTTTTATTTATTGAAAATTGGTATAGATAAGAAAAATTCACATTTTTTCTAATAATGAATTATGATTTTCCTTTAAAATACAATGCATATGTGCATCTTAAGATGTCATTTTAGTATCTAAACTAGAGTAGATCCATCTTAAATAAGAATATATCATGTGTCGAGAGGGATCAAATCCCTTAGGGTGAAAACCCTTTTTAGAACGCAAATACCTCAAGGGATTTGATCCATTCGAGTGCGTGATAGATTTGGAGTTAAGATGGATCAACGTTGGTATTATGTAGATCACAAATCTCTTAAGAAAGAGATAGTTTATAATCTTTGGCAGATCTTTGACATATTACAAATAGTTATATTTATAATTCTTAACAGAATTCATAAATTGAGGTAGCTCTGTCATCTTTTAAGTTCCAAAATAATCGTTACCTTAAGGACTCCAATGTATAACTCCCTTGGAGCTTGGAAACATATTTCCATTAGTATTTATATCAGGACCAAGTAAAAAAGAGATACACTTGGAGGATACTAGCATGCTACAGGTCTCTTAAATCCTCGATGCAAATACTATCCACAATCATACCCAACACATATTGGAGAGTCTACCAACAATCTGTTTATGTTCACGAAAAGCACGTTGAAATTCATTCTTTCGAAAAGAACAACTAATCTATTTTAATCTTCTAGACAACTAAATTAGATCAATATATTGTATGCACACAAAGCCCTTCAATAACCAAAGGCATGATCTCTCTCTATTTAAGCAGATGAATGAGATGTTTGTACTATTGAAAATGTGAATATACACGAGTAACTATTTGAAGTGGCTGAAGTAGAACACCCTTAAAACAACTTGATTGCAGGCCAACCACAAATGTGGTGAAACTAAATAAGGAAGGGGTTTGAACTATCTAAGATCCTATGAGATGAAAAACCTCCTCAAACACTATTCCAATGTAGGCTCCCTTTAGATCTCCTTAATATTGAAATGGCATTCAACTTCTTGGCAGACTTTCTTCACAAACTGACATTGCAAAAAAACATGGGTTTCGATTCCTCATATGCACAATATAGCATACAAATGCTTGGACCATATTTTTTTGTTTTGGAAGGAAGTCGCAAGATAACACATGATTATTTAAAAGAAACCATAAGTGAATTATACTTTGTGGGGGTGCTAGCAATGACTAGATATTTTCCCACTACAATTTAGCCTCTCAAGATTCTCTTCCAAGTACCATTGATAAATACCCTAAATGAGATTTATAACTCCCACCATCCAAGTTGTATTTCCACACCAAGGAACCTAGCATCGTCGAAAGTTGCACATGACCTCACAATAGCTTTTCTCAATAACTAGCCCATTGGGTTTTCCTCTCACCCATGAGGATGAAGTCATCCACCGATATCCAGCCTTGATGGCATAAGTTAGTAGAAGGATGGAATGAAAACCTATCGAAAGAGGCACAAATCTGAGCTTGAAAGTGTCATACAAGCTCAATAGGAAGGAACATTTTTCCATTACAACCCATAATAGAATTAGAGCCCACCTACATAGCCCTACTATCACCCACCTTCCACTCAAAATATCGTTCGATGATAAGAAAAATCCAGGGTGATTTATTTCTAGTGGTTAAAAACCACTTGGATTTATTTCTTCTTGGTCTAATCCAATCAATGATGCATCCTGACACAAAATATTTGGCCACTAGAATTCACTTCCACAAGTTGTCTCAAGTTAGAAAAATACATAGAGACTTTGCTACGAGGAACTAATTGAAAGTGAATATGTTTTTTAGGTCCCATCCTCCACAGGATCTTAGGTATGTTGGGATCCTATGTTCATCCAACTGATTAGAAAACTTCCCAAAAATTCAGTGCTCCCCTTCAATAAAAAATGAAGAATAAATTTTGGATTTTCTCCAAGATGGATTTGGGAATGTGTGCCATCATAGGGCAATAGATTGGCATAGCCTCTAAGACCAATTTAATCAAGACTACTTGACCACCCCTAGATATCCATATATTATACCAACAATTTATCCTTGCTTCAACCATAGGCACCAACAACATCCAATATTCCTTCACATACCTATTAGGTTTAATCTTGAAGCCTAGATAACCCAACTTGCCTTTAATGTTTTGGATAACATAGGGAAAATAATTACACCAAAAAATATGATGCTCCAATTGATCCTACGAGCTATATAGTGCATACTTACTTTCATTAATATCCATGTCTTTGTGCTTGTAAAACAAGGCTATGCACTTCTTTGAACCATTGGCATTCACAAACTGACTACAAAAAGAACCAAAAAATGTCATCTATAAAGAATAAATGAGTCAAGTTTTCTTTTCCTACAAAAAAATATACTTAAGATTCTTCTTTGGCACATTTCCTTATGGATTAACCTACTCAATCCTTTCATAATTAATAGAAACAAATATAAAGATAAAGGGAATCCTTGTCTCAAGCCCCTATAAGGCTTAAAGTAGGTTGACCTAGCTCCATTGATTAATAGAATGAAAGAAAAACAAACCACAAATCCCATAATCCAACTTATCATATTGAAATTGGACCCAATGATGGAGTAGCGTAAGTCTTAGGAATAACTAGGAAGCTCTATCATATGCCTTCGACAGATCAAGTTTTAGAATTGTTGCCAACAACTTGTCAATCTTCATAGTGTGGAGACCTTCATGAGCCAATCCAATAACTTCATTGATCGATATACCCTTCAAGAGGCCAAATTTTTCTTGAGACATTTCCTAGGAGAGAATCAGTCTAATTCTGGTTTTCTATTTTTGTTTTGTAGTTTTCTTTTCTAGTTTTAATCATAAAATCGTTCAATATTTTTTAAAATCCTCAAATATTCACTAACACAACCATTTAACTACCAACTACCATCCAGCTACCAACCCAGTTGTCCACCACCCATCTGTCCAGCCACCAACCCAACCCAGCTGTCCACCAGCTCAACTCCACGGTTCACCAGCTCGGAGAACAGTACACACATGGTTGTAAATTTTGCTATAAATAAATAATGTCATAGCTGCAAGAGGGAGACTTGTGAATGTTGTTTATTCTGCTTAATTTTTTTTTGAGCGGCAGCTCATATCTTCATATCTTGCTATCTAATTGTATTTTCAAGTTCTTTTTTTAGTTTTCTTTTTTGCATGATCGTTCTCTTACAAATGGTATTGGAGCCTCGTTGTAGAATTGCAAGGCTGCTTGTGGAAGTGCATAATATGGCTATGGAAGAGAAAAATATTTTTGGGATGATATTGATCTCACAAGTTTGGTGCTTTATTTATGATTTTATTAAAAATTTGTTGGGGCTTGAAAAAACTTTCTCATAACATGCTTTAATCAATTTGCATTGGCTATGCAAAGTTGTGTTAACAAACTATTGTGAAAATTGCTTTATCTTCTTGAAATTAGTTGAAGTATGCTGGGTGTGAGTAGCAGTAGTCTCACTCAACCCCAAATTCCACAATTTAATGGAAAAAATTATGAATATTGGAGCATTAAGATGAAGACTTTATTTTGTTCACAATAATTATGAGAGTTGGTTGAGAATGGTTTTATAGAGCCACCAAATCAAGCAGCATATAATGTTTTATCACAAGCACATCTCAATATATTTTTCATTTTGGTTCAGGAGCACAACTCCATTGTCTAGCAGCCAGGAGAACAGTACACACATGGTTGTAAATTTTGCTATAAATAGATAATGTCATAAGGCGGACTTGTGAATGTAGTTTCTTCTCCTTAATAAAATTTTGAGCAGCAGCTCATATCTTCATATCTTGCTATCTAATTGCATTTGTAAGTTCTTCTTTTAGTTTTCTCTCTTGCATCCTTCTCCTACAGACCACAAGTTAATGCCATGAATATGAACTATATGTTACTTGTTATCTCATTTTTTTAGTTAAATTCTATGAAAAATTGTTGGTCATCTATAAGAGTTTTCCATGAATTAGCTAGTAATTATTTTTATATTCTTTTTTTTATAATTGTTTATTTTGAATTTGAAATTACTGCCATAGAATCAATCTAGATAGTACACTTGTTTAATCGTAGTGCAATCTAAGAAAATTATAGCTACTAATCCACACCAAATTCTAAAATAAAAATACCTATCTATATAAAAATTTACTAAATTCTTGAAAATAATATTTACTAAAAATACTATAAAAAAAACTATATCCTCAAATGTTTAAACCTATTTTATTTTATAAAATTATTTAATTAATAATCTTATTTAATAAAACTATTTAATTAATTCCTCAAATGTTTAAACCTATTTTATTTTATAAAATTATTTAATTAATAATCTTATTTAATAAAACTATTTAATTAATTAAATAACTTATAACAATATAAATATCTTACTCTGGAATATGTGGTAAACAGATAAAAATATATAATCTTAATCATATTACATCAAAACACAATTGCATTTTATAAATGAGACAACAAAGAAAAGAAAATGATAACAATCTAAACTATAGAATCCCCCAACGTGTTATTAACGTCTCAATAGTTTCTTAAAGTTACTTGCATGTTTGTCTTCTTCATTCGGTACAATCAATTCCTTGTCAAAAGTTCACCGTTCCATTTTTTCTGACGCTCCTATTATTTTAGTATTAATGTGATCACGACATTATTACCAGAGCTTGTAATAATGATACACGTGGCTGATTCTCTATCATGCTACACATGTTGATACTTTGAGTTTCAAAGTTTTGATATTTGGAAATTTAAAATAAATATATTTTTTAATGTTTCTCTAGTTTATGCGGATATTTATTTGATGTAGAATTTAATTCCTAATATTTATAGTCAAAATTTGAATAAATTTACATAAGTTAAAAATACAATTAAAAAAATTTATTTTTAAAAAATTTATAATTTTTATTTTATTATTTTATTTGTGCGACCGATTCAAAATTTCATGTGCATTATATTTTTCATGACCAATTCCCAAAAGACTTGTGATTTTCTTTCAATTGAATGATTTTCGGGAAGAAAGTAAATAAAAAGGTGTGAATTTCTACCTAAATTTTGTATCAATCTAAATATAATTAATATATTTTTTTAATTTAATTATATATTTTAATTTATGATTTTTAAAACTAATATTATATTTTTTAAATAATATATTTTTATAATAATATAATATTTATAGAAAATATATATAAAGAAAATTTTAAAATGGTAGATTGTTATAATTAGTTATTTTCAAACAAAGAAATATTTTGAAAATAAGATTAGCATATGGTTAAATAGCTCATGTTGATAATAAAGTCAATATTTTATGTTGTTTAATTGACTTTAGAAAATCTTTTGATACATTTCTTAGAAATAATCATTGAAATTGGGTAGAAAACTTTTAAGGTTATTTTGAGTTGAGAGCTAATATAATAAAGTTATCTAAGAAAGTTATTGATAAGTTTAGTTGCAATAGAAATCTAGAAAACCCACATTATGTTGACTAACTTTTTTTTTATGTGTATAAGCACAATTTATTATAATATGGTAGAAAAAAACGAAACTTGGAAGTTAGAATTAGTTTCCATAATATATTTTTATTTATTGAAATTTGGTATAGATAAGAAAAATTCACATTTTTTCTAATAATGAATTATGATTTTCCTTTAAAATACAACGCTATGTGCATCTTAAGATGTCATTTTAGTATCTAAACTAGAGTAGATCCATCTTAAATAAGAATATATCATGTGTCGAGAGGGATCAAATCCCTTAGGGTGAAAACTCTTTTTAGAACGCAAATACCTCAAGGGATTTGATCCATTCAAGTGCGTGATAGATTTGGACTTAAGATGGATCAACGTTGGTATTATGTAGATCACAAATCTCTTAAGCAAGAGATAGTTTATAATCTTTGGCAGATCTTTGACATATTACAAATAGTTATATTTATAATTCTTAACAGAATTCATAAATTGAGCTAGCTCTAATGCCTCCTTCCTTCTCCTAATAGTGTCACTTTTGTAAATCCTTCAATCCTATTCCAAGTTGTTCTTAAGGGGGGATGTTAGGATATTTAGACACTTAGTAGTTAGTTAAGATCAACTTGTGTAATATATCCATTAGGAAAAAGTGTGTTTCTTTAGTATGCATTAGTATGCATTTGTAAATACTTAATCCGACTGTCATGATATGTTCCTGACATAGAGTGATCCGACAGCTCAACTTCTCTTAGATCATACCTACCCTTGATCTATGGCTTAACACCCGATTGGTCCATGATCTCTATTTAAAGAGCATGGAGGGTCATTGGAAAGTTGATTGATTATGAAAAGCTCATTTGTAACTTTCTTTCTTTGCATAATAAATTGTCCTGTAGAAGCTATTTGGTCGAGGTCGTGGAGTGTTTGGTCGAGGTCGTGGAGTGTTTCCCTCACGAGGGTTTAAACCACGTCAAAACATCGATGTATTGATCTGTGATCTGTTTGTGTGAAGCGGTTGCTCTAGGTGTTCGGTCTTTTGGGAGTACCCTATGTACCCGAACATGACTAATATAAAGACAAGGAAAGCTATATTCCATGGATCAAGCTCAAGGGAAAATTGTTGACAAGATAAAAAGGACAAGGAAGATAGTGTTCGAGGAGAGTATTTCCTTTAATTAACTAGGGTTCCATTCCCAAGTGATGTTTTCCTTTTATTTTTGAGAGAAAACCCTGAGATATTAATTTATAAGGAACGAGTTGCAACTATGGTTCCTCAAATGATTTTGTTGGTGAGAAATGTCGGGGATTGAGTCTCATTGGGAGATGTGAAAAAGAAATTGTTTATCAATTTGAGTTTTACCCCATCAATTAACCCAAATTTCACCATTGTGAGAGAAATCAACCAATAAATGAGAAAAGGTAGTAGTACATACCTAAAAAGTTGGAAAATAGCAACAACTAAGATGGGTGAGAGTTTTTTTCTTGTAGGTATGTATCCGGAATGGGTTGGTGAGTGTTCTACTTCGGATATTCCTTCAAATGTTGTTTTGATTGCAAATTACAAGTGAACAATAAAATGGTTGTCAATTAACCCTTGTTTTGTTTTATGTGTGAACTACACGAGTTGTCTTTTTTATATTTTCCCCTTTTTTATTTGCTTGTTATTCTCTTTTTGTTTTTACGGTTTTTTTTTACTTTATCATATGGTGAAAACGTCTTGGTATCAAGGGAAGAACATGGATTTGAAAGCGATGTATCACATGTAAAATGCAATTTGGATTGTGGTATGTCACATATGAAATGCAATTTAACTTGTGATTTGTGGAAATGTACCTTTTGGAAGTCCTTTCTTGAAACTAAGTTTGTAGATCAACCCCAAATTAGTTTTTGGAATCGAGACTTCAACCTAGAAGAATATTTTAAAATCGATAGTTATAGCAAGAAATGATCTTTTACAATCAATGTTTCGACGTCAAATGCTCTTTTGACAATGATGTGTATTAGCATGAAATCAACTTTTGAGGCCGATGTGAAAGGCTTAATTTATCGATGTTATATATGATTTTGTGACTAGAGAATCAATGTAAAATTTGAGCATATATATATCTAGACAAAAATACTAGAGATATTTAATATGAAAAGAAATCAATAATTAACAATCCATGTAACAAATGTATTGGCATTAATTATCACACAAAAAGGCTAGAACAGATAATAAGAAGGAATGCATATTTCATTAATCTTCAATGATTAAAGTAGGTAGTATAAATAGACATAAGAGACCTAAATTCGAATTAGGTATTTAGGAACACTAATTAGGCTTAACTGGAGTGAATATATCCCCATGATAGCATTCACACTTCCTAGGGTGAGCTAACTACCCCATCACTACCCTAAATGAACCCTAAGTGAACTAGCAGACACTCTAACTACAGTTCCAACTGCATGCAAGCTCAAGTGATTGAGCATAGGTGCCTGCATGTGATCCAAACACTCTCAATACTCATCTAGTGCAGATGAGGCTAACTAGATCCTTGGAAGTGAAGTAGTTGATACATCAACTCACACTCAATTGACTTGAACTAAACTAAAATAAACTGAACTGAACTGAGATGAATTGAGTTGAACTAAAGGAGGGTGCCATTTTGGTCATGCATGTTAGTAGGGTTCCATTTAGGCCATGGATGTCAGTATTAGGGCCTTGGGATCTAAGGGTTCAAATCTATGGTGCTTAGGATGCCCCAAAGGGGCTAGGTATAGGGTTATATTCTCGAATAACTAGGAGAGAAATATCATTCAAATTTTGGGCCATTAGCATGGAATGCACTTTTGCGGTCAATGTTTTGGTATAGAAAATATTTTAGCGATTGAAATATTAGTATGGAAAAATCCTTTACAGACAAAATACTAGTGTAAACTGCTCATTTTTAGTTGATAGATCAACACAAAATGTTTATTTGTGGTTGATATTTTGATGACGAATTGTAAAGTCCCCATCCCTCAATCTGGCCAGCAGGAGGGGACATTAACTAAATCAGGGCCTCTAAATTTCACCCCATAACCACAATTATGAATTTATACAGCTGAAATGGATTTGCAGACATGGAAATAAAAACACACAGTGGAAATAAAAATGATCCACACACACATCATATGAAATTCCAAGCATAGTTGTCACAAGCATATAAATTAAAAATCATTGCACATTAGATACATAAGAATACTTACCTTTAAACAAAAAATATCTAAGCAACTTCCTGTGTAAGAGCAATTTTCCACCTAGCCATAGGCACTATCTCCAACATATACTCTTTCTGCTGAGAGGGCACCCCCAAGCTGGACTATGAGGCCACCAGGGTGAAGGAAACACTTACAGGATTTTATCTCTCAAACCACAACCCATTATGCTCACTGTGCATAGCCAAAAATCTCAACGAGCGCTCTACATGGGTCTCACTAATCCATCACAGCCATGGCACTCCTTCCAACTTCCCCACACAACACAAGGAAGTCATTTTCCTTCACTGATCCACAGTTCCCTCAAGAAATCCATCCCTTACATTCCTTACTAGTGTGTACAGTAAGAGTCCAACCTACTGTATTCTAATGGAGAGCCTCCTGCAACATTAATCCATGGCTTGTCAAGTATCCAAAAGTAGTCGAACTCAATGGGTAAAGGTTCCTAGCATTCCCAACCTCCATGCTCACCTAAAGCCATCTATTTTCCCTTCCAAAAATGCAACTCCGTCTTCAAATTCGAATTTATGGGTTAAATATAGTTTGGTATGGTCATGAACAACCAAATGGAAAACTCTACGTAGTGTAGAAACATGCATGAAAGCATGATTAAAAGAGTGTTGACTCCCAGGGTATGAGGTAAGGGTGAAAAGACAACTGACATAGCTTCTTACCATAGAACAAAAAGGACTGATGATAGCTAACATAACTGTCACAACCACCATGCTTCAATAACTACATGAAATGAATTTCCCTGCAATCCTCGCACATGCATCAAATGATTGGGTTTAATAGTCAAAAGAAGATAATTGGCTTATTTAAGGCATATGGCAACTTTTGGATGAATTTTAAGGTGACACATGGCAACATAGGATTTGGTTTCCCCATAGGCCCTCTTTCATCTTCCCCTCTAGTGGAATCATAGCCCCTCTAGTGCTCTTTACATAGCCTTCTTGGACCATTTTATTAATTTCCAACATAATATTTGCATACATATTTAATTGGCATATTAAGCCAACCATATGGTCCAAATAAAAATATATACATTTTACATGCCTAGTTATTCACTAGTTGGGCCTTGGCCTTGAGCTCCACACTAGGAATCCATACTAGCATATTTACATCATTTACATGATTTGGAGTGAATACATTCCAAGTCAAAATTGGGGGTATTACAAGAATGATCTTTGGGGAGGAAAACATCGACACAAAACATTATTTTGACACCAAAACTTGTTGAGATGACTTTTTCAAAGGATTTTTTTTACTCTATCATTAAGCAAATGTCTTCTGCACATAAATATAGTCTTTTGGGTGTGATATGTTGCAAAGCGAAAGTGATTATGTGAGTGGAAAAAAAAAAACAAGTGTTTTGATTTTCTTGGAGATCATTTTCAAGGCTTTGCAAGTGCAATCAAGAGACACTCAAGGAAGAAAATCAAGGGACACTCAAGGAGGAAAATTCAAGAGACACTCAACGTAGATAAATCACCATCATTTGGGGGATGTCCACAAACATTCCATCTCAATTCATCTAGTTTCAAAAGGATTGAAAACATTTGCAATATATCCAACTTAGAAAAGTATCAAATACATAATGTCCATTTGCATCCTTAGTCAATCAATGCATTAGACATGATAAAGAAAATAATGGAAAATAAAGACCTTTGAAAATGCATCCAATTAAATACAACAATAACTAAATGAAAACATATCAATCATCGGCATACTGTTATCAAGCTAAATTTGAATAAACCTATTTGAGAGGATGTGCATTTTTCTCATTGATCCTTGATCCAAAATTAAAAGTGGCCCCAAGTTGACTGGAGGATTTGTCGAGGGCTCAATAGATCCTTGAACAAATCCTCAAATAAATAAAAAAGAGTTTTGTAGGGATTTGGCCTATGTGCAGCATGAATATGTTTTGTACATTAGAAATGAGTGTCATGGTATAAACAGGGTTAAGGGTGAAAATCTTAGGTTTAATCTTAACTCATAATTGAGTTAAAGGTGGCTAGGTCCAACACATGGTTTTTTGTGGTTCATGGTATTGGCTCAAGGTATTGCATGTAATGAAGCCTATAAAAGATTTGAGGAGGCTCCATTGTAAAGTGGCCTCGAGGTGACTGGTGGCTAGCTTGTTTGGCCTAGATGGTTAGTTTTGGCCATGTAATGAAGTTCTTCATTGGATGTTGATTTTCCTTGCATGAGGTTTCCAAGCTAAACTTGTGTCTCTCTTAAGTTGTTGCTTGATTGTGAAGGAATCCGGCATGAGATGGATGAGAAGAGGGATGCCCAGCCACCAAAGAGGAGCTGCGGATCTGAGCACCGTGAGGCACAGTCACAGGAGCGCCCTTGCTGTTGCTGCATATGATGAATAAACTATTGGTATGGCATTGCTTATGCATGATGCGGTGGATCTAATACATTGGTAGGATATACAGTAAAGAACCTTATGGGGGCAAAGGCGTTTTTTGAAGGCCATGTTAGCAGTGTGTTTGGTTGCATGCAGAGTTCAGGATGATGCCGTGATGGAATTGGTGGTGGCCGTGGCCATATCGCAGAAGAAGAGTTTTCGTGGAGGCTGCGTGAAGACAAAGCCGTGGCTGAAATTAGTGAATGAGTCATGAAGGTATATGGAGAAAAGGTCAATGTATTCAAAATATTTTAAAGAGATCACGTGATAGTGGATGATAGTCTCCACTATGTTCATTTAAAAAAAAAAAGTGAAGAAAAGTTTTTATGAATTATTAAAAAGTTAAGTGGACATGATTTATAAAAAGGGTCACAAGGATGTGCTTTAAGTCAAGTCATTTTTAAAAAGGGTCATTTTGTTTTAAATTATGAAGTGTTTTGTATAAGAAGTTAAGTGAACATCTCCCTCAGAAGTTGAATGAAGTAATATATCATGATAATCATGGTGAATTGAAGTTAAATTGAGAGTCAAGGATCACTAAAAGATAGAAATGTTGTTGTACGTGAGTTAAAAGTGTGTGGGGTGTATCTTTGGTGGTACTCGACACCCCAACAGTATTTTTTGGTCCTTATGAAACTTGGCCATAAGCAAGTTTGGATTTCTTCGGGTGTTAGAAGCATAGACAAAGGTATCTCTCTTATATGCAAACAAGGGAGGTTTCATCAAGTTTGGAATGAATCAGTAGGTAGGTAAGATGGTGGTAGGTGTACTCGTAGACTACCTTGCTATGGATCAGAGAGGTTGAGTCTTCGATTGTAGGAGGAATGTGAGATGGTTTAATCTTGGTTTAGGGACCAATATTGATGAACCATGTATGCAAAGAGAATTCCTATAGAACTGGTGGTTAAAATGGTTGATGAACCATGTAATCTGGTCGATGGATTTTTCTTTATATGGATGTCAATGACATGATTGGATGCAGGTACAGAAGGAGCATGGTAGAAAAAGAGCATGTAGACGAGCATGGAAAATCGAGAGGATGAAGCAATAGATGGTGATGGCGTAGTCACCATGAAGACACATGAAAAGAAAAGAAAAATAAATGCAGTTTGCATGTAAGAGGGCATATGGATATAAGACCTATGGCCGTAAGACCTAGTAAGGCATGAACAGCTCTGGTAACTCACCGGTAAAGTCGAGAGATAGACCTAGGTGATAGGGGGGTGTATGTGAGATTCCTCAGTTAAAAATTTGAGGGGGGTTGGCGATTACTCCAAGTCAAGTTTAAAGGGGGGATTGTTAGGGTTAACCTTGACTCTGGATTGATTCAAAGGTGGTTAGGTCCAACACATGGTTTTGGGAACATGGTTTCTTGTGGCCCATGGTATTGGCCCAGGATATTGCATGTAATGAAGCCTATAAAATGCTCGACGAGGATCCATTGTAAAATTGCCTAGAGGTGAGTGGTGGCTAGCTCGCTTATCCCAGATGGTCGGTTTTGGCCATGTAATGAAGATCTTCATTGGGTGTTGGTTTTCCCCGCATGGGGTTTCTAGGGTAAACTTCTGTCTCTCTTAAGTTGTTGCTTGATTGTGTATTATTTTTCTCACATATTATTTGATCTTGCTGGATTTAATCTTAATAGAAAAAACATAATTAAGCCTTAATTAGACCTTCTCGAAATCAAGCACCATGAACAACACCTAGAAATCACTATATGGTCCCTCTCTAGGGAGTAATTGCCATCCAAGTTGAATATCAATGTGATTGCAATTTCTTGTGAATCATGCATGAGTATGGGGTATATGATCATAGCTTAGGGGGGAAACAAGAGCCTCTATCCCTAAACCTTTTTTCTTAGGATCTAGTTCCATGGACAAGTCTTCAAATCATTATATTTGATTGTTGTAGGTTATCAATCACCTCCAAGGTTAGTATGGGAACCATGAATAGTTTAATTATGAATCAATAATCGGTCTTGAGGTGTAGTCAAGGTTAGGGGAATACAACAAGAGCCCTATTCCCTAAATGATGCTTCTTGGAATCAATATCCATGAAAAACTATTAAAATTGTGACAACTAATTAATAATTAACCATAACTAAGGTGGTTTCTTGTAACCGTTGATTGATTGGTAGTTTCTCTAACGAGTGGCAGTTCACTCATATACGTAACTCCTTCTCCCATGTATTTATATGTAGTTTTGCAGAGGATTAAATGTAATGGAGGAGAATTTATGGATAGAGGAATGGCTTATATGTAATCTCCATTATTGAGAGGAATAAGATATCAATACTTGGTTGGATGGATGTTTCCCCAAGTGTTGGGGTTTTACCACGTTAAAATCTATATTTTTAGATGTGCTATTTTTATTCATTATTATTGTTATTAATTCTTATTATAGACTTGATTACCAACAAGTGGTATCAGAGCCGAAGGTTAGTTGGAAAGTGTGTAAAGCTAGAAGAATTTGAGGTGGAGAAGCCTGGCCTGGGACCCTTGCACAGAAGACCAACTGGGTGAAGTGTCGGTCAGAGCTGCAATAATCTACGTGAATGTAGAGAGAGTGTGTTGGAGTCTGGGCCGTGCAAAGGAAGAGGAGCCACACCATGGAAGAGGTTTGTTGGAGGAGTTCGCAGAGCTATCTACAATAGGAGCCCGAGCACGCCGAGAAAGAGGGCCATCCGTAGTGGGAGCTCGAACACACCGAGAGGAGCCCCGAGAGGAGTTGTTGAGAAAGCTTTGAAGAGATCTGCCTGTGTGAAGAGAGAAGCCGATCCTTGGAGTAGGAGACACCCACCGTGGAACAGGAGCCCACAAAGGTGCTAGCCGGTGCAGTGGGGAGATCAGACGAAGCTACAGGTGTGCACTGTATTTCCTAAAGAAAGCAAGCTCATGCAGTGGTGATAGTGTTCGTAGACAGAGGACATGTGAAGCCGGTGAAGGCTGTACAGCCCTGTCCAAAAGAAAACTGCAAAGACGTGAGTTCATGGAGGAGCCACCGTTCGAGAGCCACCATTCTGTTGTATCAGTGCATGATCTAGTAACGAAGAAGATCAGTCCACCGTTTATGCTGGAGGTTGTGCGTGAAAGCTGTCCACCACTTGTGCAGTAGAAAAATCAATATTTTGCCTGTGAACAGAGGTATTCTTTGTTTGTTTATTTAAAAAAGATTATGGTCATCTATTTGGAAATTCTGTGAAGTTTGTAATAAATAAATTAAAAATGATGGCGAAAATATCAAGTTCTAAATTTGAAATAGAGAAGTTTAATGGCAAGAATAATTTTGAATTGTGGAAACTTAAGATGCGAGATCTCTTAGTTCAGCAATGGTTGCAGAAAGCCTTAGATGGAAAGAAAAAAAACCCTTATCTATGACAGATGGTGAATGGGAGGAATTAGATGCAAGAGCACTTAGCACAATTCGTTTATGTCTTGCAGATGATGTCTTATTTAATATCGCTGGAGAAAAGACAACAACGAGTTTATGGAGCAAATTGGGAAGCTTGTATATGACGAAGTCTTTAACAAACATAATTTACTTGAAGAGACAACTATACGGTATGAAGATGAAAGAAGGCACGAAGATTGCAGAACATTTGAATGTATCTAATACTCTTATTTTCCAATTGAGTAGTATGGATATTAAGATTGAAGATGAAGATAAAGAAGTAAATCTTTTAGTTACTCTACTTGAGTCTTGGAGTCATGTAGTGTCTTCTATTAGTCTTAGCACAACTGAAACTTTGGAATTTGACACTATGGTTGGAGCTTTGTTGTCTTAGGAATTAAGAAATAAAGCCAGTATTGTGAGATGCACCTACAACAATTAATTAATAATGATATGCGAAATAGCAGAAATAATAGAACATAATCACTTTTATATTGATCATGGGCCACTTCGAGGGGGCAACCTCCTTTGAGCAAGATCAATACAATTAACTTCACGGTGCCTTCAATGACCTCAACACACACTTATATACTAAGTCTATGCCCAATACTATGAGTCAAAACCATGGGACATATAATACTACGGGACGACTTACAAAGCATATGCGTCCAATACTATGGGTCAATACTATGGGCTAATAAAAACTACGGATCAACAAATACTACGGGATAACTTATAAAGCATATGCGTCCAATAACAATATACTAACATAGTAAAGAGAAGGGTTTACATAGGTTCCTAACATCTCCTCTCCCTTAGAAAAAGCTTTGTCCTCAAAGCTTTGGTTGGAGAAATTGCTGTAGAAGCTGAAGGAGTGGTTCCCCGGTAGCATCCTCGGGTTGCATTTCAGGCCACTGATGCCTTTGGAGTGTCAAGGAGGATTGCTTGGAAGGCTGTAGATGAAGAAGAACCTTGTCAGCTACGTGGAAAATGCGCTCAGAACAGTGCTGATCGGCTTGTTGATTCAGGAAAATTTTGGCCATGTGAAGATTGTCCTGCAGAATGAGAAGAATCTGATTGCGGTTTCGAAGAACCGAGTCAATTTCCTGAACTGGGGAGTGGCTAAGGGTGTATGGAAGAAGAACTGGCGGTGTTTGTCCATAGACCACTTCATATGGTGTTCTGTGAGATGTGGTATTGTACCACCAGAGCGCTGCTAGGAAATCCATAGAAATAGTTGGCCAAAGCTGTTTAGGGATGGGCAAGGGTTTGAGCAATCCCGAAAGGAGTGTCGTTTCACCCTTGTTGACTTGGAAAGTATCATCCTCAGCCACCATCTGTTGAATTGTCATTTTTAGTCCCTGCCAAAAGAAGTTACATTGTTCTTAGTCATACTTGTTGCAGAACCCAGAGTGCCCTGTTGATGAAGAAGCATGGAGTTCATAGAAGAGAGAGCCCCGTTGAACATATTGCACCCAATTTGGAATAAGTAGAGAAAGAGTTGTAAGAGAAACTGGGTCATCAATTATGCAAGAAGGAGCATCTTCCACCATATTGTCCTTACCCTTCTTGTAAGTGATCACATAGAGATAACCCATGAGGTGGATAACCCATTTCCGGTGTGTTGGGGAGGAGACCCATTGTTCCAGAAAATTTTCCAGACTCGGGAGATCAGTCTTGATGCAGAAATAATTCCCTAATAGGTATGGCTGCCACTTCTGTATTGCATGCAAAATAGCCATCATTTCCTGCTGAGAGGTAGATGTGGCTAAATTCTTACCGGAAAGGTCTCATGAAGGTAGCAAGCGCATTGGTTTAGCAAAGATACCTGCATATCTATCCAAGGAAGTAGTGGAGACTATTGATGGGTGCATCTGAATGGAATTGAGCTGAGCGATGACACCATGTGAATTCTTCTTAAGGAGTTTTTCCAGGCGATGTGAACTGATGATGCAGAGAGACCCTGGTTGTAAGCCCATAAATTTGTGTTGTGCCCCATTGACTTTAAACTGCATCCAAAGTTCAGCAAAATCCCATAAGATGGGGCTAAGTGTGCGTAACCATTGAACGCCCAAAACCACATCACATCTGCCTAAGGGAAAGGCAAACATGTCAGAGTGCAAGGTATAATCTCCCATAGAGATACGCACATTTTGACACTTCCCTTTGCAAGGTAAGGTGCCCCCATTGGCAACCATGACTTCAAAGTTGGAGCAAGGATGGATAAAACAATCAGCTTGTTTGGCGATCTGAGGGTCAATGAAATTATGAGTGCTACCAGAATCAATGAGTATTGTAAGAGGAAGCTTCTTGAAGTAACCCCTGACCCGCATTGTTTGGGGGGTGGTGATTCCAGCTAAAGCATGGAGAGATATCTCTGGTTGGTCATCCTGAGATGGAGGGTTAATAGGTGGTTCCTGAATGTCAACTGGAGCATCTAGTGTTTCTGGATCTTCGTCACCCATTTCAGAGGCAGGTGGAGACTCCACATCCAGGAGATAGAGCTTTTGCTGAACATATCTATGTCCCCGAGTGAATTTCTCATCACAATTATAGCAAAGCCCCTTTTCTCTGCGTGCTTGCATCTCTGTTTCAGACAAACGCTTAATAGGAGTCGGTCGAGGAGCCTGTGGTATAGGTGGTTGTTGAGAACCCATATTTTGGAAGGGAACAAAAGTGGCCTTGGAGCATTGTTGGGTTGCAATCTTGTCTTTTGCCAACTTAGCCAACCCTAGTGCTTCCATCATTGTGTTGGGACATAACATTTTGACCTCAGAGAGGATGGCATCATTTAGACCACTGATAAAACAACTCTGGTAAAATTCATCAGACAATCCTTCGGTGTGGTTGGCTAGATTCTCAAATTTGGTTTGATACTCTCTCACAGTGCCAGTTTGGTGAAGTTTAGTGAGGGCTCCTGTGAAGTCATCAAAAGCACTAGGACCAAATCGTTGCAAAAGGAGCTGGCAAAAGTCTGGCCAGTTGGGCTCTGGATGAGCCTTGATGTACCAACGGTACCATTGAAGAGCTTCCTGTTCCAAATGAAAGGACGCCAATGGAACTTTGTTGACATCAAAAGTATTATGTAGACTGAAATACTGTTCTGCACGATAGATCCATCTAGTTGGATCTGTACCATTGAAGCGAGGAAAATCAAGCTTCGAACCACGAAAATTGTTGGAAGAAGAGAACCCATTGTCTGCTGAAGACTCTGACTGCGGTTTGTTGTTCATAACTGAATTTTCAAGATGGAGACTGAGAAATTTTTCATCCAGATCCTGGAGTTTGGCTTGGATGGTTGCAAGTGCTTCCTCCATGGTTTTTGCTCCTGCACGGGTGACAACCATAACTAAGATTTTTTTTTTTTTTTTTTTGATTGGGTAGGAAAACAAAAATAGGAACTACTTCAGTAAGAGAAAATTTGGATTTGGAAAAGAATCAGAAGGGTAATTGGGGTTTGATTAGGTTTTTGACACTGTTGGATAGATAGGGAAGCAAAAATGAGGATTTCAGAAGCAGGGTGAAAGAATGGGAAAATTTGGCAGAGGGGAACAAAGAAGCAGAATTCAGAAAGGAACTATGTGGTAAAATTTGAAGGTGATTGGGTGAAATCTGAGGAAGTTATGGCAAACCCTAAAAATAAACAAATGTGAGATTTTGGGATGTAGGAAGGGGAATTGAGGATAGGGTCCTCAGGAATGAAATATGCAGAATGGAATGACAGGGGTTACCTAAAAATTTCAAGGAAACAGAGGTAAAACAAGGGAGATATGGAGAAAAAATTGAATTATATATATATATTTTCAGACTGGAGCGGCTACGGCTCGGATTTTTTTTTTTTTTTAAGACTGGAGCGGCTATGGCTCAGAAGGAATCTGGAACAACGCCGAACGGCTGGATCTGGAACGGCTTGCAAAATGGATCTGAAACGACGCAGCAATGATCGACAATAGTTCAGCTGAAAGTAGATATGCACCCCAGGTATGTGCGGCTTCCTAACAGTTCAGGGATTCACTCGGCCACCAATGTTGTCTGACGGCTTGCGTATTGGGGCAGTACCCCTCACTCCACGGCTCAAGTAAAACTGATAACCGCTTGGCCACAAACGACAGCTCTTGGTTTACCTCACGGGTGGGAACTAGTCAATCAGGTAGGGGTCGTTGCCCTTTTCGCTTGGCAGGTCCTCTCAATGGCCAGCTACTTCAGGGTTCCTGTGGTACTCCTCACAATGCGTTTTAGGGCTTATGCCCAAGTACTTCCCACAGTTAAGCAGATAGGGATTATTCCCAGATCCGAACCTGCAACAGAAAAAAATTTGGGTAGAAATCCCATCCAATGTTCAAAAACCGGATCTATATTGGTCAGAATCGCTATTATAGCATGTTTCCGGAACTGGAACAACCACTCTGCTTCTATCCATGAAAGCGGAATAGAAATCTGGCACTTGGTCAAAATATTTTCTCGCCACAATTTCCGCGGCCGTCATCGAAATTCTAAAAAATTGTTGATTTTAAAGCCGCGATATCTCCACTTTTAGAACTCCAAATGAGATGATTTGTTTTTTGAAACTGTGTATTTTTGAAAGAGGAATTCAGATATGCAATCAGTTTCTTCTGATTTTGTCCATAAAGTTTCAGAAATTGATCTGAAAGTCGCCACCCAAAAAAAGAAAAAAAATTTCCCACTTGTGCCAAGGAAAGTGCTCTGATACTAGATGAGATGCACCTGCAACAATTAATTAATAAGAATATGCGAAATAGCAGAAATAATAGAACATAATCACTTTTATATTGATCACGGGCTACTTCGAGGGGGCAACCTCCTTTGAGCAAGCTTAATACAATTAACTTCACGGTGCCTTCAATGACCTCAACACACACTTGTATACTAAGTCTATGCCCAAT
This sequence comes from Larix kaempferi, assembly GCA_027924585.1. Taxonomy (NCBI): domain Eukaryota; kingdom Viridiplantae; phylum Streptophyta; class Pinopsida; order Pinales; family Pinaceae; genus Larix; species Larix kaempferi. Next base: position 7,495,101 of record BSBM01001166.1, on the reverse strand, counting down.
ACCATGAGTCAAAACCATGGGACATATAATACTACAGGACGACTTACAAAGCATATGCATCCAATACTATGGGCTAATATAAACTACAGATCAACAAATACTATGGGACGACTTACAAAGCATATGTGTCCAATAACAATATACTAACATAGTAAAGAGAAGGGTTTACATAGGTTCCTAACATATTGAGTCCTCTACACCAGAAGCTTTGTTTGTTAAAGGTCGATCCAAAGAAAGAGGAGAAAAATCAAGAATTTTTTCTAGATCTAAATCAAAGGAAAAAAAGAGCAAACTCAAATGTTGGTACTGCAACAAGAATGGTCATCTCAAGAAGGACTATTGAAAAAGACAAGAATTCAAAAAGGAAGACTCCAAATATGAGGCAAATTCTGTTGAAACTGATTCAGGTATGATTAATGAGGTGTTCTCCATTTGTAATGTCTCTGAATACAATGAAGAATGGCTGTTAGATTCTAGTGCTTCACACCATGTTTGTCCTCATAGAGAATAGTTTACTTCTTATCAGACAGTTAATGACAATGTAGTTCTTTTGGAAAATAATTTTTCATGTAAGACTGTTGGGTTTGGAAGTATTAAAATTAAAATGTTTGATGGATCTATAAGAACACTAACAGATATTAGACATGTTCTTGAATTAAAAAAAAACTTAATATCTTTGGGAGTGTTGGATTCTTGTGGTCATAAGTTTACAAGTTGAAATGGGGTAATGAAAGTATCTAAGGGTGCTTTAGTGGTCATGAAGGCATTGAAAGTAAGAAACCTTTGCAAACTGATTGGAAAAACTCAAGTTAATGAAATGGCATTGATATCTGAAGTGGCATCATAATCCACTCGATTATGGCATTAGCGTCTTGGTCATATGAGTGAGAGAGGACTACAGGTATTAGTGAATTGTAAATTACTTCCAAATCTGAAATCTTTACATTTGATGTTTTGTAGACATTGTATATTTGGAAAGTAGTGTAGACAAAAATTCAAAGTAGAGATTCATGCAAGTAAAGGTATTCTTGATTACATACGTTCTGATGTACGGGTTCCATCCCCTACTATTTCCTATGGAGGAAGCAGCATATCTTGTGTTGTTTGTGGATGATTTTTCAAGAAAGGTTTGGGTCTATGTTTTAAAAAGAAAGGATGATGTGTTTGATACTTTCAAATGTTTTAAAATTATGGTTGAAAAAAGAACTAGCAGGACAATCAAGTGCTTAAGAACTGATAACGGAGGTGAGTTTACTTCTTTAGAATTTGAAAATTTTTGCAAAGAAGAAGGGATCATAATACATACAACAAATGTATACACTCCTCAGCAAAATGACATTGCAGAACACATGAATAGGACTCTTCTAGAGAGAGAATGGTGCATGCTAAGTGATGCTAATTTGGGTCAAGAGTTGTGGGCAGAATCAGTTTCTACTGCTTGTTATTTAATAAACTGGTCACCTTCAATCGCAATAAATTGTAAAATTCCAGAAGAGGTATGCACTGGTCAACCTTGTAGTTATTCGAATTTGAAAATTTTTGGTTGTGAAGCTTATGCAGTTACTCCTAAAAATAAGCGTTCTGAGTTAGACCCCAGATCAATGAAGTGCATCTTTGTAGGATATGATGATGTGACAAATGATTGTCGATTGTGGGATCCTACTACATGTAAAATTGTCATTAGCAGAGATGTAATTTTTTATGAATCTTCTCTCGATAAATCAGAAAATGTAAATGTTGATGTGGAACAGGAGTAGGTAGCGTCAAAACAACTAGTTCAGTTGAAGTTTCCATCTTCCAATAACTCAAAGAAACAAGAAGAAGTTTCTGGTGATAAAGAAGTCATAGAAGATGAAGAAATTGTGGAAACTCCACAACCTACACCACTTGCACCAAGAAGATCTACGAGGGAGAGAAATCATCCTAAAAGGTATACATATTTTGTTTCATCTGTTGCTTTATTTACTGATGACGGAGAACCTTCTTGTTTTCAGGAAGCCATTGATTGTGTTGACAATGCTAAATGGAAGATGGCTATGGAAGAAAAAATGGATTCTCACGAGACATGGAATTTGGTTGAACTTCCCAAAGATATAAAAGTTGTTGGATGTAAGTGGGTCTTCAAGTTGAAGAAAGGTATTGATGGTAAGATTGAAAGATACAAAGCCAGATTGTATCTATTCATATTGTGTTAGCACTAGTTGCATTGCTTGATTTGGAGTTAGAGCAACTAGATGTTAAAACTACATTTTTAACATCATTGTATGGCCTGAAACAGTCACCTAGGCAATGGTACAAGAAGTTTGATTCTTTCATGGTGAGCCATGGTTATACTAGAAGTGAGTATCATCATTGTTTGTACTTCAAAACATTGGATGGCATATTTATTATCTTAATATTGTATGTTGATGATATGCTTATTGTGAGTAAAATCATGGATGATATTGATAGGTTGAAGGCTCAGATGGCTAGGGCATTTGATATGAAAGATCTCGGAGCTGCAAGACAAATTTTGGGTCTTGAAATGCCCAGAGACAAAAGAAATGCTAAGCTTAGTTTTTCACTGGAGAAGTATGTTGAGAAAATACTTGTAAGATTCGGAATGAATAAGGTAAAACTTGTGAATGTTCCGTTTGCTTCCCATTTTGATATTTCTTTAGGTTTATGTCCTAGTAATGACGAAGAAAAGGATTATATGTCTCATGTTCCATATGCCAATGCAGTAGGATGTTTAATGTATGCGATGGTGTGTACTAGACCTGATATTGCACATGCAGTAGGTGTTGTCACTAAATACATGGCAAATCCTGGAAAAGAACATTGGAATGCAGTGAAATGGGTGCTTCGTTATCTAAGAGGCACAAGTGACTATTGTATCACTTTTAATAATAACAGTGATTCTATATGCGGTTTTTTTGACTCAGATTTTGTAGGTGATTTGGACAAGAGAAGGTCTACTTCTGGATATGTTCTTACTCTTGTAGGTGGAGCTATAAGTTGGATGTCAAAGCTTCAAGAAACAATTGCTTTATCCACTACGGAGGATGAATAAATTGCTGCATCAGATGCTTGCAAAGAGGCAATTTGGCTGAAAGGTCTACTTGAAGAAATTGGAAGGTTGCAAAACAGTGTGCCTATTTTCTACGATAGCCAAAGTGCTATACATTTGGCTACAAATCCTATTTATCATAGAAAGGCTAAACATATTGATGTAAAGTATCATTTTGTAAGACAAGCCATTAGTGAAGGTGGAGTAGATCTGAAAAAGGTTCATACTCAAGAAAATTCTGCAGACATGTTTACAAAACTAGTGTTAGAGAAGCTACGATGGTGTGTGGATTCTCTTGGCTTGAAAAAGAAGTGATGAATAGTTTCTCGCAAAGTATTAGATAATTTGTTCCCAAGGTGGAGATTGTTAAAATTGTGACAACTAATTAACAATTAACCATAACTAAGGTGGTTTCTTGTAACCGTTGATTGATTGGTAGTTTCTCTAACGGGTGGCAGTTCACTCATATATGTAACTCCTTCTCCCATGTATTTGTATGTAATTTTGGAGAGGAGTAAATTTAATGGAGGAGAATGTATGTAACTCCTTCTCCCAACTGTTGGGGTTTTACCACGTTAAAATCTCTGTTTTTAGATGTGTTATTTTTATTCATTATTATTGTTATTAATTCATATTATAGACTTGATTACCAACAAAAACATCTATAATTTGAACAAAAGATTCCCTTTCATGGGGATCTTTCAAATATTAGTCATTTACTATGGAACATTACGATGTTTTCAATAAGACTATTGGGTTTTAGGGACATGAAAATGGTTAGCAAAGTATAGTAGGGATGTTATGAATTTAACAAAGATTCTTGGGCTAAGTCATATGAAGGATGCATTGAAACACTACAAATAATATTTCTATGTCATCTTTGTCATCTATGTGGGTACTTTCACCTCTAAGTGGTATTCCATGCACCATTAGGTGGTTTTGTGCAAACGAGATGGATCTATGGGATTTTATTATACATGATATAGGGAAATAGGTCCTCTTTCCGTAAAAGAAGGTTTTAGTGCTACATATGGGATTTTGGAATATGTTAAGGTGAGGGAGTTTGGCATGTTTTCATTCTATGTAAAAATAATGCCTACACATTTCTATGAACAAACCTAGTCTCAATGCTTCACATTTTACTTTCATGGCTTCACTCTATGTGTGTGTGAGAGATTATAAAATATGTAAAAATAACGACACAAAAGAACTAATTGTTATTTACAATTGTGCAATTTATTTTTCAATAAATTCCATCATTTTACAAAGCTCATGCCTTAATGTGACCACAATTATTTTTTATTTATATAAAAAATATACAAATAAAATATATTTATTGCCAAAGCTAATTAGATTTAATAAATTTCATCATTTTACAATATATTCTTCTTATTTTATATTGTAACTATATTGCCATGAGAAGGAAACGATGGCTTGTAATTTAGCCTTATTTTATCTTCAAATGCCCAGATGAAAATTTGGTATAAACCCAACACATGTTTTGAAGAGCACTTGCCCCGTTTATTTAGTTTTAGTTCTTTAAATTTATGTATGTTGAAACGTTCTATAATTTCTTATTCTATGTTAAAAATAAGCTTAGATAACCTTGTCTTTAACCAAACTCATATCAATAACTTCTTTCATCTTTTCCAATTTTTTTTAACACACTTGGGTTTCCATTTCCTTTCTTCTTTTCTCCTATTTTATTGTTTGGAAGATTGAAAATATTTGTATTGGGTAAGTTGGTTTTTAGGTATGTTACACAAAGTGTGAAGAGTGTTTTGGGGGATTTTATCCAACTCTCTCTGCAAATGTTGTTAAAAGATAAGAGGTGTGTTAGTCTAAGTAAGCCTCAAGCATGAGCACCGTGATTAACATAAATGAAGGGTGGATGCAAAGGTGGAGACGTCAAGAGAAGGGTGGGTACTGAAGAAAGTGTGGGAAAGTTAGATAAGAGAAGGGTGAGTATTGAACAAAGTGTGGGGAAGTTAGATAAATTTTAGAATCAAGTAATATTAAATAGATCAACTCTTTTTTCACCTTAATGGAAGTGTCCATTCCATGTTGGTAACGTATATAGGACTTACTTGGAAATCTTTGTGTGATCATATTGTTGTACATAGCCAATATGTTTCTCGATGCAACTATCCTCCATTATCCTCCATTCAATGCCTTCATTCTCATTTATCTACAAAGATGTGCAAACATATATACATAACCCAACGGGATAGTTGAAATGGTTATAGTCAATGATGTTAGGCATTTCACAACAAATTATTGTGAGCATAAATAAACACTAGTTATATTAAAAAGGCACAAGATCGTTTATGAACGTGATCTTGAGAATGACACCAATTATTTTGAAAATATGATAATAGTCACCATACTAATGAGCATTTCCCATGAAAAAAATTGGCATCAAACATTTATGTAGATTTAAAATTAGCCCTAAAAAAAATTGACGCAAGGCGTTTCATACAAATAAGGTTCTTGCTTAACAATACACACCACACACACATTCACATAGACAAGATGCAAACAACATGCCAGAAGCTGGCTTATATTACTTCACCGAATCGGTTACAATGCAAACTACAAAGAAATGAAATAACTAACTAACTGTTGGCCTTAGCTGTTACAATACAGAAGTAACTGTGTGATGTCCCAGTGTGTCAATCTCACCCTCTCCCGGTTCACTGCGGAACTCTGAGCTATGGCTCGATCTTCTCAGCTATGTAGATGTGTGACTTTCCTATCCAATCTACCAGACTTCTCTCTCGCTCTCATCTACCAAGACTTGTCCAATTGATCCACTCTCCCTGGCCTTCTACTCTGTTGTTGTTGTTCCTGAGATTGCTCCGATCCCTGAGACATGCATCCTCTATCTGTCGATCTCCTTAGATCTTGTAGACCTGCAACTGTTAGTGCCCCAACCGTGGTGCACAGCCTCTGCCTGCGACAACATCTGTCATGTATTCAAACACCTTCAATAACTGCCATTAAATTCATTAGCAACCCCGAACTATTGCCAAGTACTCTCCTTGACTTCCATACGTCCTTCTGGAAGGATACAATAATCCGTCCCATTGGCCATATTATCTATTAGCTTCGACTCACCTATCGGCTTCCTCCAGACTCTTCAGGCTTCGCCAATCTGCCCCTTCCTCCTCACTTGGTTTATACCCAAACCTGTCGGAGTCGTGGTTCGACATGTGTCGACCCACGATGCTCCGCTCTTGACCTCCCGTATGTCGACTCTCGACTTCGCTGCCTCTTTCGGTCGCATACCAGTTGCTCCTGCTTGACGTACTAACCTTTGATGAGTCAATCTAATCTTCGTACCAGTGGTCGTCACCACTACCTCTGGTCGGCCTTCTTCCTGTCAATCAACTTCGATAACTCTTCCTAGGCCCCGATGCTCCTGCATCAGACTCCCCAAGTGAAAAAGAACTCGACTGCTCCATCAGTCTCCTGAACTCTCTTCTTCAAAAATACATGTCGCCTCTTGCAACTCATCATCATTCCATCGCACTAAGTATTCCTTCTTCCACGAACTACGCGTATACCCAACTTCGCGTTCCTCTATCACTTCTGCGATTTCTTCTTTTTGTCGATCTGGAATCTGCTCCATCTAGTCTATCTTCAACACTTCCATGCTTCCACTACTTGAACATTCTTCGAACTTGTACAGATATGAGATATTGAATGTTGGTGAAATTCTCAAGTCATTCGACAACTCCAACACATAAGTGCTTTCCAAAATCTTCCTCAGAATCATACATGGTCCAATCTTCTTCAGCTTTAGCTTGTTATATTTCTTTGTCATAAATATTTCCTTCCACAAATGTGCATAGACAAAGTCTCGTTCCCTGAATGACTGTAGTTTCTTCTTTCTGTCGGCTCTCAACTTGTATGTCGTGTTACTCTTTTCTATGCGCTTTTGCACATCTTCATGCACTTCTTTCATATGATCTACAAATGATTCTGCATCTGCGTTTTTTCTGATTTATGTCAGTAACTCGACCAAATCCACCACTCCATGTAGGCTTCTTCCTTGAACAATCTGGAATGGGCTCAAACCTGTCGACCGATTCACATAATTTTTGTATGCAAACTCTGCTTACACCAACACGTTTTCCCACTGCTTGGGTCTGTCGATCGTCAAACATCTCAGAAGGTTTCTGAAACTTCTATTTACCACCTCAGTCTATCCGTCTATCTGTGGATGATATGCCGAGATAAACTGTAACCTCGCGTCTAGTTTCTTCCATAGGGTTCTCCAAACATGTCCCATAAACTTTTTATCTCTGTCTGATGTGATACTTTTCGGCAACCCATGCAATCTGAATACTTCCTTGAAAAATAGTACAACAATGCATGTGGCATCACTTGTCTTCCGACATGGAATAAAGTGTGCCATTTTCGAAAATATTTCGACTACAACAAATATTGAGTCGCTCCCTTGTTGCGTCTTTGGAAATCCTAACACAAAATCCATGCTTAAGTGCTCCCATGGGGTATTCAATACAGGTAATGATGTATACAACCCCGTGTTTTCACTCCTCCCTTTTTCCAACTGGAAAAATATACATTGTCGAACCCACTTTCTGACATATGTTGTCATTCCTGGCCAATAATATTTTTCTTCAACCAATGACCTGGTCGTGTCGATGCCAAAATGACCTGCTAATCCCCCACTATGCAATTCTTGGATTAGGTTCTCTCTAACTGATCCTCTGGGAATACATAACTATGATCCCCTGAACATATGGGCTTCTTGGATGAAATAATCCAAGTTTGGATTTCTATCGACACTCTATGGTTCATGACAAGCCTTCCATGCTTCCGTAAAATCCCCGTCGGTCTCGTACTCTGTCTTCATTAACTCTATTCCTGTTTCCTGAACAGTTGTTGTGTTCAGTAATGCAACTCTTGGACTCAGTGTGTCGGCAACCTTGTTCGACTTTCCCGACCTATGTCACAACATGAATGTATATGCTTGTAGGAATTTGACCCATTTAATGTGCCGCTGATTTAACTTCGACTAAGTATTCAAATACCTCAGTGCTTGGTGATCTGTGTACAACACAAATTTCTTGGGCAACAAATAATGCCTCCACTTCTTCAATGCTTGGACAATAGCGTAGAATTCCTGGTCATAGACCGAATATTTCCGCTTCGTGTCATCCAAATTCTCACTGAAGAATGCAATTAGCCGACCCTCCTGGCTCAACACCGCTCCAATTGCCATTCCACTTGCGTCGCAATCGACCCAGAAAACATTGTCAAAATATGGGAGCACTAACACTGGGATCTCAGTGACTTTTTCCTTCAACTTGTCGAAAGCTCGTTGGGAAATCTCCATCCACTTGAACTCTCCTTTTTTCATGCACTCTATCAAAGGTGCACAAATTTGACTGAATCCCTAAATGAACTTCATGTAGAAACTGGCAAGGCCATGGAATCTCCTTACTCCAGTCGTACTTGTCGGTTCCGGTCAATCCAATATTGCCTTCACGTTTTCTAGGTCCATGACCAACCATTTACCTGAGATTACAAATCCCAAGTACACCAATTCCTCTTTCATGAAGAGACACTTTTGTAGATTCACCATCAACTTCTCTTCCTACAACTTCTGCAATACCTATCGAATGTGCTCCAAGTGCTCTCTTTTGGTTTGACTGAAAATCAAAATGTCGTCTAGATAGACTACAACAAAATTTCCAAAAAATTGGCTTCGATAGTTCATTCATCAATCGCATGAATGTACTGGGTGCATTAGTCAGTCCGAATGGCATGACTAACCACTCATACAGCCTTTCCTTTGTCTTGAATGCTATCTTCCATTCATCTCCTTCTCTAACATGAATCTGGTGATAACCACTTTTCAGTTCTATCTTCGTGAAGTACTTCGCTCCACTTAGGAAATCCATCAAGTCATCCATTCTTGGCAATGGAAACTGATACTTGATCGTGATCATGTTGATGGTTTTGGAGTCAGTACACATTCTCCATTCTCCACCTTTCTTCGATGCTAATATTGTTCATACCGTAGAAGGACTCAGACTGTCTCTGATCAACCATATGTCCAACAACTCCAGGACCAGTCGGTTGAGTTCATGACCTTCCATTGGACTCATCCTATGTGGTTCTTTGTTTGGCAGACTGGACCCTGGAATTAAGTCGATCTGATGGGATATGCTCCTTGTTGGTGACAATCCCATCGATGTCTCATCGACTGCTATGCTCTGAAACACTTCGAGCATATTTCTGACTTCGACTGGAATTTTATCCTCCATTATCGTCCTCTAGACACATGGTCCTTTGGGATTGATAGCATAACACCCCGACTGCTTTTCCTCCTCCGCAAGGAATTCTTTCGCTGAACACATCAAAACTCGTTTCTCCCAAAAGTTACTCTCACCGTGCTTACAGCTGGCGTATTTTTCCGGCTTCGACTTAAGAGTTCTTTTCACACCATTTTTCCACACTATGACTGTGTTGGCTCAACCATCATAGATCATTTTTCGATCATATTTCCATGGTCTCCCTAAAAATAGATGGCACACATCCATTGGGATTATGTTGCACAGTACACTGTCTTCAAATCCTTCAACTCTGAAGTTGATCAGGCACTACTTGGTCACCTTCACATGATGTCCTTTCTACAACCATGAGATCTTGTATGGGTGTGGATTTTCTCGTCATTTCAACTTTGCCTTGTCGATCAACTCTGGACACAATATTCTCAGTACTTCCACCATCAACTATGGTCTTGCAATGCCATTCGCCGATTTGCACCTTGGTTGGAAAGATAGCCTTCTGCTGTGCCGGCTCTTGCTCGTCGTGTTTGTCGTCCAAAACCATTGTCTTCCTAGCTGTCATGGCCCGACTTTTATTCTTAGCATCCTCACTGCTGTCGGATGCCGATTCTTCCCTCTCGTTGACTTGCTCATCTCTTCGACATCTGGGTTTCGACTCTTCTGCAACATGTAGGTTCTATGGGAACTCATATGCCTTGTGTCCCACTCCACGACACTCATAACAGGTTATGGCTGGTATGTTAGCTCATTTTCTGTCGGATGGACCACTTCAACCATACACAACTTGACCATGAGTCTCACGACCATCGTGTCGGCTGTCCAGTGCTTTCTCCCTTGTCGATGTCCCTTCCATCCTTCGACTTTCTTCTATAGATTCTTTTCTGTAACCGCTACTTTGGCCTTTCACGGAAATAGTTTTCACACTCCGACCAGTCATCCTGCCTCTAGTTACTATGGATTTCCTCGACAATTTATCTTCTTCCTTAAGAGCTAATTGGTAGGCTTCACCCACTGCTCTGAATCTTGACATGCTCAATTGATCCTGAATGGCATATTTCAATCCATTAATGTACCTAGCAATAGCTTCTTCTCCTTCTTTGTTCTGACCCGAACTTATCGATAATCTGTAGAACTCTTCCATGTACTCCTTCACGGTCATCTCTTTTCGTCGAAAGTTGTACAATTTCTGGAACAAAGAAATCACATAGTCATTTGGAAAGAACTTCCCTTTTATCTTGGCGACCATCCTATCCCAAGACTTGATTTTCTCCTTGCCCTTATTGACTTTGTCAGCCTGCACATTGTCCCACCAGAATGAGGCATGACCCTTCAACCATAGACATACAGTCTTGACCCGTTTAGGATCCTTGATCTACTCTCTGTAGAAGTATTTCTCCATCTCTCTGAACCAGTCGATCAAGTCTTCTGGATCCAGACTTCCTGAGTAGGTATGTACATCCATCTTTATCCGACCTCTCATATCCGTCAAAATTTTGATAAGTTTTTCTTCTGGTTCATCCCTTGCTGCTTCCGGTGGTTCCACTTCTTCGACTTCCTCGTCATTGTGGTCTAACACATCAGGAATACAACCATGCCTTTGGATTTCTTTGATCGATGCAAATTCATTTTTCAAATTTTGCATTGTTTGGATGCACTCGTCGAACATCTCACGATCAACTGTGACTGCTATGCCACACATTATTTGTCCTCAAACATTAATGCCTCTGTCAGCCATTTTTAACCTCCGCTGAAACTACCACTTTGTCTAATCACAACCGGACTTCGCCAAGTCATGTACAAATCTACGCAACCTCAGCTGGAGATGTCCAACGCACTTACAAGATTAATACCACTGGCGTTCTTCTGCTGTGCAGGATTCTTCCCGCTCTGATACCACCTGACGCAAGGTGCCTTAGACAAATAAGGTTCTCACTTAACAATACACACCACACACACGTTCACATAGACAAGATGCAAACAACATGCTATAAGCTAGCTTATATTACTTCTCTGAATCGGTTACAATGCAAACTGCAAAGAAATGAAATAACTAACTAATTGTTGGCCTTAGCCATTACAATACAAAAGTAACTGTGTCTTGTCTATTAGTTGTGGAGCCTGATCTTCTAGATCCAAAGATGTTATTCAGTCATGTTTGTACCCTAGGATTACTGTACACTCGTTCCCACACTTTGGGGCTGTTTTTAGTCATGTTTGTACCCCAGGCTTAATGTACACTCGCTACCCCATTTTTGGGGCTGTTTTTGCCAACAGTTTACGGGCCCATGGTTTTGGGTAACCCATAGTATTTTTCCATTGTATTTCCCCTATAAAAGAAAGAAATTGTAACACGACCAGGGTTGATGTATTAGGTATTATGCATTGTAAAGATATTTGAGATAAAAAAGAGAGACTATGAGACAGTGAAGAGGAACTGCAGCGGTTGTGCTGCAGGTTGTGTCCCTTAACTTTTTTGGACGGTATAATAATAAGGACTAGCAATTTCAGTGTGGACGTAGCCCATCTTGGGTGAACCACGATATATTGGTGTCTCTCTTGTAATGTGTTTGTGTAATTTGTACTTGTATTTGCATCTTGTTTATTGTTATTGCTCCGTGATCCTATTTTTCTAACAAATGCTATCAGAGCCAAAGGTCTATTTGGTAGTTAAACCCGCAGGAAACTAGGGTTTCTGGTTCAAGTGGGAGCAATGGCAGAAGAAGGAAAGTTTAATGTCAAGAAGTTTCACGGCCAAAACTACCAGTTATGGAAGATGCAAATGGAGGAATATATGTACCAAAAGGATCGATTCCTGCCGTTGGGAGGAAGATCAAAGTAGTCGGCAACCTTGAAGGACGAAGAATGGGAGGTTCTTGACAAAAAGGAACTGGGAACAATACGGTTGTCGCTAGCTTCATCGGTGGCTTTAAATATCTCAAAAGAAGAGACAACGGAGGATCTGATGAGCGCATTGGGTTTAAGATGTATGAAAAACCCTCGGCCTCCAACAAGGTATTTCTAATCAAGCGTTTATTTAATATGAAGATGTCTGAAGGTGGATCTATTATTGATCATTTAAATGAATTTAATACAGTTACAAATCAACTAAGTTCTGTAAGTGTGAAATTTGACGATGAGGTGAGGGCTCTTCTAATCTTGTGTTCATTGCCAGAAAGCTGGAATAGCTTGGTCATGGCTGTAAGTAACTCTGTCTCTAGTTCAAATACCTTGAAATTTGATGATGTTATTGGTGTTATTCATTAGTGAGGAAATGCGAAGAAAAAACACAGGTGAGACATCAGGTAATGCGTTGACCATGGAGAGCAGGGGAAGACAAAAGGAGAGAGGAAAGAGCCGAGGTAATCGTGGCAAGTCTAAAACAGACAGATCCAAGTCCAAACTGGGAAAAATAGAGTGTTGGAATTGTGGAAAGAAATGACATATGAAGAAAGACTACAGATCTCTAAAGAAGAAAGGAGATGAACAACATGAAACTACCCAAGAAGCAAATGTAGCAGGTGATGTGTTATAAGATGCTTTGATTCTTGCATTAGATAATACTAGTGATTATTGGGCAGTAGATTTAGGGGCTTCATGTCATGCTACACCCCATAGGAAATATTTTCATGATTATGTTCCATGCGATTTTGGACATGTTTTATTGGGTGATGATGAGCCATGTAAAATTGTTGGAATGGGTAAGTATGGATAAAATTTAAAAATGGAATTGATTGGCTGCTGAAAGATGTTAGGCATATTCCTGCTATGAAAAGAAATCTAATCTCAACAGGGAAGTTGGGAGATGGCATCTGTTTATCCACCTTTTGAGAAAAGTGGTGGAAGATCACTAAAGGATCAATGGTGATAGCAAAAGGGCACAGGGTAGGTACATTGTATTTATGTCCTCATAATACTGACCATTCTATCTCTTTAGCTTCCACAGTAACATATGCAACATTGTGGCATCATAGGCTTGGCCACATGAGTGAGAAGGGGATGCAGATTCTCCACTCAAGGAAGTTGTTGCTAGATTTGAAGTAGGTAAGTTTGGAATTCCGTGAGAACTGTGTTTATGGAAAACATAAGAGAGTCAAATTTCTCAGGGTTGGGAAACATAAGAAGAATGAAAAGTTATATCTTGTGCATATAGATGTATGGGGACCGGCTCAGGTACAATATCTTGGTGGCTCTCATCATTATGTTACATTTATTGATGATGCAACTAGAAAAGCTTGGTTTTATTACATTAGACATAAATCTGATGTGTTTTCCACTTTTAAGAAGTGGAAAGCTTTGGTTGAGAATGAGACAGGAAAAAGGTTGAACTGCCTCAGACCTGAAAATGGAAGTGAGTACTGTGGCAAGGAGTTTGATAGTTACAATTCATACCATGGGATTCGTAGAGAGAATACAGTTCTAGGAACACCACAAGAAAATGGTGTGTCAGAAAGGATGAATAGAATGATCATGGAGCATGCAAGGTGTATGAGATTGCATGTAGGGTTGCCCTTAGAGTTTTGGGCAGATGTTGTAAATACTGTTATTTATTTAGTAAACAAAAGGCCTTCAAGTGCTTTGGATGGTGGTATTCCAAAGGAGGCATGGACAGGTAAAAAGGTAAACTACTCATTTCTGAGAATATTTGTCTGTGAAGCATTTGTCCATATTGATAAAGAAAATAGAACAAAGCTTGAAGCTAAATCCAAGAAATGTACCTTTATTGGATATGGGGTTGATGATTTTGGTTATCGCTTATGGGATTATGAAAATAAAAAATCATTAGGAGTAGAGATGTGATATTAAATGAAAAGGTCATGTATAAAGATCACTTGCAAGGAAAGAAACAGGAAAAGGAAAACACAGAGTACACAGTACTTGATGAAATTGAAGAAAATGAAGTTCCAAAGGTGCCAGAAAATCAAGAACAATAGTAAGTACCTGAACTCCTGCAACTACAAGAATATCTACTAGATTAAGTAGACTCCTTGAGCGATACTCTCCTTCAATGTATTATTTATTGATGACTGATGTTGGTGAACCAGAATGTTATGAAGAAGGAATGCAGGTGGAAACTAGAAATAAGTGGGAGCAATGCATGAATGAGGAGATGGACTCATTGGTAGGAAACCAGAATGGGGATTTGGTGTAAAAAAACATTGCAGAACAAATGAATTTATAGGTTGAAGGAAAAAGAAGAGGTAAGAAGCGATACAAGGCTAGACTTGTTGTAAATGGGTTTGCACAGAAGAAAGGTGTAGACTTTGATGAAATATTTTCTCCTGTTGTTAAAATGACTTCATTTAGGACTATTTTAAGTCTAATGGTGGTAGCAGATTTTCATGTTGAATAGTTAGATGTAAAAACAAAATTTCTCCATGGGGATTAGGAGGAAGAGATATATATGCAATAGCCACAAGGGTATGAGGTCAAAGGGAAGGAGAATCTAGTATGCAGGTTGAAAAAGAGCTTGTATGGCTTGAAGCAAGCTTCAAGGCAGTGGTATTTAAAATTTGACAGGTTTATGACAAAACAAGATTATAGTATATGTCATTTTGACCACTATGTTTATTTCAAGAGGCTAGACAATGAAAGATATATTATCTTGTTATTGTATGTGGATGACATGCTTTTTGCAGGGTCTGACATGCAAGATATAAATGTACTCAAAAGGAAGCTAGCTAATTCATTTGCGATGAAGTATTTGGGTGTTGCAAAGCAAATCCTTGGTATGAGAATAGCAAGAGACAAGAAAAGTCGTAAATTGACATTGTCTTAGGGTGAGTACATACAAAAGGTGTTGGAGAGGTTCATAATGTAGAATGCAAAGCCAGTAAGTACACCTTTGGCCAGCCATTTCAATCTAAGTAAGGAAATGTGTCCCAATACACAGGAAGAGATGGATTATATGTCCAATATTCCCTATCAATCAGCATTTGGCAGCTTGATGTATGCCATGGTGTGCACAAGACCAGATATTGCACAAGCAGTGGGAGTTGTGAGAAGATATATGAACAATCCAGGTAAAGAACATTGGAAGGAAGTACAGTGGATTCTCAGGTATTTGAGAGGTACTACCACTTAGGCATTATGTTTTGGAGGTTCAGATACTGTTCTACAGGGATATGTTGGTGCAGCTATGGCAGGTGATAAGGATAGCAGTAGGAGCACCACAGGGTATTTGTTTACTGTAGGTGGAACAACAGTAAGTTGGATTTCGAAACTACAAAAGGTTGTTGCACTTTCAACAATGGAAGCAGAGTATGTTGTTGTTATAGAGGCTAGTAAAGAGATGATTTGGTTGCAGAGGTTTAGGGAGGAATTGGGTAAGAAGGAGAAGGATAGAAATTTGTTTAGTGATAGCTAGAGTGCCATTCATCTTGCAAAGAACTCAACATTCCATTTGACGAAAAAACATATACAGCTCAAGTACCATTTCATATGCTCTGTTATGGAAGATGAACTGTTGAAGCTGGAGAAGATACATACTAGCCAGAATCTTGCATACATGTTTACAAAGGTAGTGAAAAGAGAGAAACTGAGTTCTTGCTTGGTTTCAGTTGGCCTTCTAGCATGAAGGTGAACACGAGAAATTTTCCAAGTCCAAGTCAAACAAGTACAACAGCAATGTATTTGTTGTGATCAATCTCCAAGTGGGTGATTGTTGGTTGTGGAGCTTGATCTTCCAGATTCAGAAATGTTATTCAATTGTGTTTGTACCCCAGGCTTACTGTACACTCGTTCCCCCACTTTGGGGCTATTTTTAGTCATGTTTGTACCCCAGTCTTACTGTACACTCGTTCCCCCACTTTTGGGGCTGTTTTCACCAACATTTTATGGGCCCATTGTATTTTCCCATTGTATTTCCCCTATAAAAAAAAGACATTGTAACATGGATAGGGTTGATGTATTAGGTATTATGCATTGTAAAGATCTCTGAGATCAAGAAGAGAGACTGTGAGACAGTGAAGAGGAAGTGCAGCAGTTGTGCTATAGGTTTTATCCCTTCACTTTGTTGGACGGTATAATAATAATGACTAGCAATTTTAGTGTGGACATAGCCCATATCGGGTGAACCACGATATATTGGTGTCTCTCTTGTAATTTGTTTGTGTAATTTGTATTTGCGTCTTGTTTATTGTTATTGCTCTGTGATCCTGTTTTTCTTGCACTATCCTAGTGTGTCGACCTCACCCTCTCTTGGTTTGCTGTGGAACTCTAAGCTATGGCTCGATCTTCTTGGCTCTGTAGATAAGTGAATTTCCCATCCAATCTACCAGACTTCTCTCTCGCTCTACTCTGCCAAGACTTGTTCAACTGATCCACTCTCCCTGACCTTCTACTCTGCTACTGTTGTTCTCGAGATCGCTTTGATCCCTAAGACATGCATCCTCTATCTGTTGATCTCCTCAGATCCTACATACCTGTAACTGTCAGTGCCCTAACCATGCTGCATACCCTCTTCCTGTGACAAAATATGTAATGTCTTCACCCACCTGCAATAACTGCCATTAACTTCCTTAGCAACCCCAAACTGTTGCCAAGTACTCTCCTTGACTTCCATGCGTTCTTCTGGTAGGCTTTAGTAATCCATCCCGTCGGCCATATTGTCTGTAGATGAGTGAATTTCCTATCCAATCTACTAGACTTCTCTCTCGCTCTGCTCTGCCAAGACTTGTTCAACTTATCCATTCTCCCTAGCCTTCTACTTTTCTGATGTTGTTCCCGAGATCGCTTCGATCCCCCAGACACGCATCCTCTATTTGTCAATCTCCTCAGATCCTGCAAACCTGCAACTGTCAATGCCCCAACCATGTTGCATAGCCTCTTCCTGTGACGAAATATGTCATGTCTTAACCCACCTACAATAAATGCCATTAACTTCCTTAGCAACCCCGAATTGTTTCCAAGTACTCTCCTTGACTTCCATGCGTCCTTCTGGCAGGCTATAGTAATCTGTCCCGTTGTCCATACTATCTGTCAGCTTCGACTCACCTGTCGACTTCCTCCACACTCTTCGGGCTTTGCTAGTCCACCTCTTTTTCCTCGCTTTGCTCATACCCAAACCTGTCGGAGTCGTGATTCGACACATGTTGACCCTCGATGCTCCGCTCTTGACCTGCCGTCTATCGATCCCAACATGTCGACTCTCGACTTCACTTCCTCTGTCAGTCACATACTAACTGCTCCTGCTCGACTTATTGACCTTCGACGAGTTAATCTAATCTTCGTACCAGTGGTTGTCGGCACTCCCTCTAGTCGACCTTCTTCCTGTCGATCAACTTCGACAACTCTACCTAGGCCCCGATGCTCCTGCATAAAAAATTATGTATATTTAAAATTAGTTGTGGATTAGTTAAAAAAATACCAAATAAAAATACATATATTTGTATGGTAGCATTCAAGTAACTTAAAATATAGATAATATAATTTTGTCTTTATTTACTTTCATTATATACATTGAATATTTAAGAAAGGTTACAACATAGCTTTAGGTTCTTTATATTTGAAAGTTATACTAAATAGGGTTGAGATACTTGGAGTTCAAGTTGTGAAAGCATAGCATAGAACGCAGGTAGAATATTAAAGAATATCTTAATTTCTCTCTATATTAAGGATTTTCTCTATTTTTTTATTAAAATTTTTTAATACACCTTTATAATTTAGAAAACCTCTATTTTCATTAGATATCCTAGAAATCCATTTTTTCCATGTCATTTTTAATACCCTTTTTATTTTTACCTTCATTATGGTGATGTGACAGAAGTCCTTGCAAGGTCAACTATGAAATCTTAGTGAGATAAAAAATTTCAAGATGGGAAACAACCCCCTAAAAAAGGACAACTTCATTCACAATCATTCCAATCAACTTCACATCACATTCAATCACAAATCATGCATGTAACTCCAAAGGCAATTGGATTCACACCACCTTCACATACATCATACTTATTCAAACACTAATATGACTTCGCACATAATCAAACTTGCAAAAACTTAAACATAAAATACTTATTCAAACCCCCTAATACCTTATTCAACCCCCTAGATACATAATTATAAACTCCTTAATATCTCATATTTAAAAATAACAATATTAAAAACCCCTCCTATCTTAAGCTTTATCCTTCCCTAATTCAATAAAAATATTTAATGATATGTTTGGCTAAGAATATTTAATGATATGTTTGGCCGAGAATAGGATTTGTCAAAAATCTTCTCTACTTTGTTTAATCTATGATCATTATAGTCTTTCTATGTAACCACCTTTTGGGTTTTTTAGTCTTTGAAAATGTAATTCTTTGTTTCTAGTTAAATGAAAAGATCAAATAAATAAAATACACACCCATAAAGTAATTTTAATAAAGTATTTTTTTTTAAACTTTTTATATAATCTTTTTATTTTATTATAAAAATTTAAGTGTTTTTTTATTAAAATATATATTTTTAATCACAAATTGCATATGGATGTGGCATGATTTCTTCTGTTTTTTTTTTAACTTCTTTTTAATACATCTTTACAATTTAAAAACCTCTATTTACACTAGAATCCTAGAAATCTAATTTTTCCATGGCATTTTTAAAATATGAAATCTTAGTGAGATAAAATATTTCAAGATGGGAAACAACCCCCTAAAAAAAGTCAACTTTATGCACAATCATTCCAATCAACTTCATATCACATTCAATCACAAATCATGCATGTATATCCAAACGCAATTGGATTCACACCAAGTTCACATACATCGTACTTATTCAAACACTAATATGACTTCACACACAATGAAGCTTGCAAAAACTTAAACATAAAATACCTATTCAAACCTTTTGATACCCTATTTAGCCCCCTAAATACATAATTATAAACCCCTTGATATATGTACATTTAAAAATAACAATATTAAGAACCCCTCCTATCTTGAGCTTTAGCTTTCCCTAATTCAATAAAAATATTTAAGGATATGTTTGGTTGAGAATAGTATTTGTCAAAACCAAAGGTATGTTAGATTTTTTTATTTTTAATAAAAAATCAAATTTTCAATTAAGAGACATGTTTGGACTTTCTATATAATCTCTTTTTTTTATTATAAAAAATGAACTCCTTTTTTAGTCAAATATATGTTTTAATCACAAATTGCAGCTTAATTTTTTAATATGTTTTAAATTGGTAGCTGGCATGATTTCTTCTAATTTTTTTTGTTAAACGTTTTTTTAATACACTTTTACAATTTAAAAACCTATATTTTCACTAGATATTTTGGAAATCCACTTTTTTCATGGCATTTTTAATACCCTTTTTATTTTTACCTTTATTATGGTGATATGACAAACTCCTTGCAAGGTCAAATATGAGATCTTAGTGAGATAAAATATTTCAAGGTGGAAAAGAACCCCCTAAAAAAAGTCAACTTCACATCACATTCAATCACAAATCATGCATGTAACTCAACACGCAATTGGATTCACACCACCTTCACATATATCATACTTATTCAAACACTAATATGACTTAGCACACAATCAAACTTGCAAAAACTTAAACATAAAATACTTATTCAAACACCCTAATACCCTATTCACATCCTAGATACATAATTGTAAGCCCCTTGATATATATATATTTAAAAATAACAATATTAAGAACCCCTCATATCTTGAGCTTTAGCCTTCCCTAATTCAATAAAAATATTTAATGATATGTTTGGCTGAGAATAGGATTTGTCAAAAATTTTCTCCACTTTATTTGATCTATGATCATGGTAGTCTTTTCACATAACCACTTTTTAAGTTTTTTAATATTTTAAAATGTAATTCTTTGCTTCTAATTAAATAAAAAGATCATAAATAAAATATACACCTATAAAGTAATTTTAATAAAGTTTTTTATAAAGGTGAAAGGTCGATTAGATTTTTTTATTTTTAATAAAAAATCAAATTTTCAATTAAAACACATGTTTAGACTTTTTTATATAATCTTTTTATTTTATTATAAAAACTAAACTGTTCTTTTATTAAAATATATATTTTTAATCCCAAATTGCATCTTAATTTTTTAATATGTTTTAAACTGGCAAGTATTGGAGTTTTAATGTTCATATCTTAACGAAGAAGAAAGCAAATCATGAAACAGCGCAAACCAAATATTTAAACAAATAAATGTTACAACACTTGGCATTTTTTATGGCGAAGCAAGTTAATATCACCACTAATCCCAAAGGAGCTTCAGCGTTCTAGGTCGATTACCTGAGACACTTCATTTTCACAACAAAGTGGTATATTTTCTCATAAATTTCCAAAACAGAGGGGAATCTCTAAAAACAAATCTCCTCAAAAGTGCTGGCCAAGAATTTTAGGGAAATGAGAGTTGTTTGTACTGATATGAAAAAATTCAAGGAGGAATATGTCCCACATTCCACTTGGATTTAAATCAAACGTGACGATTATCATTGTCCACGTCTCTCAGGATTGAAGCACGTTGGTAATCGATACTGCGATTGTCCAGGTCTTTTGAATTTGAAGCACGTTGCGAATCTTTTTCTAAACAGTTTTGACAATTGGATAGTGACGATATGGACAGGTTCCCTTTATTTTTGTGGGGAAACCTTGACTGCTGGCAGTTGTTCAGGTTTGGAAATCTTTGGAAATGTGTAAATTGGCTTCCTTTAGAAAACAGGTCTGTTCGCATATGGTTATGTTTTGTCTTCTTGTCGTAGCCAATTCGATTATTACAGACTAAAGGTAGCCAATTCGATTATTACAGACTAAAGGTAGCCAATTCGATTATTACAGACTAAAGGTGTTTTTCGATGGGCATTTGCTCAGAGACGCATTCGCGAACAACCCACCTGTAAGTCCTATCTAAGAATATAGTGCAGACAGGAATATGGAAAATGATAGCAATACGGCAGACAATTCCAGTTTAGGTTTCCTACAACTTCATGAGTTTGCAGATAACATGTCTTCTCCCAAGTTTAGGTTTCCTACAACTTCGTGAGTTTGCAGACAATTCCAGTTTAGGTTTCCTACAACTTCGTGAGTTTGCAGGTAACATGTATTCTCCACAGTCTTCTCCCAAGTTTTTAATAGGTAACGCCTGTGAAATGTCTCTGGACACTATAGATCGCACCACAATTGATGATTACGACGTTTGCGAACTTGATTTCATCGAGCCCAGTAGCAACTGGCAAGCAGAAGCTGCTGCTGCGGATTATCCCTGCCGTTGCTTGCCTTCCCAGTCAAATAATGGTTTCGCTTCCTTAGATCTCCTTATACACAGTCAAATGGGCATTGATAATGCTCAGCCCTCAGTCCCAATATGGGAGGATTCTACTATTACAGTTTCCACTGAAGGGATCAACAGTAGTTGGGAGGATAATGCTCCATGTCAATTGTCTGCTTTAGTAGAAAGAATGAAGTCCGTCTACAAAAATTTTGTTGTGATTATCATTCTTGGTTCAAGAAGATGTTCCATAAAGTATCTCCCTCTTTCATCCTAGAATGTTAATGGTATCCTATGGTAGTTGTTTCACAAAATTCCCCCCCACTCGTCAGTTGGTCGTTTTTCCAAGCCCGCTTCTTGAATTTATTGGAATGGTCAGCAATCACATGTCCATACAGATGACATATAGCACACCAAGCACCAAGTTCACCGATTCATGCAACCTCACACGAATATCTACCTCCACAAGAATACAGGAAAACAAATTCTAGGTGAGAAAAATACTTTCACCCAAAGCAACAAACTTTCCAATACAGAACCTTATTTCCTTAAAAAAATTAGGAGCCCATAATTCCAAAGGAATGCATGGCATTTTAATCCAAATAGGCGTGGCTGTTGAGAATTCCTGATGAGGGTTGAGTAAAGGATGCCATTTTTTTAAGATAACATATGATTACATAGGCTCCAATACATATGGAGAGTCCTCTTTGCATCCTCGAAGTCCTGAAACCTAAAACCACACCACTTGTATGCAATTATATTAACCTCCGAGGCATAACCCACTAGAAACTTCCACTAGTTTGAGATCCATGCCTCCAATTCCTTCAATTTGACCCATCGACTACATAATTTACCAAGGAGGATTCGACCAAAAAACTGAGGTATAATCCTTCCACACTACTAATGTTATACCCTCTCCCCTCAAATATTGAAGAACTCTTTTTCTTTTCCTATCGGGAATAGTAGTCTCTTGAGCTCCACTAGACACCAATTCTACAAGATCCAGTTGATTTCCAACAATCCCTTTGGTCTGCACTTCAACCTTATCCATATCTACCATGGATATGTCGTTAGGTTTGAAAAAAACCTTTGAAAAAACCCTAGACTCATCATTTGATACTGATGGCTGACTTGTTTGGACGTCCTTGACTTGAACCGGATTTAAATGACCTACTTGAGGGACATATCCATATCTCTGTCCTTGCATCTTAATAGTATGGATATTTTTCACCCTAATGACAACCACCTCTCCTATCGATCTCTCTCGTGTGAGTGGGGAACAATATCCACTAGATCCACATCCAAAACCACATCCAACATCAAATCAGGAGTGAAAACATGACCTGATTTCTAGCTCTCTAACAAAGATATCAACCTCTGAGAGGGATCCATTCAAATAGTCCACCAACTAGACTTCAACTTCCATTGATTATACTAACTATGTGTTCTTATAGACAAGATTTTTCAAAACCCGAGATGATTGCATAAGCCCCCCATAGTACTCCTACGTACCATATACTTCTTTTTTTCCGAGGAAAAAACTTGCAGAATCCCACATGCTTCCCCGGGGGAATTGGAATGTGTGAAAATTAACCACCGACCAAAAGAGTGTCCGTTGACCAAGCCATACTTAATGGGAATGGATCCTATGAGCTTCCACATCTTCTTCAAGATACTTTTAGCTAGATATGTTTTGTTTAAGATTGTATTTAGAGCATATATTGTACTTTTTTATGTTAATGCATTCTTATTTGGTGCATCTTCCTTCTCATAATTTTGAATCTCATTTTCATCCAAGATAAAGAGTATCCTGGCCTTCCAAGATCTGAAATTTGTGGAACCATCCAACTTGTATTATACTCTAATACTTATCACCATCTTGATAGAATTATGAAATATGAACTAGAAACCCTAGTACCAGAAAAATATAGGTCAAAATTGATTTTTTTTCAAAACTAAAATATGGATCCACAAAATGATGCACCTTACCAAGGCGGCCTCCAGAACACTAATATTGAGTCCAATGTTAGGCCAGAAGAATCCAAACATGGAATCCCTAGTTTCTAAACTAACGGAAAAAAGCTGCTAAATGGTTGTCTTTCAAAACTACTCTGATACCATGTTGAATTTTTATCTATTTCTAGATCTTGACAATTATTACACAATTATTTCAAGCATTCATTTCAACCCATAGTTTCATTGAATAATTGCAAACTAAAAATTTCAACTTAAATTGCAACAGAAATAAAGGATCATAGAAACACATCCATGCACAATAGACACAAGAATTTTACCCTAGGATACCCAATAAGGGAGAAAACCAAACCACATTTTCTTAGAAGAAATCAATCCAATTCAAGTACAATACCAATCATGGATAGAAACCCTAGCACATGGAATGGTGTGTGCTTCTTCACAAGAAACCATAGAAATGGTAGCGAACCTTAGATACAATAAGATAACCCCTATAATTACTCAGGCATTTTTTATGCCCTCTTGGAAAGTGCGCACCAATTTCGTAGAGAAGATGTTTGATGATGAGTGAACAAATGAAATGTTGGAGCTCTTTATTTATATTCTTCATTTGACTTGATTTTCAGTAGTGAGGCCCACTTGTCATTCTATTGGAGCTAACTTGTCTTTTTGTTGGGGTAGTCTTGTTCTTTATTCTAGGAAAATTTGTATTCTTCTAGTCAATCTTATTTGGTGCTTATTCAATGCTATATGGGACTTCTTGAATGGTATGTCTTGACTTCTTGTTTATTTCTTCATCATAGAAAATTTGTCCTTGTTGATGATAATCTCATCACATGAATGTATATTCATGCATAGATCTCTAATGTTGATTTCACCAACACTAAAAAGTACCAGACACTTCTTAAAGCCTATTTCAAATTCAACATTATATTATACTTGTATATTTCACAAGGGGATGAAATCCCCTATCAAAAAAACAATTCAACTCACTCTAATATAGAATAGATTGCTCCATCACGGAGCAGGAAATGTGAGAGCACCCTGGGGCCCATCTCCACAACATATGACTTGGGAGAAGCACTGCCCCTTCCTGCTCCATTCACCACTAGCCAAATGGGCATTTCCCATGAGTGAATGTATCATTCACTACTAGCCAACCTTTTCCTATGAGTGAATCTCTCATTCACCGCTTGCCATCCATTTCCCTTAAATGAATGTCTGCCCGATGTTGCAATCTAAAGAAACATCAACATAAACCCTAGCATCACACAAGAGACCATGTTTTGAATAATTCCCATGTCCACCAGAATTGACCCCTTCTCCTCTCACTAAAGGTGATTGATGGCGTGAGCTTCAAAGTATTCTAAATAGGGTTAATAATGTGGAAACTAAAGTATTAAAGTATGACTGACTATTTTAGCGAACAAATATTTAATTTTATTAATTTCTTCTCTTCAATGTAAGAATGACATCTTCTTACCCTCTATCACTTGTAATATCTAAGGAATTCTTGTTTTAATCATCATGTGTTTATCTTTTGCACTACTTATCTAGGATGTTGATTATTGTTTTTAAGTGCTCTTCAATTTATGTATTTCCATAAGCTTATGCTTTTCATAAGGTTGTTCCTTCAATTAAACAATTTAGTTATTTAAATTTTGTTGTTATTTTTATTCATGAATTTAAAATAATTTACAATTATGCCAAATGATTTTACTTAGTTGTGTTAAGTTGGGTATTCATATTGTTGTCCCACCCAAACTGAGTTTATGCTTTTTCATTCTTTGGTACAAGATAAGGAAATTGCTCCACATATTCAATACATTTTATATCAATAGTAGCATAGGGATTTGTACGAGCCAAATCCTTTTCCCCACGTTTCTTCATATTGTTTATCTCGACTTCCATTGTTAGCTTTCCCATAAACTAATTTTTTTTCATTTTCAGCTATAATAATTCATTTGTGTGCAAATATCCTTGCATCGTTGACTTATGTATAAATTTAGTTGTGTCGTGATAAATGCTATAGTGTTCTTCATTAATTGTATTCTAATATATGCGTGGACTGAGATATATAGTACGGTATTGTAAAATAATATATGTTTGGAGATGAGTGTATATGGTATTGTAAAATAATATATGTTTCGAGATGAGTGTATATGGTATTGTAAAATAATATATGTTTGGAGATGAGTGTACATAATTGGAGGTCCCCGTAGAATCCAATTCATATATAATATATGTTAGGACATGGATGTACATATTTTGAGGTCCCCTTAGTACCTAAGTAATATTATTTTAGAATTAAACAAGATAATTGTTAAATAAATAGAGATTAGGCTAAAATAGCTTTATTGTAAAATCATTAATATTTGATTAAATATCACAAAACTATGGTTCCATTTTCAAAAGAACAAAATATATTGCAACATTCAAATTTATATGTGTGGTTTTCTTAAAATTCTATGCTTTCTTATCCCATTACTAAATTAAGATAGAGGTTGCATTGGTTAGTTATGTCCATGCTCCTAACGTCATCTAGGGTATGCATGTAGTTTTTACAAGGGTGATTAGCTTCATGATTTCTCCTCTATACACAATTGGAATACTCTTACATTCAATATTGTGAATATAACATGAGTATATATGCAATTTTGGATGTAACAAAAGGATATATGGATCAACTAGATTAATTCATTTCAAAATGATTCTTGATTAGGTTTGAAGACTCAACATCAATGGAAATTGAAGAACATTGCAAACATTTGATGCTAGGATGAAACCAACATCTCACTGCCAAGTTTTTATATATTCATTTTTGTATCACATATAATGAAATGATTACCACACCCATATGAAAACATTAGGTTTAATTAAAGAAAAACTAGATTTCCATGTCTTCTACTAGGGTCGAATCCTTAGTTCTGCAAAAACATCCATAATAAACTTGATCAATATGTTCAATGTCATTTTATTTTCTATATTTACATGCATATAAGAAACCCTATCATATCATGATCAAACCCTAGCATCACATAAGAGAATTATCTTTATGAACAACATCATGAACCCTATCCTTGCTTGTTGAACCCTTCACAATCTTTTGATGAACATGCAATTCTCTTTCAATTTCCTATTAGAAGTTTTATATGTTAATATGTGGGATAAAAATGGGAGGGAAGGAAAATATGATTTAGGGTGTGAATACCAGTTGATTACATTTTTGCATATATGTGAAAACCCTTCAAAAATTTATATTAGAAGCAAAATCCTTGACAAGCTAGGTCAAATAGATTACTAGGCCTTTATTGGTGAAGTTAATTGAATTTGTTAAGGACTAGTCCAAAAATATTTGCATGAAAATACTAGGCCTTTGTCCAATTAGAAGGGTGTGGCCATGAACCCCATATTAAACACTAACTTTCTTGAAATTTCAAAGACATAACTCTATGAAAGATTCAATAATGAGCACAAGGATATTAACCTAGGCCAAATATATTTCAAGAAATGAAAACCTTGGTATGTTAGAATATTCATAGATTGTAGCACATCTTGTTGGAAATAAAACATAGAATTGGGCTATTATATGTGACATATATACATCCATTTTGATTCTAATACTAACCAAGTAAATGAATTCTTAGCCATACCACCACTTGTTTCATCAAGAGACTTTATTCATAGTATCATGCATTTAAGGTTCAATAGACAAATATTATGCAAAATGCTATTTATAAGGGACATGGACTAGGTGTAGTGGATTTTCATTATTAAGCTAGTGCGTTCATGAAAGTGAGGATCATGAATTTGGGAGGATGGCGGTTGACATGAAGAGATTAAAATATGTTTTTTATGAACTAAAACATGGGAAAAAAGGAAAAACATAGCAATGGCGATGTCTTGGGTTAGCATTGTGTAATTAAAGCGAATACATTCTTTCAAATTTCACATATAGTTTTAGAATGTAACTTTGTAAATATGTTGTGATTTTTCTGTCAATGGATACAAGTATGTTATTTCATCAATGACTTAAAAAATCCAATGTTATGCTCAACATGTCCATGTGGCTTGATGATAGGATGAATAGTTCATAATATGTAGGGATACCATTCTCCTATGTACTATAGTATGAGTTGTTGATTTTGATAGGAACTACACCCTCCGACCAAAAAATGAGAACCATGCTCCATACTATCATTCAAATTAGGTCAACATAATGGTAAATAACATATAACCATGGGCCATATAACAGTGAAAACAAATGGATAATATTGTGTTAGGATTTAAAACACATAATAAGAAACCAAACACAATGAAGAAGAATATTTTTAGTTTGGAAACCCAAAACCGATAAAACCAACAACAATAGATCTATTACCCTTGACCACTCGGGACAAGCCCTTGCCAATATGGACATCATTGGCCACTTTAGGAAATCGAAAAATGGATTTATTCAAGCCTTTAAGGAGGCTGAATCTGTTCGACTATCATAGGAAACTTCCAAAAGATTGAACACCTGCAGCAACTGCTCACACAAACAGATCATAGATCAACACACCGTTTTTTTTACACGGTTTAAACCCTTGAAAGATAAATACTCCATGACCCCATCCAAATAGATACTTGAGGAAATTTATTATGCAAAGAAAGGAATATTAAAAATGATCTTCTCATAATCGATCAATTAGCAAATGACCCTCCATGCTATTTAAATAGAGATCATGGACCAATTGGGTGCTAAGCCAAAAATCAATGCTTGTGACTTTCTGAATATGTCTACAACTTGATCATCTATAGGGAAAAATAACTTCGAGAACGTGATCATGAACAAGCTTGCTGGTGAAGCACATATGTATCTTAATCTGTTTGTTGCATTTAAGTTGAACTAGATATTTGTAGAGCTTGATGGCACTTTGATTGTCACACCAAAGGGGAGTTGGATGTTGATTCTTGAATCAAAACTCTGAAAGGATCCATCAAGGTCATAAAGCTTTTTGACTGGCAGTAAATGCGAATCAATACTCTACTTCTGCTGAAGAAAGAGTCAGTGCTTGTTGTTTCTTACAAGCCCAAGTGACAGGTCTGAAACCAAGACTAGAAACATAACATGTAGTAGACTTTTGATTATCAGGATCGTCAGCCCAATTTGAATCAGTGAAACCAACCAAAAAAGGAGTCCCCCTTGAACTGTATTGAATCCCAACTGAACTATTCACGGAATATATCATAGTTTCATTTTTGTTGCTCTCTAATGGATTTCATGGGGTGTTTTCATATAGTGGGAAACATGACCAACAACAAAGGAAAGATCAGGATGAGTACGAATCAAGTATAAGAGACTACCAACAAGATGATAATACAAGGTGGCATCTACTTTGGGTGAAGTGCAAGTGGTAGAAATTTTGACTCCAGATTGGAAGGGATAAGGGGTTGGTTTACAATATTCCATGTGAAAGCGACAAAGAAGGTCACATGCATACTTCGATTGAGAAAGAAATATTCCTTCTTTGGTTTGCAAGACTAGGAGGCTAAGAAAATAATGAAAATTTCCTAAGTCAGTCACTTCAAATTTCTGCTTAAGACTGGATTTCGCATGGTTTAAAAGTTTATGCTCACTACCAATAAGAATAATATCATGAACATAAAGAACAAGGATGATGAGATGGTTTCCTACTTTCTTGCTATATACATTGGGTTTAGAATGACATCTATAAAAACTATTGTAAAGGAGAAAGCTATCCATTTTGACATACTAGGATCCAGGAGCTTGCTTAAGGCCATATAATGATTTATTAAGGTGACAAATAAGGCTAGAATAATTTTGAACATAGCCATGAGGTTGTTCCATGTAAATTTCTTCATGCAAATCCCCATGTAAGAAGCCGGAGTTGACATCCATTTGATGGAAATCTTATTTATGTAAGGCTGGAAGGGAAAGAAAAAGGAGGATGGAATTAATTTTGGTGACAAGGGAAATGGCTTCATTGTAGTCAATTCCTCCTGGGAAAATCCTTTGGAAACTTACCTTGCCTTCAATATTTCAACATTTCCATTTGATGCATACTTAGTTATGTATACCCATTTACATCTAATAAGTTTTGTTTCTTTGGGAAGAGGTACAAGATCCAAAGTATTGTTCGCCATTAAAGAATGATATTCTTCATCTATAGCTGCATCCTAATCTGGATTCCCTAAAGCTTCTGCAAATGTCTCTGGATCATGATTCTCTGAAACTTGAGCCAAAAAACAAGTGGCTCGCTAAAATTGAGAATGTGTTTGATGCTGATCTCTCGGAACATTGACAAGATCACCAAGTATTTTGTATGTTGAAAGAGCCCATCGAGGAAGCGATTGTGCTTGCGCAATTGGAGGAAAATGAATAGGTGGAGCTGGGATTCCATCCTCACTGTCATCATCAGAGACTAGAGTAGGAATGTTGTCAAGGAAGTTGGGAGTATAAGATGGCATAAGCGCTTAATATGGATCCTATGCCACATATGGCACAAGCGTCGAATTAGGATTTCCAACCAAGATATTTTCATGAAATTTAACATTTATTCTAATAATTGTATCATGAGTATGTGACTTAAGAATTCTATAGCCTTTGACATGTTTAGAACATCCAACAAATATGCATTTTTTACTTTTAGGATGCAGTGCATTCCATTTTTCATTGGGAATATGAGCCCATTCTTCATTTCCAAACAAATGAAAGAGAATTACATATGGTTTCATTTTACTCCATGCTTCTTCTAATGTGATTCCTTGTAAAGCTTTAGTGGGGGTGCGATTAAATATGTAATTTGCAAAATTTATGGCTTCATCCCAAAATCGAACACTTAGTCCCTTAGCTTAGAGCATAAAATTAGCCATTTATTTTAAGGTGTGGTTCTTCCGCTCAGCTACACCATTTTGTTGTGGTGTATATGGAATAGTGCGTTGTTGTTGGATTCCCTACTCAGTGCATTCAGTAGTGAACTTGTTGTTAACAGATTCTCCCCCATTATCAGATATCAACTTAAGAATTTGATGACCAAATTGTTTTTTAGCAAGGGCCTTGTAGGCCTAGAACATGTTAAATAATTCACTCATAAGTTTTAGAAAATAAACCAAGTGCATTTGGAGTAATCATCAATGAAAGTTAAGGAATATTTGAAACCATAGAAGGAAGAAGATGGAAGAGGACCACACAAGTCACCATGCACAAGATCCAATGGTTTCTAGGTGTTCCAATAGGCATGTTTGTTAAAACTGTCCCAATGATATTTTCCGAGCACACAACTTGAACAAACAACATCCCTGCAAGATAACATTGGAATACTTGTCACCATATTTCACTTACATAGTTGTTGCAATGAGCAATAATGTAGGTGACCAAATTTCTCATGCCAAATTTTTATCAAGTCATTGGTATGAGCAATAGAAACTTAGGGAAAAGGTGATGACCCAAAGTTGTTAAACTTATACAATTTGGTAATATCATCCACAATTCCAATGGCTAGGGTGTGCTTACGATATTTAAAATCATTGATTACAACTTGGTGATATGTAAACATAACAGCATTACCTTCACCGGAATGAGTGATTTGATAGACTAACCACAAATTGTAGGAAATTCGTGGAACACAGTACATCATTAAACTGACCATGATCAACTTAAACTTTTCCATATACTAAAACACTAAGAGATCTATCATCACCAACAAACATTTTTTTGGTGTTACATTCATTCATAGTAGAAAATATGGTTTTATCCTTATCCATATGATAACATGTTGCAGAATCAATGAGCCACTCATTCGAAGATGAAGAAGAAGAAGATGCATTAAAGGAAAAATAAGAAGCACAAAGTGCATTTTTGTGAGATGTATATTTCCAAAACGAATCAAGGCTGATGCTATTATTTTTCATTGCTAATTCCAAGGATGACATCTTCTCAATACATTTAGATTCATCATGACTATCTTTCCTGCAAAAGTTGCAATGCCACTCAGTCTTCTTACCTTTTGATTTGGTTCCTTTGTCATTTTTGAAAGGATGAGTTGGATGAGAGGGTTTGGGACCCTTGTTTTACTTGTTATTGCAAGGATGTTGCTTGGACTTCTCTTTATGTTGTGCCACTAAATATTTGCTAGATGTATCAACATTGCTAATTATTCCAATATGTATGAGCTTATCTTTCTCTCTAATCAAAGAATCAC
This sequence comes from Larix kaempferi, assembly GCA_027924585.1. Taxonomy (NCBI): domain Eukaryota; kingdom Viridiplantae; phylum Streptophyta; class Pinopsida; order Pinales; family Pinaceae; genus Larix; species Larix kaempferi. The sequence goes on along the minus strand of BSBM01001166.1, from coordinate 7,463,334 downwards.
AAAAGGATTCAAAAGTGGGATTTTTATAGGGAACCCCCAAAGATTATTTCATGGAGTAAAAGGTAGATACAAAAACAAAATAGGTAGGTCCAAGCTTGAAAAGAACTTGAAAAATATATTGATATTATTTTCTTTTTATGCCGCATTCACCAAGTAAGAGTATAAGGGTCTTGTACTTTGACAAATAGTCTTGTATGCAAGAGAAATCACCTGGATTTAAGGAAACCAACTCACAATATGATGAACTCAAATTTCATTATGTTTTCCAAACACAGTTTCCAACTTTTCCCATGTTGTTTTTGGATCATAAATTACTTGAAGGTGGAATTGTAAGTCATTTGAAGTGGGCATTCCAATTAAAAAACAAGCTTTATCACATCTACTGGCCCATTTGATTTTCTCGTCATCATCATCGGGTTCGGTTTATTTCCTCGAGGTAACTTGGTAAATTCCCCTATTTTGTAGGACATCCTCCACACGGTATTTCCATGAGAAGTAGTTGGAATTGATAAGAATAATATCACATGGGCGGCCATACTAAAATATGTAGGATTCAAAAATAGAACTAAAGGTTTGGATGCAAACATCTCAAAAAAATAGGTGGTTTAAAAAAAATGACACTGCAAATGGACTCTGGATGAGGAAGTTATGCCTTTTTTAAAAACAAGGCATAAAAGCGAACCAAGTGGTCATGTGGCAGGAAAAGGTTGATCCACGTGGGAGAGAGAAAAAAATGGGTAGTAATAAACCCCCCCCCTTACTAACTTTTTATTAACTCAATTTTACAAATAAGTTGCTTCAAAAGAAGTGACCCACTTTTATAAAATAAGTGGGAATCACTTTTACAATATGGTTATTTTATAGCTTAAGTTACATGAACTTTTATAAAAAGTAACAAGAAAAGGAATTGAACTCGAGGCCTCTTAATTTTTAAAGTAAGTTTTACCCAAGTGAGCTAAGAAAAATATTTAGTAATATTATGGAGGAGAATGGGGTTGTTGTTGTTGTTGTTGGGAGAGCGTGCCTACCCAAAAAATTGGTGCATTTTCTCCTGCAAGACACTTTAAACAACCACTCAAAAAAAAAAAAACAATGTTCTGAAACTAAAATGTTCATATTTGGGGTTGGTCCTTGATTAGCCTTCCTGGAAATGCATCTTTTCTCACTGTTTCTGATTTTCTGAGTTCACACAAAGTGCATGGCAAAGAGCATACATAGTAAAGCAAACCGTTTCCAAATGTTATGTTTCTAATTTTCCAAGATTCCACATAGTGGACAAAAAAGAGGATGCACATATTGAAAAGGTTACAAATCAGAAATAAAACAAAAATGAAGGAAGAAATATGAAGGAATATGAGAATTTTTTTTTTAAAATGCGTAGATGTAAACAGTATACCTCCAGGTCTGGTAAAATGATTGTATCTTGGGAAAATTGAAAACATTTTTGGTGAAGCAAGAAGTGTTTCTAACTAGAAGAAATGATTCAAATGCAATGGAACATCTCTAACAACCTATAAATGCGTATATATATTAGAATCATAAAATCATTCATGGCCTCGGCAACATCGGTTCAACATTTAGATCACCAACGGAAGTAGAACTTTTAAGAGTGCTATGTTACAATGTTCTACTTGTTAGTTTTTCAGAATTTACTTCAATCTGATCTAGGATCTTAACTGAGAGAGAAACATGTATAGCATATCTACAGCATATCAATCATGGACACAATAATGCAAGCACACAATATACACATAGTTTACTTGGGGAAAACCATAAAGGTGAAAAACCCCAATAACTTCCTCAGAGATAGATAGAGCAATGATACAACCCAAGCATAAGAGATAGACATCTCCTAGCAGCATCTTCTCCTCCTCCACAAGTGTGACACTTTCCAAAGAGTGTGTGAGAGAATAGAATGATGAAACAGAGTGCCTCCCGCACTCTATTTATACTTGACTTGACTTGCCTAATAACCTTTACTAGGTCGGCCTCAACTTAACCACATAACACAATGTTGACTGGGCCGATACCCAATAGGGTGGTCTAATAACCCTTTGACCCACATGACTTATACAGGGCCGACCCCAACAAGGTGGTCTAATAACCCATCAAGTATAAGTTACGACACTTACAATATAAATGATGACACTTCCGTATAGAGGAATAATACATCTCTATAGGAGTAAAATAAATATATATATGAAATACATTCCGAAGTTACATATACATCAACACTCCCTCTTAACTAGGAAGGTATTTCTCGACACAGATCATCTAGCACAAGTCTTCTTCTCTGGATCATCGTCATCGATGCATCATCCTCGAATCATCGTCATCATCACTGCTGCTGCTATCTCAATCAATCTCTGAATCTACTCGTCATAGGAAGTTCTACAGAGCCAGTCCTTTTTCATATTGGATGTAGGCCCACCACCTGCAGGTCTTCATCATCACTGGCCATACTATGGAATCCTCAGGACTTATTACGTGCATCACAAAACCTCGAAAGAGCATCCCAGGTTGTTATGAGCACACAGCTCTACCTGTTGGATCTCCCAACGCTAGTATTATATGTGATTGTCACAAAACCTTAAAAGAGTCTCTTGACTAGCAAGAAACCTAAAGAGCATCTGAGGCCTTTTTTATCCTATCTAGATCTCTAGGACTTATTACATGTGACCCCCACCACAAAACCTTAAAAGATTTTCTTTCCAAGTAAGAACCCTAAAGAGCATTTGAGGCCTTTTTCATCCTGTCTAGATCTTCAGGACTTATTACATGTGATCATGGAAAAATCTCAAAAGAGCATCCCAGGATTGATTACGAGCACACAGCTCAACCTATCGGATCTCCCAGGGCTAGGATTACATGCCATAGGACAAAGCCTTGAAAGAGAATTTGCCATATCTCCCAGGGAGATATTATATGCCAGCAGAAAAACCTAGCAAGAGAATCTGCAAACCTGCCAGGGATAGGATTATATGTCCTCCAAAGAAAAACCTCGAAAGAGCGTTTACCAGATATCCCAAGGCCAGTATTACATGCCATAGGAAAAACCTCGAAAGACTATTTGCAAACCTCCCAGGGCTAGGATTATATGCTTATCTGCACAACCTGGTCCACGGCCACAGAGTATCAACCTGATACTCACCATACATCATCTTGATGTACACATGATCATCCTGATCATCATCACTGCATCGTCTTGATGCATGTCATCTGGAGAAACATCTTGAAGCTCGTCATCCATGATCATCCTGATCATACAATGCATCTGCCTGATGCATACACAGTATCTTCTTGATACATATCATCATACATGATCTACTTGATCATACAATGTATCCACCTGATACACATACAAATACATGATCCACCTGATCATACAATGTATCCACCTGATACATATACAGATACATACACATGATCCAACTGATCATATCCAGCATCAACATGATGCATACATACATAAATGATCCAACTGATCATATCCAGCATCCAACATGATGCATACAAACATAAATCATCCAACTGATCATATCCAGCATCCAACATGATGCATACAAATACAGAGCAGTAATTGGAGCATCGTCTTGATGCTCATCATCCAGCGCTTACATCCAAAGCCATGTGAAGGATCTTCCTTCCAGCATGCTTGGAATGGCTTCAGCAAATGTGTCCATCACTTCTTCCTCGAAGTGTCGTCAATATGAAGAACACCAAGCCTCTCTCCGAAGTACTCAAACTTCACTCTGGCTAGTGGCTTCGTCAGTACATCTGCAATCTGCTCATCCGCTGCAACATACAGGAGCGTCACTGCTCCTCTCTACACCATATCCCTGATATAGTGATATTTGATCTCTATGTGTTTCAACCTATCATGGAAAACCGGGTTCTCAAACAGCTTCACACAACTTTGGTTCTCACAAAAGATACCAGTAGGCTCCAACCTTAGATCAAATAGCTCAGACAGTAGCTTCTGGAGCCATACTGCCTCACAACTAGCCGAACAAGCTGCAACATACTCTGCTTCGGCTATACTCAGTGCTACAGAGGACTGCTTCCTACTAAACCAAGAGATCGCACTTGATCCCATACTGAAGCAGCACCCAAATGTGCTCTTCCTATCTACATCACTGCTCGCTCAGTCCAAATCAACATAACCTTCCAGGTTAAACTTTTGATTCGCATCATACTTGAGCCCATAATCAACCGTACCCTTTAGGTACCTCAGAATATGCTTTACAGCAACCAGGTGAACACCTCTGGGATCCGTCAGGAACTAGCTCAATGTGTTCACCACAAAGCAAATATCTGGCCTTATTTTCGTTAGGTAAATTAAGGAACCAATCATCTAATGATACACTGTGACATTAACCGGATCAGATGAAGCATCACACAGAAGCTTCGGGTTCGATGCCATAGGTGTGGCCATGTCCTTGCAGTCTATCATCCCGAACCTCTTCAGGATCTCTACTGCAAACTTCCCTTGTCCAAGGAATATTCCATCTGCACTCTGCCACACCTCCATGCCTAGAAAGTCGTGCATCATATCCAAGATCTTCATCTCGAACTCGGCAGCAAGCTTCCGCTATGTGTCGGCAATCAATCTATCCTCACCGGTAACAAACAGGTCATCCATATACAAAAGTAGTATCATTGGATTGCCTTCCTCAACCTTGTAGTAAAGGTTGGAATCTGCTTTACTCTTGGTAAATCCCAAACTGGATAGAAAGGTGTCTATCCTACCATACCAAGTTCTGCACATATATGACTTCTTGTCATGTGTCTCAAAACCAAGTGGATGGTCCACATACACTTCCTCTTCGACTACACCATTCAAGAAAGCTGTCTTGACATCCATATGGTGTATCTTCCATTTCATCACTGCAGCTAGAGCAAGTACTGATCTGATGGAAGTGTGCCTGGCTATAGGTGTAGAAGTCTCTTCATACTCAATCCCTTTTTCTAGGAGAAGCCACGAGCTACAAACCTTGTTTTGTATTTCTCCATGCTACCATCTGCAGCATGCTTGATCTTATAGATCCATTTGGAAGTCACAAAAGACTTCCCTTCAGGTATTGGGACTGCATCCCAAACATCATCCTTCATGATCGTCTAGTACTCCTCGATCATGGCATTCTTCCCGAATCTTGGGAATTTCAATATTTTTAATATCTTCAATAGATAACTTTGTTGTTGAACAAATGTTGTAGTCCTTCTTTTGTAGGTGATGGTATACAATCTTTCCTACAAAACAAGTTAAATTGCATGATTAGAAAACATCTCATAGTTTTCAGAACAAATTCTTACACATAAATAAATATGTCATACAGTCATGCAATTATCTTAGCCAATGCTTCAATACAACATTTATCCATATCCCGTAACTTTCTAGATTCCTTCCAATCTCTACCAGAACATTGTTAAGAGTGTGCACAACTCCCAACATGTCAACAAAGAGGTTTCATTCTAGATAAGTAGAAATGGAATGTCGTACAGTGCCATAGGCCACTTACCCATCACATGCATATTAGTAGTATACTATTCATTAATGCAATTATTCTAATATGCATAATACACAACCTAAGTCTAGGAACATAAGCATATACATCATTTAACAACATTATTTAAACAAAAAAATATGTAAGAAATGACAATTCAAATACTTATCTTTGTTTGGTTGTTGGGTGGACTCCCTCTAAATCTTTGCAACTCAATTCTGATGTGGATTGTGAGAAGTGGTCGACTCGCTCTGAATATCTGCATCCTTGAGGTAACTACTGGAGTGTGCTCCCTCTTAATCTTTGCTTCCTGGATTACATGTCCTTGAACTTATATCCATCCTTGATCACTATGCATGCTTACTAGTATCATTATTGTGATATCCTCAAGATCTCATACATTCATTAGTATAATCTCAATACTACAAAACACAATAATCTTAAGCATGTATAGTCATGATCATTTCAAACAGAAATAATATGTATTAGTATTCAAGGACTCTTATTCATATCATAAATTAAAGTAAGAAACATAATATGCCTAAACCCGTGATTACTCAAATCTATTCTTTCATGACTCTTCTGGTTAGTCATATCATCAATTAAGGTAAGAAACATAATATGCCTAAACCCATGATTACTCAAACCTATTCTTTCATGACTCTTCTGGTTAGTCATATCATCAATTAAGGTAAGAAACATAATATGCCTGCACCCATTATTATTCAAACCTATGAATAATCATTATCAATCATGCCATGTATACTTATATAAGAGATCCTATCACAAGGTAGGATTCTAACTTGATATAGGAAAAACATACCTGGATTAGTATGTTAGCTAGTTATGTCTAACATACCCACATGATGTCTTCTTGTTCTCTTCAATGACTTGTTCTAGTAACTTGCATATCTCGTAAGTTAACCATTATAGAACCAAGTTATACATACCTCGTAAATAGATCTTCTATGTGATCCATGACAATGGATGAATATTTGTCTCCATGTCACCATGATCATATGTTCTTGAACTAGAACATGATTTGTCTTTCGTTAGCGGACAACATAAACCTCATACAACACCATAATGCATCAGTACAATCATAAGTGTCAACAACCCTAATCAATGAATATCTTCTATCATGCATTCATAATTTTATTAAGGTGATACGACAAGTCTGAAATTAACCAAGATTGTACTAATCGTAATAAAATGAAGAAAAACATATCATAAACTTAATTATGAATAGAATTTGAAACATACGTGTATGAGTCATACCTATCGATATTGCTTTGTAATCTTCTTATGTAAGGTCTTGGCCTCATCTCCCTCTGAAACAGGAACTTCTTCAATTATGCAGGTGACCAAACAATTCTCTTCTAGGATTAACCCAATCCACTTGATTTGTAGAAACTGGATCTGGAGATGGATTAGGGTTTGTCAGAGAAACCCTAAAAATTCAAACTTTGAATTTCAAACTTATGAAGGATAGAAAGATGAGCCTTGATGAGCTGATCAACTTGGTATACTCAGAATTTGAAAACTGCAAAGTTTCAACCCTCAAAATTGCCTTTGAGACTTCCGGATCTTCTCGACGGGATCCCAAACTAGGGTTTGATAAAGCCCACCCTTATTCCCAACCAAAAGGTTTGATCCAAAGCTCTAAACTTTGATTTTTTTGAGGAGCTTCCAACCGTGGTCACGGACTTCAAAAATTCCAACTTTTGTAAAAGCCCTAATTTTCCACTTTTCCGATCAAAGTCCTGAACTAGGGTTTGATCAAGCCCGACCTTCTACCCAACCAAAAAATTTGATCTTGGTCTCTAAATTTTGATTTTGATGAGTAGCATTCAGCCGTGGTCTCCGATTACAAAAATACCAACTTTCTCTTAAACCCTAATTCCCAGAGCCATGAATGAAGGTGTTCAAAATCCAATTCTGTTTTGACATAAATATGCACCTGATTGTTTCTGGTGTAACTCTGAACTTTCTGATCCACAGGGCCTAAACATTTTTCTTGTGGTATCTTTACATGTCATATTTCCAACCCCACAGGTCTGACCTCAAATGGATTCTCTTAGAGAGAGTTATGCCAAGTGTCGCAACGTGACCTACTTATGGGATAAAACAAGAGAGCGAACTTGTACGGCATGCCACGTGTCACTAGTTCTGTTTTGGCCTTGGAAAAAGTTTCCCGAGAAATTACATTCCATGCACTACCTTTCAATTTTACAAAATTTCATTTGGATCTTCCTAGCCCAAGTTATGACCTTTTTTCCTAGGTCACCTGTTTATGACTCAGATCTGGAAGAGGCAGAAACCCTAGATTGTACAGATCGTAAAACACAAAGTACAACGAATTAGAAGTTTTCCTTTGGACACAAGGTACATGGGGATCTGATATTCGACCTTTAAAATTTTCAGATCCGAAAACTTTGCCAAAATGGATTTATAGTGAAAGTGCTACGATGACTAGTTTTTGCTATATCGAGCCCTAGCATCGCAAGTGCAACAAGTGTAATACATGCCATACCATGCCTTCTTTCAAGCTAGCTCTGATACCATGTTAGTTTTTCAGAATTTACTTCAATTTGATCTAGGATCTTAACTGAGAGAACAACATGTACAACATATCAATCATGGACACAATAATGCAAGCACACAAGAGACACTGAGTTTACTTGGGGAAAACCATAAAGGTGAAAAACCCCAATAACTTCCTTAGATATAGATAGAGCAATGATACAACCCATGCATAAGAGATAGACATCTCCTAGCAGCAGCTTCTCCTCCTCCACAAGTGTGCCACTTTCCAAACAGTGTGTGAGAGAATAGAATGATGAAATAGAGTGCCTCCCGCACTCTATTTATACTTGACTTGACTTGCCTAATAACCTTTACTAAGTTGGCCTCAACTTAACCACATAACACAATGCTGACTGGGCCGACACCCAATAGGGTGGTCTAATAACCCTTTGACCCACATGGCCGACCCCCAATAGGGTGGTCTAATAACCCTTTGACCCACATGGCTGACCCCAACAAGGTGGTCTAATAACCCATCAAGTATAAGTTACGACACTTACAATATGAATGATGACACTTCCGTATAGAGGAATAATACATCTCTATAGGAGTACAATAAATATATATATGAAATACATTCTGAAGTTACATATACATCAACACTACTATCATAGGAAACTTCTAAAGGATCGAACACCTTGACAATCCTCTCACACAAATAGATCATAGATCAACACATTGATGTTTTCACATGGTTTAAACCCTCGAAAGGTAAACACTCCATGGCCCCATCCAAATAGCTACTTGAGGCAATTTATTATGCAAAGAAAGGAATATTACAAATGAGCTTCCTGTTGCAGGAAAATTTGTACAAAGGTGTGCATCCCTTCCCATGTTGGGGGTAAATCCTTTGAGGTTGTCAACAAGAACCAATATTGTGTTACTAAAAGAAATTGCGATTGAATCCAAATTGGTCCTGTAATCTCTTGTTAGCAAACCAAAACAAAATAAAACAAAAAACTTGAAAATAACTTGAAATAAAGGAAAGGGAGTGAGAATATGCAAACCACAATAAGAAGCAAATGCTAGAACCAATTTAGATTTCCCAATGGTCAAGATTGTTACATGTAGTGTCACCTAGGAGGTGTGAGCTTCAAGGGAATCCAACAATCTCCCTAGGGAAGTACTTTTTTACCACACTAAATGCTAAATAACTTGAATGAACAAATGGGAGAAACACTTTCCCATTGGATGAAGGTGGAAAGGGATCTTGAGAAATTCTAGTAGGTATGGGAGGAGGTGGAAGAAGTTCCAACACAATTCTAGTAGCATAACCTTGCTCTAAATTTTCTCTTTTTATATGTATTCCCATGGTTTCCTTTTATAGGCCAAGAGGTGGCCAAGAAATAACTAGATCCAAATGTGGACTCATTAACTCCATGATCTAGCTCCATAGTACACAACGGGGCGACATTCAATGATCCCAAGTACATAAGGAGACAAATTTGAATTCTTGGAGGTGATGGATGTGTTGAGCCCAGAATTGGCCCTTTTTGACCATCATTTATCATCTTCCCTTCCCTTGTCTCACACCAATTACCTTGGCAATTCGACTTATTGTCCTTATCTTATTCCCCAATTTACCAAGGTATGGCCGATTATTGTTTTATTGTATTAATACTTATGATTGTGATGATTAAAGCTGTGCATCTCTTAATTTGTGCTAACATGATGCGATTTATGAAGGTAGTAAGACAAATAGACTGCAGGAAGATCGGAGCTGAACAAGTCATGGAGGAAGGGACGTCCATTGCTTGTAGAAGGTTCCTTGGGGCTCAAATCGTCAATCAAGGCACAGTCGTGGCAGGGCAGCTGTAACATAAAGTGCTATCTTAAGTATGTCGCTGCTCGAATCCAGCTGTGAGCTGGAAGGACCGCCACTCTTGGGACAGTTAATAACTCCCCTCATATTTGGATATTTCAGTTCTGCCACGCATTGTAACAGCTAGATTATTTAGGGCGCCTGAAGATCAGAGATCTTCATGGCTGCCCAATTATAGGTTTAGATGTTGCAAATTGTATGTATAAATATGTGGGATTGCCTCGATCGAGGGGTTGGACAGCAAACAATTAATTTATCTTGTATTAGCAGCCGAGCCGAAACTGTGTACTCATTCTTCTGTTAATATAAGGAGTTACTTCTGAGTTAAAGAGAGTTTTGTTCGACCAGCGTCTCTGTGTGAAGACTGGGCCCGTCTTCCACAGATATTGCTGTGTTAATTTAGGATTTCATCTTTCTTGTTGTGTGATGCTTTGTTCTTTCTTTTATACACAGCAGCAATATTCATTGTGTGGATTTCTCAGTAATTGATTATATTTTCGTGAGATTGGTGAATGGTATCGAATAACAGTCGACTGAGTCAGGTTTGTTTTACATATTTCAATTTCTGTTCACACTGCTGTGTTCATCCTACAGCTGAGACGTAATCCCAGGAGCTCTTACAAATTAGCTTTCCTGTTATGTGTTGATTGATTTATATTTTGCAATTCAGTTTCTTAGGACAGTTGCTTCAATCTCTTTCATTAAAGTTCTAGAGTAATGTTCAGGTCATGCTTTATGATTCCCAGCTTGATTAGATTAGACAAGTGATTATTTTAGAATGCGAATGAGATTTCCTTCTTGCAAATCGTTGATTAGATCTGATACCATTTCTTCTTGATGCATAATAGAAAAGAATTGTAGTATAGCAGTTAGGAGGCAATTGGGATTGCATAGACTCTTGGGATGAACATGGATGATAGAAGATAAAAGTATTCACTTCTAATGGTTTTGTGTTTAAGCATATATTGTGCACTTGTCCTTTGAAATAAAAAGACTTTCTCGGGTTGACAATAAATTTCATACGCTCTGTGTGTTTGATATTTAATTATCTGCAATTAGAGTGCTTGACATTTTGGCGCCGTTGCCGGGGAAGGATGAAAATTAAACACTAGTCATTAGTTGTATCTGATAATTGCTTTTAGTCAGTCTTTTGGTTGTTTTTGAAATGATCTGCTTCGCATGAATACGAGGAGGGTAAAACGCGATCACCTCCCAACCCCCAAAACTCCACAAATTACTAACAGTGCGGGTGGTTCGGGTTGTGGTCGAGGTCCACCGCTGGGTAGAAGAACATTTATTGACGACCTTGTTGACAAAACTGATTCAGCTGTCAGATCTCGTCAACGGGAGACTCCTATCAAAAGAGGCCCTGCTGATCCTGGAGCGTTAGCATCAGGATCTACAGTGGAAGATACAGGAGCAGCTGTGATTCCTGCATATACTCCTGCTAAAGAAGGAACAGTTGATTCAGCTGTTGCAACTGAAGAATACGCAGCTGTTACAACCGAAGAATACGCAGCTGTTACAACCGAAGAATACGCAGCTGTTACAACCGAAGAATACGCAGCTGTTACAACTGAGGTAAGGAACAAAGGAACAAACGAAGGAGAAGATACAGAAGAAAAGATGAATAACGGACATGAGAACGAAGAGGAAGAGGCAGTGGTACAATACCATCATGAAGATAATTCCCCGCCAGAGACTATGGCTACATTGCAATTCCCAATACAGCAGCTAGAGGGGACATCTCCTATGAAAAATATCTCACCGTCGGTGTTACCCCCGCTTCCATGGCAGGGCGGCAGAAGATCCAAACGAATTCCTATTTGAATTCGATATCCTCTATCGCAGCTATGATTATGTCACAGATGCTCAAAAGTTGAATCTTTTTCCTGCCACCCTGAAGGACAATGCATTACGTTGGTTCATGAGCCTTGGGGGAGGAACTGTTGCTAATTGGAACAAGATGAAGCAAGTGTTCCTGGAAAAATATCAAGAATATTGCAACACCAGGGACAAAAGGGAGGAGTTATTCAAGATGGTACAGAAGGAGGATGAAAGCTTGGAGGATTTTGTAGAGAGGTTGCTGTACAATGTGCAGAGCGCTGGACAGACGAACATGGGACTAAATGTGCTTAAGATAATCCTGCTTCGAGGGATCAGGGACGATTGTTTAGACATGCTAAATTTATTAGGGAAGGGAGATATCTCTAAAGAACCCTTTGAGACAATTGTGGAATTATGTAAGAGATACTCCAGGGGATCTTCTAGGCATAATAAGCAGAATAAACGAGATAAGCTCGAACGTGATGTCTTTGACAGAACTCAGAAGTCATCCAATGGGGGAGCTACACGGGCAGAGATAGGCAATCTTCTTGAAAATTTTAAAATAGAAATGATGAGCTCTATCTCTTCAGAGATTGACGTCTTGAAGGCCAAGCAAAGACAGGCAGTGGAGGATCTCACACTAGGTGTGTTTTGTCCCCGATGTAGAAAGACTCATCCACTGAAAGAATGCCCTCTTGACAAAGTACAAGTGTGTTAGCTGTGCGAGCTGAACCATGATATGAAAGAATGCCCCACGTTGGCCCAAGTGAAGGCTGTTTTGCAGGCATCAACTCCAGAGGTGGATTCAGCCTACTTCATTGCACAGAAGAAACCCTGGCAGCCCCGGAATCAAGGTATGTCTCCCAATTCATTTCCATTTTTGAATAATTTGAATAATTGGAATACTAATATGCAAAATGTGAATACACAATTCCCTTCAAATTATGCTCAGTGGAATTCCCCTCAACCTGCGATGCAAGGTTATAATTCATGGAGTCCTTGGACACAGCCTCCACACCAACCTACTTCATGGTCTCCTGGATGGAGGAACTTCCATCCTGGGAACCAGTTTCCTCAACCACCTCCACCTCAACAGTTACCGTATCCTCCATATCCTCAATTTCATCAATATCCTCAATACCCACCTCAGCAGTCGCAGCTGCAGCTGCAAAATAATCCTATGCCTAACATACCAATACGGCCTCAGCTGCCTGCCCAACCTAACCCTAACCCAAATAATAAAACAGTCCAACAATTGGAAGCTCTCAATATGCCGGCCTACTCTCTCTCCCCTGTACGTTGTAATGATATTCGCTTACGGTCTGGAAAGATAGTAGAACGTGTAACTGCAGAAAATATTCCACCAACTGTGTATGACAAAGGAGAGAGTTCCCAGCATCCATTTGATCCGGTTCCTATCACTGAAGATGCTGAGCATCCCTCAGATGGGAGGGCTGAAACATTAAACGATGAAGTGGATCACACGCAGCCTACCCAGTTGGTAAGGAAACCACCTTACCCTGAGAGATTGATGCTGCCACAAAGAGGGGGGCAACCTCAGTTCAATCTCCTAGGAGAGTTGAAGAACCTTTATGTTAAGATTCCCCTTTTACAAGCTCTTCAAGATGTACCTATCTATGCTAGAACTGTTCGGGATCTGTGCACTAAAAGACCGGGGAGGAAACCCAGAGATCCTCCTACTGTTCATGTTATAGGGAATTTATCCGCTTTAATGACTGGAAAAACCCCTATAACCAAGTATGAGGATCCCGGCAATCCTACTGTCACTGTACACATAGGACAAACGCAGATACCCAACGTCCTAGTAGATTTAGGAGCTGCGATCAATGTTATAACGATGGAGACTGTAAAGAAGCTCGGATTCACCAATATTAGACCGACCCCTACTATCTTAGAATTGGCAGACAGATCCACCATCAGACCCGAAGGGATTTTGGACGACCTTGTTATTTCAGTAGACTCATGGGAATACCCTGCCGACTTTCTGGTATTACAACCAAAATCACAGCTGGGGGGACATCCATTGATTCTGGGGAGGCCCTGGTTGGCTACAGCTGATGCCTGCATCAGCTGTCGATCAGGATCTATGACTATATCTGATGGCATGGAAACCAAAAACCTCACCCTGTACCCTCCAGCACGGCCGAGTCTAGAAACTGAAACCTCCCTTTGGATAGAACAGGAAGAAGAGGAAGATGTTCAGCCATTACTAACAATAGGGAAGGCACTAACCTTCAAAAACGAAACAGAAGACGATGCCATTAATAATTTCATTAGCGAACCTACTTCAGTAGACAAGGAAGTTTATCAACTCCTGAACAGTACCCTCGGTAAAGAAGAACAGGAACAGCTTACGGAGGAAGCACTAGCCAATGACACAAACATAATCCCAGTATTGAAAAACTCGAGAAGCATTCCTATTGAGGTAGAGCCTAGAAGAACTTTGAACATCAATCCTGGTCTCTCCTCAGAAGAACAAAAGCGCCTAACCAATCTCTTGAAGGAACGTAAGGGGGCATTCGCCTGGGAGTATACCGACATGAAGGGTATTCCTTCTAGTCCGTGCACTCATCATATTTATATTAAAAACGACTCCCGGCCTGTATGTCAACCCCAACGACGCATGAACCCCAATCTGAGGGATATAGTGAAGGAAGAAATCCAGAAACTCTTGGAAGCAGGATTCATCTATCCTATCTGAGACAGTGAGTGGGTTTCCCCACTTGTAATTGTACCCAATAAAAATGGTAAATGGAGAGTCTGTGTCGATTATAGGGAGCTGAACAAAGCTACACAAAAGGATCATTTTCCTCTGCCCTTTATTGACCAGGTACTTGATACCCTATCTGGGAAGAAGTTTTTCTCCTTCCTGGATGGGTTCAGCGGGTACAATCAAATTCAGATTGCTCCAGAGGATTAGGATAACACCACCTTCACTTTCCCTTGGGGAACGTTCACCTACAGGGTGCTTCCCTTTGGATTGTGCAATGCACCTGCAACGTTCCAAAGAGCTGTGATTGGCATATTTTCTGAATTGGTTAATGATAGCATGGAAGTTTTTATGGATGATTTTACTCCTTATGGCAGGGATTTTGAGGAAGCACTGGAAAATTTGAAGAAAGTTTTAATTCGCTGTGAACAGGATCGCCTCTCACTAAGCACTGAGAAATGCCACATGATGATGAGTGAGGGAGTGGTATTAGGACATTTCATCTCTACTGATGGTATTCAAGTGGATCCTTCAAAAATTAAGGTGATAAAGAATATACCAACTCCTTCAACTCAGAAAGAGGTGCGAAGTTTTCTGGGACATGCTGGGTATTACAGGAGATTCATAGAAAACTTCTCCAAACTTGCTTCTCCTTTGTTTTCATTGTTAATGAAGGACGCACAGTTTGTATGGAGTACAGCATGCCAGACAGCATTTGATAAGCTTAAAGAGAAACTGTCCACAACCCCTATTTTGAGGGGACCTAATTGGACCATACTTTTCCACATTTCTTCAGATGCTTTTGATACCGCCATTGGAGCAGTACTAGGACAACAGGATGGTCAAGTGCCTTATGCTATTTATTATGTTAGTAAAAACTTAGCCCCTGCTGAACTAAACTATACTGTTACTGAGAAAGAATTCCTTGCTATTGTTTATTCTATTAATAAGTTTCGGCATTACATTACTGGGTATCCTACATTTGTGCATACTGACCACTCTGCCATTAAGTATTTAATGAATAAACCTGTCACTAATGCCAGAGTAACCAGGTGGCTTTTATTATTACAGGAATTTGATATTACTATTATAGATAAACCTGGAAAAGAAAATGTTGTTGCTGATTTTTTATCACGATTTACTAACAGTGATGACAGTTCACCTGTTGAGGATGCTTTCCCGGATGAACATTTATTCACACTCTCAGCTCATTCACCCTGGTATGCAGACGTTGCTAATTATTTGGTTGCAGGGAAGCTTCCGCCACATATGTCTAGACGAGAGAAAAGAAAAATTATTCAGCAAAGTGCCAGGTATTGTTGGCTCAAAGGCCATCTCTTTTACACAGGACCTGATCTTGAAATTAGAAGATGTGTAAGGGAAGATGAGATTTTTCATATACTGAAGGCCTGTCACGATGAACCCTGCGGAGGACACTTTGCAGATAAAAGAACAGGACATAAGGCGTTGCGGATGGGCTATTATTGGCCGACACTGTTCAGAGATGCTAAGAGATATGTTCAGTCCTGTGATAGCTGCCAAAGGATGGGCCAACCTAATAAGACAGATCAGATGCCTTTACAGCCCCAAGTGGTACTAGAACTGTTTGATAGATGGGCATTGGACTTTGTTGGTCCTATCAACCCTCCTTCCAAACAGAAGGTTTACATTTTGGTGTGTACAGATTATATGACCAAGTGGGTAGAAGCTGTAGCTTTGGCTAAGGCAAATGACCAGGCGGTGATTGATTTCCTGTACAGTGAAGTTTTTACCCGTTTTGGAGTACCAAAGGAAGTAGTTACCGATGGGGGACCACAATTTATTTCACACCAATTTGAATCCTTGCTCCGGAAGTATCATGTGCAGCACAAGATAGCTTCACCTTATCATCCCCAGGCTAATGGCCGGGTGGAAAGCACTAATAAAGTTATCGAAGCAATCCTTACTAAAACAGTTAAAAGCCATCGAAGGGATTGGGCTGACAGGCTTCCAGAAGCACTGTGGGCATATCGCACGACTTGGCGTAACACCATGGGATTTTCTCCTTATGATTTGGTATATGGAAAGAGTGCCATTTTTTCAATTGAATTTGAGATCAAGACCCTGAAAACAGCCATTGAAATGAACCTGGATGTAACAGAAGCCCAGAAAAGAAGATTGAATCAATTAAATGAGTTGGATGAGAAACGATTAGCTGCAGTAGACCAGACTGTGCTGCTTTAGCAACAAAGATCTAATTGGCATGACCGATTCATTAAAAAGAAAATCTTCCGTGAAGGAGACTGGGCACTATTGTACGACTCCAGATTCAAGAAGGATTTTAAAGGGAAATTACGCACAAGATGGCTGGGTCCATATTTGGTTGACAGGGTATTTGACAACGGCACTGTTCGCCTGGTCACCATTGATGAAAACCGTATACCATTACTTGCTAATGGCCACAGATTGCGACTGTATCGGAATCCCATTTCGAAAGATGCATTCATTTCACAAATTGCTGCTGATCCAAACTATCAATTGGCACCAGAGCAGGAACATTCCTCTACCTTTGCCAAATCTTAAACTGAAAATTATATTTGCTGTACATAAATAATGTCTTGCTGTAGCGTATAGTTGTCGTTTTCTTTCTCTTTGCATTTGATCTCTTTGCTTGCTGTCGTCTTTAAAAATTTTCAGGGAAGCGCCAGGGGAACGACCAGTTTTGGGCCCGTAATGAAAATCGCCCTGTGCTGTCCTTGTGTGAAAAAAAAAAAAAAAAAAATTTCCGACAGCTGCAACATATTTTCCGGCAGCTGCAACATATTTTTCCGGCAGCTGCAACATATTTTCCGGCAGCTGTATATCCTTTTCCGGCAACCATATTCTCCATTTCCCCGTAACCATAATGCCCTTTTCCGTCAGCCGTCAATCTTTTCCGACAGCTGCAATTTCGGCAGCTGCAACATTTGCGGCTGCAACATCAGCGGCTGCAACATCGGCGGCTGCAACATCGGCCGCTGTAACTCCAGTTTCCGCGGCTGCCACCTCATCGTCCCCATGGTTGCCACCTCATTTCCCACGGCTGCCATCTCATTTTCCGCAGCTGCCACTCCATTTACCAGCCACGGCCATTTCACTTCCCGGTAGCCGTAATGTCCTTTTTCCGTCCGCCGTCAAATCTTTTCCGACAGTTGCAACTCTGGCAGCTGCAATTCCAGCAGCTGCAATTTCGGCGGCTGTAATTTCGGCGGCTGTAACATTGGAAGCTGCAACATCTTTTTCCCACAGCCGCCACAATCATTTCTCGGCTGCCACCTTATTTCTCAGCGGCTGCCACCTCATTGACCAAGCCACTTCCACATCATTTCCACGTAGCTGCCATTTCTTTCCAGCGGCTGCGACATATTTCCCATAGTCGTAAAATCTTTTCCCGCCAGCTGTAAGTTTTTTTCCCCGCCGCCGTAAAACTTTCCCGTGACAGCCGTAATTTTCCCTGATATCGTAAATCTTTTTCCGGCTGCTGTGAATTCTTTTCCGGTGGCTGTAACTTCTTTCCTGCCAGCTGCAACAAGCTTTTTCATCGGCCGTGTGATCATTTATTTGGCAACTTGCAGTGGTAACTCCCGTGTTAACAGAAGGATTGTTCAACCTGCTAATTATGATGCTGATTCATCCCAGTCCTGCCGGCGAACTCATCATTTTAACCCGGAGGATGCGACGCCTTGTGTTTTACCGGCGAAGGAAATCAGTGCCTTATCCGAGTCATCATGATCCCACGTCTGACTGTGCACGCGTTCGGCTCCGTGACGTCACCAACTCCATGCTCCACCAGTTTCCGCAGCCTTCCGACGCACAGTTTTATGAGGTATGGCTTTCATCTATCACGTGATTAAGTATTGATATCATTTAAACGAGATTGGCCGTACCTTTACTCGTACCACCATTTATACCTGATTAAACCTTTCCCTCGTACGACGTAATACTAATAATTGCCACCCTCCCCAATTCGGCATGAAAATTTTAAACTCTTCTCTGCGCTTAACTTTCCGAATTAGTTCATTCGCTCAACGTCTCCGCTCAACGATTCGTGCATTCTCTGTGCTGCAACTTCCATTCTGGGATCCTGTACTCTGTCGAACAGCAGTTTCATCTTGCAGCCAGGACCATGGGCATTCCAGTTCGCCATGAACCTTTCAATACCCGGGAACTTAGACGGAATCTGCAGGTTCTGGCCATTTTTCAAGCTGCTGGCTGGGTCGAGTTCTTTGAACGATTGGACGGATTCGATCGGGACGCAGCCCTGCAATTCGCCTTGAATCTTACTAAAACACACTCCACGGTGTGGGGGCTGTGTATAGATGTTTCGGAGGTCATTATATCCGAGTTTACAGCTATCCCGATGGTGGGAAAACCTTGGTTTAACCGTCGAGTCCCTGCAACGGTTGCACGGGAATAATTTTTACTTCCAGGGGAGCAAGTTGAAGCATCCAGGAGAGGGATTGCACTGAAGTCATTGCCGCAGCCATGGGACCAGGTTGCTGTCTTCCTCAAGAAGTACATTACCTGCGAAGGTCGATACCAAACTGTGTACAACTCTGAACTTCCTTTGCTTTCTCATCTCCGTCATGGCATTTTGTTGAATATTCCATTTTATCTATTGCACGACTTGCGCCATATGGCAACATTTGTTCAAACTGCAAAGCACCCATTATCCTCCCTCACCCACCATGGCCTTATTAAGTTAATTATTGTAAGAACCATGGCCCAACATAATATAACATGGGACCAATTCATTACCCGACCACAGCAACCTGTTCCCTTGAGGGTCATTCCATTACAGCAAATACCGGTTCCGCCACAACAGGAGGACCGGAGTTCCTCCAGTGAAGTTGGGGGGAGGGATGAAACGGAAGAAGAACAACAGGGGGCACAGGCAGGACCATCCGGGAGGGATGAAACGGAAGAAGAACAACAGGGGGCACAGGCAGGACCATCCGGGGTGGATAAAACCACAGAGGAAGAACAAACAGGGGCACAGGAAGAGCCATTTGAGGTGTATGAATCCCCAGCACAAGCAGAACCAATGGGGGATGACACTGCATTTGAAGGAGAGCGAGGGGAAGCACAAACAGAGCCATCAGGCGACAATGTAGATGAAACCCTCGCGGAAAACCTAGATAACAAGGCAGCTCCGACAGCAGAAGGTGAAATTGGAGCAGCATCAAATGCTGCGACAATGGAACCTGAAGATGACGGAGCCAGAGCAATGGAAGAAGATATTGAGCTGGTCACAATCGAGTCTTCACCGGAGTGGGTAGGAGGAGCAGCTGTGATTGAAGAAGAACAGCATGGGGGGCAGGGAAATATTCCTTTAACTTCAGTTTTGCCCCCCTATATTCCGGCTCCACAAGAAGAAACATCACAAAAAGGAAAGTCACAAAAGAAAACGCCACAGAAAAGGAAGAGGGCTACCAATGAGTTTGATTTAGTGGCACCAATCAGAAGGAAACGAACTCGATCAATCACAGCAGCAGAGGCAGCTAGAACAAAATGGGCAACCTTAGAAACACAGGTTGTACCACCAATCCTTACACCAAAACCGAGGGATGCTCCACAAAGGCCAGTGGAGGAAGAACCTGAAATTGAGGGACTCTTGTATGAGAATGCAATGCTGAAAGAGGACCTCCAAGTGTCCCCAAAAGCAATGAAGGTAGCTGCTGAAGATGGGTTAAGGGATGTTGCTGTTACACAAGAATCAGCAACTCTCCTGTTAACATTAGATGCGCTGGAAGACACTGTCCCACAAGAACCAGTGCTTCCACCTCCTACAGGTGTCATTGAGTTGGATTCAGATTGAGGGTGTCTTTTCAACTTCCCCAGGCATAGCATAAGAGAACTGCAGAAAGATTCCCACCACACCAAGTGCATTCTCAGATATCAGCAAGAAGCAGTGGAAGGGAAACAGTGAAGTTGGAAGATGCCGGGTTGCTCACAGAAGCTTTTTCAAAAAGGTAGATGAGGTGCCTGATTTACCTACATTCCTTCCTCTCTCCTGGACAGAGCTCAGTTCAAGATTCAGATGCAGGTTGTTGCATGAGGACATGCAACAGGGTAGTTGGGGGGAGATGTTGAGCCCAGAATTGGCCCTTTTTGACCATCATTTATCATCTTCCCTTCCCTTGTCTCACACCAATTACCTTGGCAATTCGACTTATTGTCCTTATCTTATTCCCCAATTTACCAAGGTATGGCCGATTATTGTTTTATTGTATTAATACTTATGATTGTGATGATTAAAGCTGTGCATCTCTTAATTTGTGCTAACATGATGCGATTTATGAAGGTAGTAAGACAAATAGACTGCAGGAAGATCGGAGCTGAACAAGTCATGGAGGAAGGGACGTCCATTGCTTGTAGAAGGTTCCTTGGGGCTCAAATCGTCAATCAAGGCACAGTCGTGGCAGGGCAGCTGTAACATAAAGTGCTATCTTAAGTATGTCGCTGCTCGAATCCAGCTGTGAGCTGGAAGGACCGCCACTCTTGGGACAGTTAATAACTCCCCTCATATTTGGATATTTCAGTTCTGCCACGCATTGTAACAGCTAGATTATTTAGGGCGCCTGAAGATCAGAGATCTTCATGGCTGCCCAATTATAGGTTTAGATGTTGCAAATTGTATGTATAAATATGTGGGATTGCCTCGATCGAGGGGTTGGACAGCAAACAATTAATTTATCTTGTATTAGCAGCCGAGCCGAAACTGTGTACTCATTCTTCTATTAATATAAGGAGTTACTTCTGAGTTAAAGAGAGTGTTGTTCGACCAGCGTCTCTGTGTGAAGACTGGGCCCGTCTTCCACAGAGATTGCTGTGTTAATTTAGGATTTCATCTTTCTTGTTGTGTGATGCTTTGTTCTTTCTTTTATACGCAGCAGCAATATTCATTGTGTGGATTTCTCAGTAATTGATTATATTTTCGTGAGATTGGTGAATGGTATCGAATAACAGTCGACTGAGTCAGGTTTGTTTTACATATTTCAATTTCTGTTCACACTGCTGTGTTCATCCTACAGCTGAGACGTAATCCCAGGAGCTCTTACAAATTAGCTTTCCTGTTATGTGTTGATTGATTTATATTTTGCAATTCAGTTTCTTAGGACAGTTGCTTCAATCTCTTTCATTAAAGTTCTAGAGTAATGTTCAGGTCATGCTTTATGATTCCCAGCTTGATTAGATTAGACAAGTGATTATTTTAGAATGCGAATGAGATTTCCTTCTTGCAAATCGTTGATTAGATCTGATACCATTTCTTCTTGATGCATAATAGAAAAGAATTGTAGTATAGCAGTTAGGAGGCAATTGGGATTGCATAGATTCTTGGGATGAACATGGATGATAGAAGATAAAAGTATTCACTTCTAATGGTTTTGTGTTTAAGCATATATTGTGCACTTGTCCTTTGAAATAAAAAGACTTTCTCGGGTTGACAATAAATTTCATACGCTCTGTGTGTTTGATATTTAATTATCTGAAATTAGAGTGCTTGACAGGATGTTTGATGAGCCTTCAATGTGTCGTAGGTGGTTGTGGTCCTACTGTGTGTCCTAAGTGTCTAAATATACTAACATACTCACATGCAATACCAAGGGAAAATACCATGGTTTACCCTAAACCATAGGCCTATAAACCATAAATGGTAAACCCATATTTGACTCTTTAAACAAGCCAATATTACCCTAACATTACCCCCTTTAAACTTGACTTGGATTAAATACCAACACCCCTCAAATTTTTAACCAAGTATCCCGGGATACAACATGCCCCCCTTCTTTAGTCTATCTACCTAAATCTACATTTATATTTTTTAGATGCCACTCAATAAACCAGGGGTATGCATGCCTAAACACGTCTTACATCCATAAGCCCATTTACATTGTGGTTAAATCAAACTCCATAAGAAATTCTTACATTATAGTGATATGATTACATCTTCTACTACCTTACATGTCCATCTTATGCTAATGCTCCACATAGATCTATGCCGTACATTTTTTTCATGTTCCATCATATCTATATGTCCTTTTTAGCTCAAAAGTTCATCCCAAATGCTCTCTCCATGGCTCCAAGCATCATACCACTCTTTCCATCTATGGTACCCATTTCTAGAAATTAAAAGACATAATAATGATATATGGGACAATCTGAAATGTGTCCATGAATGGTTTTAGGAAGCAATTTTCCACTTGCCATAAATTGATATATGGGACATAAATTGGTGAATCATTATTGTGTTAGACTTGTGGAATTAGACTATATCTAGGGACACTCCTATCTTATGATTCCATGGCTTGAAGCTTATTTTATTTGATGTTTTCTAGATCTAGGCTTTTACTCACTAAGAGATAATGCATTTTTTTCACTTTGGGGTTAGTTTTTCAAAACTCTAGATTGGGATCTTATGGATAGAATCTTCACATAGACATTTCCCAAACAAACATGGAGGGTCATACAACACTAAATTTTCCTAGTCAATTTGTCTTTAATGCACTTGACACAAATTCACCATATGTCCTCAATGACTTCACAGAATGGGTTTCCATTCACCATAAAATGATAAATGAGACTCATAGTGATAAACCCTCAATTATATTTTGACTCATGATATCAAATTATAGCTAGATGTGACCCTCTCTTATGGATGCATGGCCTAAAGCCTGTTTTATTTGATGAATGTTTGAACTAGGGTTTTTCTCCATACAAGACAATGTAATTTTTGCATTAACGGGTAAAAGTTGGAAAACTTTGTCTTGGAGAATGTTTATAGTGTTCTCAAGCTTGGATTTCCAAAACACACTTGTAGGTTCTTACAACACAATTTTTTGTTTTGTTTTCTTTTTTATGTTGTTATGCACCAAATTCCAAAAAGAGCATAAAATATTAAATAGTTACACACACACACACACACACACACACACACACACAGACATACATACATACATACATACATACATACATACATACATGGCATACATACACATACATACATACATACATACATACATATTATACACATACATACATACATACATACATACACATACATACATACATACATACATACATATTATGTATGTATGTATGTATGTACAACATGTGTGTGTGTGTGTGTGTGCACATATAAAACCCCACCAAAGGCCCCATCTTGTAATATAATCATAAATATGACATTAGGGACAACAAACTATTGATTGTAATATAACCATATTAGTTATAAAATAATAAATAAACATTAGTTATGGATGAGAGACCGTTGAAAGATGGGGGACCATGAATGCACCAGAGGGAATGAATGAGGGTACATATAGAAGGCTCTAGGGTATTAGGGGGGATGATTTGGTTAGTAAGTATCCTAAAGTCCTAAACATTATCTTAAATAATGTTTTTCTATTATTAATCCTTTGATTAAATCATTAACCCATTTTCAACATTGAGTAATTACATAAGGAAACATATGTGGGACTTCTCAAAGGACATGTGGATATCTTGTTGCAATAAATCAAAAGGCATGGGAAACCTTTGGGTGAGGAATTTTATTCACTTGGTTCACTTTTACTCTGTGGGGGGGGGGGGGGGGAACTTGAGAATTCTTGATATCTTGTAAGCCATGGATTAAGTGGTTGATCAATGCGAGTTTGGGGAATGATTTTTTGGCTCAACACTATGGATTTGGAAGTGTGAAAGAGAAAAGTTATTGGCTTGGGAGAAGGTCATCATTAGAAGAAATTTTGGTGGGTTCATGGTATTGTTATCACATATATAGTAGCCGGGCTACCATACATTATTTTTCTGATTCCAGTACACTATACAGCCAGTTCCCTTACATTTGAGATGCCGAGATGAGCATCTACATTGGATCACTATCAGATTGTGGACAGCAGTATGTATTCCCCATGCCATGACTAAGTCTCAGGACACTTAGAGAGATGACCAATGTAGCCATTATACCATTGGCACAGAGCAGTCAGTAGTGCCCAGAGTCACAACAGTAGTTTCAGAGGACATATGATGGTACAGGTTGATGAGCATTCAGGTATATGACTCAGCAGGTATATCATTGTGTTATGGTTATATTGCTTTTATACTTATTCTTATAGCATGTCTTAGCACTTAGTGTCATGATCTGGCGATCATATAGATATGTGGACCTGGTTGATTTTATTATATATATTATACTTGTCCCTACTCAGACTTAGAAGTTCACTATCCATACTCATTGGTTTTACCCTCCTTAGGGAGAATAGAGGTGATCATTCCACCATACCTTGGCTTGCTAGTGTTGGCTCCATCATTCATTGTCTTCATCCATCCATTTCCTACCTTTTAGTTTATCACCCTGACTTACTACTTGACTAGTGACATGGAGGATCTTTTCCCCACTGTAGCCTTTGTATTGGATGAGCTTCCCTATTTATTGTGTCTTGGCTCTGAGTTGGTGACAAAACTTGCCTATGGTGAGTTGGAGTTCCT
Organism: Larix kaempferi; assembly: GCA_027924585.1. Classification (NCBI taxonomy): domain Eukaryota; kingdom Viridiplantae; phylum Streptophyta; class Pinopsida; order Pinales; family Pinaceae; genus Larix; species Larix kaempferi. The sequence goes on along the minus strand of BSBM01001166.1, from coordinate 7,438,358 downwards.
TGTGAATTCCCCCTAGTCACTAAAGTTGTGTTGGATAAACCTAAAACTTTTAGTGCTGCCATGAATACAAAGTCTGGAAAAATGAAATGCTATATCTTGTATGAAAAGCCCATTCATGCAATGTGTTTCTAAACACACATGAATGAAAGGCATGCCAAATGAAAATGGCCATGAAAATAAAATGTTATATCTTTTGGAAATATAAATACCTAGGTAAACAAGCTGTCCATGACACACCTAGAAGTGCTCAGGTAAACAAGTGCCTTAAAAACACACCTGCAGCAGGAAGCCTAAAATAAATGTAAATCTATGCAATGTATTTATAAACACACATAGATCAAGGCTATGGAAACTTCAGGCCCAAAAAGCAATGGAACTTAAATGCTATATCAAAACAATTGTTGGCGTTATTTGTATTATGGATTGTGCGCATCTGTTAAAGGTGAATAAACCCTCTTTGAACAACTCATCCATTTGTGAGACACTGCCATTCCCTGTGTTATTACTCATTCAGTATATACTATGGTGTGTATTCCCTATCCCTTGCCAAAGTGTCACAAAGTTAAGTCAGTCAAGTCATCCCTTAGCCTAGCAAGTTATTTTAGCCTTCACCCTTCACTAGCAAATTGATCACAACTATGAAGTGAGTATGATCTTGAGAGTCTGGTCTGAGTAATAATAATAATTAATGACACTATATATTTGGATTTAGATCGCCAATAATGATTACTTTGTGCTATAATTGTTATTTGAATAAGTTGTAGAGCATGCATTAACCTTTGACACTTTGCAGCAACTTATGATGATGGTCTGAGTTATATTGGGCCATGCTGACTTGGTTAGGCCTAGTCTGACCAAGGTCAAACATAGGACATGAGATGGTTGGACCTTATGATGATATGGACAGATGATATATGGTCTATGTATACAGACATGATGATTCTATGCAGCAGCTACGGGGTTATGATGATGATTCTTGGTTTACAACAGTATTTGATCATTTACAGATTATTATTATTGGCCCTGTTCCGATATATTGGATATATATTTTGATCATGCAGAGACTCATATGGTGTATGAGTACACATCTTGGATAGATTTGGACCTTCCGAGTCCAATGAGACAGTTTGTTTTCAGTTCCGGGCACTCACAATGATGATTGAGCCTCAGTAGGCTATCCTAGTGCAGTTTTGGTCTGTTGGAGGCCCTATCAGAGCAGATGTGATTTTTATCCGGTTGACCTAGGGTGCTGATGATGGAGGGGGTGGTCCAGCCACTTGTTTTTACCATATTACCCCCCTCCCGGACAAACTGGTGCCCTCACCTTGATAGCGCAGGCACTCCAGGGGGCAGTTTGGGGCAGTTTCACGCTTCCCAAGTCATTTCAGGGTTGGTAGAAATGGCTATTGAGGAAATCGATTTGGGATACTGAGGCAATGTTATGGCATGGGATGATCAGTAATGATATATCGGGGTCCTCCACACCTCCTCCAGCAGTTTCAGCTTCATCGGGGACCACATCCATCACTTATGGCACTTTCTGAGGATTTCTGAGGTCTTTTTGAGGCCTACGATTTGACTATGGAGGCATGATTTGGTACATGGGTGATTATTTTATGATTATTGTGCTGTGGGGATTGACCAAAGAGGGATAAAATTACCCCTTGGACCCACCATAAGCCTCTTATTATATTTTGTCATCATGATTTGGTGGGATTCCCCTCTTCTAGGGCGATTTTGTCCACTCACATAATATTTTATTAGTGATCCATGTATTTTATTGTTGAACTCATCTCAACCATTGATTAGACATTTGTATCTTTTAATCTTAGCCACTCATTCAAAAAGTGGTCAGGGTTTTGGTGCCTCTCCTTCCTACTTAAAGGAGAGAGCTTCTCATTGTAAGGGGTCTTTGGCTCTTGGATTATTGGTATAGAAAAACTTTCTTGTGGAAATTCTTGTGGTCTCCTTTGCATCTGGTGTTCTTAGATGGTGATTGGAAAGTCTATTGCAACCTAGCATTTGGAATTTGTGGTAGGATCTATCTTTTTTGGAAATCATTGTCTTGTCTACAGGAGGGCGACTCCAACAAGGGCGATTTTGCAAGGCTTCTTCAAATCGACTTTCTTGGCATTCGCTTGTATCAGGGGGTTATCATTAGCATCATTGTGATCTATGATTTCTTTCTGTTACTTCTCTTGTGGCATTAGTCTTATCTTTTGATTGCATCAAATTTGATATTGTTGATGTTTGTTGTGTAGGAGAGAGGGCGCATTGGCTTCTTGGACTAAATCGATTGCATAGAAAACTACCTCAAAGCTTCTCAAATTGATCGGGTTTGCATAGATCATCATCATCAAGGCATCTACAAGGTTACCCAGGTAAGATCCACAGGTTTGTTTCTCTTACCTTGATCCAATCCATTGACATATCTCTTAAATTGATAAAACCCTAATTATTTCAAAACCCCTATTTTACATTTTCTCAGATCTACTTAGATCTAGTGGGTTGTTGGGCATAATATTGAAAACCCACCTCTATAGCATCCACGGCATCCCGGATCTATAGTTTGGTGAGGATTGGCTTCCGTTTACACCCATTCCCAAGCCAACTTAGCTCTCCCAAGCAAGGGCACACTTCTTGGTGGTAGTGAGTTGACCTAGATCTAGGTAGTGGGTAGTTGAGACCCCACTTGATTCATAATCTATACATCAAATAACCTACCCCCAGATTGTCACTTTTCTGATTTTCACCTTGTGGGCCCTATTCCACATTTTAAGGGATTTAATCCCCATTCTTGGACCACTTGGTACATTCAAACTCAGATCTAGTAAGATCTAACTGCCAGATTGCCGTAAAATTATAGATCCACACTCCTACTTGACTAACCTACCCGGATCTAAAGTTTGGGTGCCATCGGACTTGTCTTGACCCACCTAACCCACATTTTTGGCCTCCTTGGGTAAAGTCGCACCACCTTGGAGAAGTGAGTTGACTCACTTCTAGGACATGGGTACTTGAGATTTGGAACGAGAATAATTCAAAACCTAGGTCTAGTGTGTCATCTTGTCAAATATTGCCTGGGGGATAGCATTCCTTATTTTAAGGGATTGTGGTCCACTTTGGTCAAACCTAGATCTAGACCTATTCATCCATCAAGACCTTAATTGCCCACTTGTCTCATGCCATAGGAGTCCTTAACCACAAGTCAACCCTACTTTGACTCCATTATCCCAATTCCCAAGGAACTGGTTTCTCTCCAAGTCAATTCGACTTTCCTAGATTGTTGGATTAACTTGTGGTTTGAATTTTGCATGGTGAACTAAACCCTTGAAGCCATCATGTATCATGGTCAAGCTTGTCACTTGTACTAGTTAGCCCCAATTCAACCCCTAAACTACCCTGCGTTGGACATGGTTCCCAAGGCAGTGGATTTTCCAACATTGAACTAGTACTTTAATCCTAGATCTCATTTCAAATACTATAAGTCACTCTCACATCAACTATGAACCAAAGCTACACTCTTTGAACCCCTCACTTGTCTTGTGACTCCATCCTAAGGTCTAGGATAAACCATACACCTAACTTCACTTAGAAATACCCTGATTTGGTGTCTTGGTTTTGATCTCTCCTATCGGGAGTAGATCGGGTCTCCCCCTTTGTTGTCTGGGCCAGATAACATAAAGTGAAGGTTGCCTCGACTGGCATGACAACCATATATTGGAGGTCGAGGTGATCGTGGTTGCACCTTTTGAGTTTCCCTTCCCTATTTCCATCCATGACTGGATATATCCATAGGGGTAACTACAACTTAGGTGATAACAGGTATTAGCTTGGGGGTGGTAGCTAATTGAGAGAGATGGAATCATATGCCTAAGGTTGGGAGGAGAAACCTCTATCCATAGTCAGTTGGTGCCTTCATCTATCAAGAAATATGTACACTTAATCTTGCATTTGCAAAACTATTGTGTAAAGGATTGTTTGCATGTGTGAAATTAATTGGTTTAATTGATAATGTGCTATGAGATAGATGAGAAGCATGGATGTTTCATATTATTTTTTTTAATTATTTTATTATGTTTGGGAATGTAGTCCCTCATGTTTAAAATGGGAATTTTGGTTCTCTGAATTCATGAGTTAATTTTTTATATCCATAAATTGTAATGCCTGGCATTAGAAGGATTTCATTTGGGAGTTTTTGAACGCATATAGCTGTGAATTAATAATTGCATATCATTTATTGTTGGGATGGGTGTATTGTAAAGGTTTCATTTTAAAATTTTGTGGGTTTTCAGTTATCCTCATTTTTAACTGAAACATTACTAGTATGTTGGGATTTCCAACAAGAAAAGAGAAAATCAAGCCATGAGTTTTGCTACCTCTTCAATTTGTTGGTCATAGGTATACTTTCCCTTTTATATTTTTATTATTACATAATAAATGGACATGTGAATCTTCATAAAGTCACCCAACTCTCTTTTAGATTCATGTTAGAGTTTGGAGCAAGAATTTTATTCAATAAAAAAAACTATGGAAAATTTCCCATCTTTCTAATTTATTCCTGTAGAGTATTGATGCAAGAGCATTGGGTCCTAGGTAGATCAGTCGAAGTTGATCGACATGAGTCAACCAGGGGGATTGCTGACGACCCCTGGTGCGAAAGGAGGATTGCCTATCGAAGTCAATAAGTTGAGCAAAATTTATCGAGGTGCGTCGACATGAGGAGAAGGTCAAGAGTCGACATGTTATGTTCAAGGTCGATAGACGACAAGATTGCACCAAAGTTGTCAAGGGTTGACTAGCTGTTGAACAACGACATCGACAGGTTGAAGTGGAACCCAAGCAAGGAGGAAGGGGCAGATTGGCGAAGCTGAAGACACGAAAGGACGTCGACGAGTGAGTCGAAGGAAGACGAAAGATAGTATGGTCAAGGTTAGTGATGGGACCGACAACTGTCAAGGAGTCAGACGGATGCACAGAAAGTCAAGCAAATTACTTGGTAGCCGTTCAGGGTAGCTAAGGAAGTTATGAGCAGTTAAGAAGGTGGTATAAGACATGCTAGATGTCACCACAGGTGGAGGTTATGCAACACGGAAGGGGCACTGACAAATACAAGTCTGCAGGATCAGAAGGATTCGACGGACAGAGGAAGCGTGTCTTGGGAAGGGAAGCAATGGTTAGAAGACTAGTGAGAGGCACAAAATATGGGGATCACTTGGATTAGTCACTCAAGGGATTTGATCTGTATATTGTAGAGAACGGTCACACATCAACCGAACCCAGAGAGATCGGAGCAATAGCTCAGAGTTTTGCAGTGAACCAAGGGAGGGTGAAGATCAACACACAGAGAACACACCATTACTTCTGTATATTGTCATAGGCTGAGGCCGACATAGTTAGTTGTTTACTATTCCTTGTATTTTGCATTGTAACCATATTTTATTGAAGTAATAGAAGCCATCTTCTGGCATCCTGTTTACATCCAATTCATGTGAACGTGTGTGTTTCATGTGTAATTGTTAAGAAAGAAGGTCTGATCGACCTGACTTGCATCAGTTGGTGTCAGATCCTGAAAGTGAGTCCAATTGAAGAAGCGAGTACCAATATGACTTGCATTAGTTGGTATCAGAATTGGAAGTGGAATCTAGTGTCGAGTGTGTTTACATCTCCAGCTACGGTTGGGTAGAGTTGTGCACAACTTGTGAAATTCTGGTTGCGATTGAACAAGTGGGAGTTTCAGCCGAGGTTGAAAATGGCTCATAGAGGCGTAAATGTCCGAGGAGTTGGACAAAGAGCGTGTAGCACAGCAGTCACATTTGATTGTGAGATGTTTGATGAATGCATGTGAGCAATGTGAAGTTTGACTAGTGAAATCACAGTGATCAAACAAATCCAAAGGCGTGGATGTGTTATTGATGCATTAGACCACAATTACAAGGAGGTCGAAGAGGTGGAAGCACAAGAAGAAGCAGGAGAAGAACCAGAAGAAAAACTCATCAAGCTTCTGATGGAGATGAGAGGTCGGAAAAATATAGATGTATGTACTTACTCATGAATTCTGGATCTAGAAGAATTGATCGACTAGTTCAGATAAATGGAGAAATACTTCGACATAGAGCAGATCGCGGATCCCAGACGGGTTTAGACCGCATGTCTAAGGTTGAAAGATTATGATTCATTGTGGTGGGACAATGCATAGGCTAACAGAGTTAAGAAGGGAAAGGAGAAAATCAAGGCTTGGGACAGGATGGTTCCCAAGTTGAAAGGGAAGTTATTTCTAGGTGACTATGTGATTTCCTTGTTCTGAAAGTTGCAAAATTTTTGACAAAAAGAGATGACTGTGAAGGAATACACAGAAGAGTTCTACATATTGTCGATAAGTCCGAGGAAAAACAATAAAGGTGAAGAAGCTGTCACAAGATATTTAAATGGCTTGAAATATGCCATACATGACGAGTTGAGCTTGTCAAGGTTTAGAGCTGTCGGTGAGGCCTACTAGTTAGCTCTAAAGGCATAAGAGAAACTGTCGAGGAAATCCGCATCGACCAAAGGAAGGATGACTGATCAGGGTGCGAAGACTATTTTTGCAAAAGGACAAAGTAGTGGAACCAAGAGAGAAGCCGTTGAGGACAACCGAAGTGAGGAAGGGACATCGACTAGGAGAAAGTGCAAGAAAACCGATGCAATAGTCGAGAGACACGCGGTTAAGGTGCGTATGGTCGAATTGGTCCAGTAGAGAAGAAAGTTGATAGACTAGTTGTAGTTTGTTACAGGTGTCAAGGAGTCGGACCTAAGGCATATCAATTCCTAGAGAACCTGCATGCTATAGAGGATTTGAAACCTAGATGTCGAAGAGATAAGCAATTCGACGAGAGGCAGAGTCGACGTCCGACAACAGTAAAGATGGGAAAGGGAAATGTCGAGCCATGATGACCATGAGAATGTTGGTCCAAGATGACCGATGCGACGAGAAAGTGTTGTCACAACAAAAGGCTATCTTTCAAACCAGAGTACGAATCGGCAAGTGCTATTACAAGACCATAGTTGATCGTGGCAGTACAAAGAATCTTGTGTTGACAGAGGTCATCGACAAAGAGGGTTTGATATGTCAGGATCACCCAAATCCATACAAGATCTCTTGGTTGTAGAAAAGACACCATGTGAAGGTGACCAGATAGTTCCTGATTAACTTCAAGGTCGGGAAGGTTGAAGACAGTGTACTGTGTGACGTAATCCCAATTGACACAAGTCATCTATTGTTAGGGAGACCATCGAAATATGATCAGAAGATGATCTATGATGGTCTAGCCAACACAGTCACAGTGTGGAAAAATGGCATGGGAAGGACTCTAAATCTGAAATAGGAGGATCAAGCTGACTGCAAGTAGGGAAAGAGAAACTTTTGGGAGAAGCGAGTGCTAATGTTTTCATCCAAGGAGTTCCTTGTGGAGGAGAAAAAGTAGTCGGGTTGTTTCGCCATCATTCTGAAAGGGCCATGTGTTGAAAGGTCGATGATGGATAGAATTTCGGTCGAAGTCGAAAAGATTCTCGACGGGTTCAGGAGCATAGTAGTCAACGAAGAACCAACAGGATTGCCACCAACAAGAATCATATCCAATCAGATCGACTTGATTCCAGGGTCGAGTCTGCCAAACAAGGACCCAAATAGAATGACTCTAGTAGAGGGTCAGGAACTCAATTGATAGGTCCAGGAGTTGTTGGACAGAGGATTGATTAGAGAAAGTTTGAGCCCGTGCGTGGTACCAACAATATTAGCACCAAAGAAGGGTGGATAATGGAGGATGTGTACAGACTCCAGATCCATCAACAAGATCATGATCAAGTACTGGTTTCCATTTCCAAGAATGGATGACTTGATGTATTGTTTGAGTGGAGTGAGGTACTTCACGAAGATCGACCTAAAGAGTAGGTATCACCAGATTCGGGTTAGAGAAGGAGATGAATAGAAGACATCATTCAAGACGAAGGAAGGGATGTATGAGTGGTTAGTCATGCCAATCAAATTGACTAACGCACCCAATAAATTCATGTGGTTGATGAATGAGGTACTGAAACCATTCTTGGGTAAGTTAGTCGTAGTGTACCTAGACGACATCCTGATATTTATTCAAACCAAGGCAGAACACTTGGGAAACATTCGACAAGTATTGCAGAAGTTGCAGGAAGAGAAGATGATGGTGAACCTGCAAAAGTGTTTCTTCATGAAGGAAGAACTAGTGTACTTGGGATTTGTAATCTCGGGTAAGGGGTTGGTGATGGACCCAGAGAAGGTGAAGGAAATATTGGATTGGTTGGAACCGACAAGTGTGACTGGAGTAAGAATTTTCCATGGACTTGCCAGTTTCTATAGGAATTTCATCCGAGGATTCAGTCGGATATGTGCACCTTTGACATAGTGCATGGGAAAAGGAGAGTTTAAGTGGACAAAAGCTGCCTAGAGAGCTTTCAACAAGTTGAAGGAAAAGGTCACTGATATCCCAGTGTTAGCACTCCCAGATTTCGACAAAGTTTTCCAAGTCGATTGCGATGCGAGTGGAATGTCAATTGGAGCAGTGTTGAGCCAGGAGGGCTGACCAATTGCATTCTTTAGCGAGAATTTGGATGATGCGAAGCGTAAATATTCAGTCCATGACCAGGGATTCTATGCTATTGTCCAAGCATTGAAGAAGTGGAGGTATTATTTGTTTCCCAAGGAGTTTGTGTTGCACATAGACCACCAAGCACTGAGGTATTTGAATACTCAATCGAAGTTGAATCAGCGGCACATGAAGTGGGTCGAATTCTTGCAAGGATATACCTTGATTTTGTGACATAAGTCAGGCAAGTCGAACAAAGTTGCCGACGTGCTGAGTTGAAGAGTTGCACTGCTGAACACAATGACAGTTCAGGAAACATGAATAGAGTTGCTGAAGATAGAGTATGTCACCAAAGGGGATTTTGCGAAAGCATGGAAGGCGAGTAGCGAACCATGGAGTGTCGACAGAACTCCATACTTGGATTACTTCATCCAAGATGGATACCTATTCAAGGGAAAAAAGTTGTGCATTCTCAGAGGATCCATAAGGGAGAACCTAATCCAAGAGTTCCATAGCGGCAAATTAGCAGGTCATTTTGGCATCGACAAGATGAAGGCATTGGTCGAAGAAAAGTAATATTGGCCAGGAATGACGACAGATGTCAAGAAGTGGGTACGACAATGTCAATTTTTCCAGTTGGAAAAAGCAAGAAGTCAGAACACGTGGTTGTATACGCCATTACCAGTGCCGAATACCCCTTGGGATGACCTGAGCATGGATTTTGTGCTAGGATTGTCGAAGACACAGCAGGGAAGCGACTCAATCTTTGTTGTAGTTGACGGATTTTCGAAGATGGCACACTTTATTCCATGTCAGAAGATAAGTGATGCCACAAGCATTGTTGTACTATTCTTCAAGGATATAATCAGATTGCATGGGTTGCCGAAGAGTATAACGTCGAATAAAGATACCAAGTTTATGGGTCATTTCTAGAGAACCCTATGGAATAAACTGGACACGAGGTTGCAGTTTAGCTCAGCATATCATTCGTAGACAGACGGATAGACCAAGGTGGTGAACATAAGTTTGGGAAACCTTCTAAGGTGTTTGACGGCCGATAGACCGAAGCAGTAGGAGAACGTGTTAGCGCAAGTAGAGTTCATGTACAACAATTTTGGGAATCAGTCGACAGGTTTGAGCCCATTCCATATTGCTCAAGGATGAATCCCACATGGAGTGGTATATTTGGTCGAGTTGCCGACACAAATAAGGAAAAGAACAGATGCTGAATCATTCGCAGAGCATATGAAATAAGTGCTTGAAGATGTGTGAAAGCACATAGAAAGGAGCAATGCGTCATACAAGTTGAGAGCCGATAGGAAGAAGAGGCTACACTCGTTCAATGAAGGAGACTTAGTCTATGCACACTTGCGGAAGGAGAGATTTCCAATAGGAACATATAACAAGCTGAAGCTAAAGAAGATTGGATCATGTAAGATCTTGAACAGGATTTCAGACAATGCTTATGTGTTGGAGCTACCGAAAGACTTGAGAATTTCACCAACGTTCAATGTCTCAGACATGTACAAGTTTGAAGAAGGTTCAAGTAGTGGAAGCGCGGAAGTGTCGAACATAGACTAGACAGTGCAGATTCTAGATTAGCACAAACAAGAAATCACAAAAGTAATAGAGGAACACAAAGTCGGGCATATGCGCAGTTCGCGAAAGAAGGAATACTTAGTGCAATGGAAAGATGATGAGTTGTAGGTGGCGGTATGGATTTCCGAAGCAGAGTTCAGGAGACTGACGGAGCAGTTTAGCTCTTTTTCACCTAGGGAGTCTGATGCAAGAGCATCGGGGCCTAGGCATATCACTCGAAGTTGATCGACATGAGTCGACCAGGCGGCTTGACGATGACCCCTGGTGCAAAAGGAAGATTGGCTGTCGAAGTCAATAAGTCGAGCAAAAGCTGTCGAGGTGCATGGGCAGTAAGAGAAGGTCGAGAGTCGACAAGTTCAAGTTCAATAGACGACGGGATTGCAACGCAGCCGTCGAGGGTCGACTAGTTGTCGAATAATGACATCGACAGGTTGAAGCGGAACCCAAGCGATGAGGAAGGGGAGGACTGGCGAAGCCGAAGATGCAAAAGGAATCCTATGGGTGATTCGAAGGAATACAGAATACAATATGGTCGAGGTCAATGATGGGACCAACAACTGTCAGGGAGTCAGAAGGACGCGTAGAAAGTCAAGAAGATTACTTGGTAGACGTTCGGGGTAGCTAAGAAAGTTTTGAGCAGTTAAGAAGGTGGTTGAATACATGCCAAATGTCACCATAGGTGGAGGTTGTGCATCACGATAGGGGAGTTGAAAACTACAGGTCTGCAGGATCGGAAGGATTCAACAGACAGAGGAAGTGTGTCTTGGGACTGGAAGCAGCGGTTAGAATACCAGTGCGAGGCACAGAAGATGGGGATCACTTGGATCAATCACTCAGGGGATTTGATCTGTAGATTGGAGAGAACAGTCAGACATCAACCAAGTACAGATAGATCTGATCCATAGATCAGAGTTCTGTAGGGAACCAAGGGAGGGTGAACATCAACACACAAAGAGAGCACACCATTACTTTTGTATATTGTCATAGGCTATGTCCGAGATAGTTAGTTGTTTACTATTCCTTTCATTTCACATTGTAACTGTATTTGATTGAAGTAATAGAAGCCAACTTTTGGCATCCTGTTTACATCCAGTTCATGTGAACGCGTGTGTGTCGTGTGTAATTGTTAAGCAAGAAATTTATTTAATTAAAACATGAGGAAAATTCCCATCTATCTTTTAGAACCTTTTCAAAGTTTGAGGCATGCAACTTATGTATTAAAACACATGAAATAATGGAAAAACTCACCCATATCATCAATAAATTTTGTTAGAGGCTATTGAATATATTTATTGTGGTCAATACCCAAGCAAAAATGATGACAATCACCCAGCTCACCTATAGCTATTGCTAAAGACTCAAACTAATCAAGTGACATGAAATTGCATTAAAACCAATTGTGAATTAGAGATGTAGATGCTTTTAGAGTAGTTCTATGGTTTTTGCAGCCAAAAATTTAATTACAAAAATGATTTAATACTACGCATTATAATGATGTTTCTTTGGTGTCCTTTTGGATTTCGGATATCAATCTAATATCTAACATGTATTTTATTGTAATTAAACCGATCTCAAACATGGGAAAAAAATTTGTTGTCTGGAATGAATCCCATCTGTAATTCTTGTCTCATCCTAATGAAATAACAATAGCATTATTTGATCCAAAATGGACCCAATGTGGATATAATATTCTTTTCTTGGTCAATGATTTCTTTGTGATAATCTTGGAAGTATTGTAATTATTTTTATGAGAGTCCTCTTAAAAGTCTTACAAGCCTATTCTATGGCAAAAGATTGACTAGTTTTTTAGTAACAAAGTTCTCTTAAGTTTAAAATTACTACATAGTTAAGTGTAATATGTATGGTTAGTGTGTTTTGCAAGTCACACCATAGGGGTGTGACAAATTTGTATTAGAGCGAAGTTGCAAAACTTGGAACTAATGGATGAAGAGACAAGCAAAAAGTTGCTAAAACTTATGTGGAATGTTTCATTCTACTGTAACCTATCTTCCTAGATTTTATTCACGTCATGTGGCTTGAGGTTTTCTAGTAAAAAATCAATGCTCCTATAATGTTTTGATAGGCATTGAATTCTAGAATATGTATACTTAAAATAAGATGTCAAATAAAGTCATTATAAATGTCCATATAGATTTTGCAAGTGACAAATTTACAATGTCACTACCTTCTTGTTAAGAGTTATGGGTAGATGGCTTAGGAAAGTGTCTCATGTTAATTAGGATATTTTATTATAACCATAATGTGAGTGTTGCAAAGGATTATTTATTTTTTAGACATTGCATATTTATAGATTACAATGAAAAAATCATGAGATAATTATAACTATAAATTGGAAATCATTTGACATCATTATGATATTGTAATCTTTGCACTCTAAGGGAAAATATATTAAAACTTCTGTGTATTGAATTCCCATTTCCTAGAGCGTTGTAATATAGATATTCCAAATTTTGTTAATCCATACATGCACCAGAGTGAGAACAAGTCCGCTAGAGACCATAAAGGGGTTGACAAAGAGAGATGGTTGGATTCCCTATTGTTAGAACTCATGACTTATTTCACCATGCCATACTTTATCTTGTTCACTATTGTTTTGTATTTTGATTTATTGATCATAATGTTTTAGTCCTCGACCTGAATTAGACATAAATTATGTAGTCTCTCAGGTTTCTACCAACCGTGGCATGCTAATCGGTGTCAATTTGGCCACTTATGAATGTTAATACAATTTATTATTTTTCCTTTCTCCTTAGAGGAAGATCATTACTCAGATTGAAATATGTGGCGTTGACAACAAAATATGTTACATAATTCATAGCTTCACTAATTGAATTGTTGATCAAAAGGTGATTATCTTGTGTTTAATTTTTGGATATTATTTATTTCTATGCAATTAATGAAATTTGTTTTGTGTTCTTGAATAAAGTCCCTAATTTTAAACTGGGAGTGAGAAACCCAATCTACCATCTATTCCTAATGTATATTATAATTTTTCTATGGCATATTTCCACTTGGCCGCGATGGGTTTGACACTTGGAACCCACGACTCGTATAATAGCTAGAGGTCCAACAATTAAAGGTCCGGTCCGTGTCCTATATAATTCAATGACTATTAAAGCAATAGATTGCTGTGGCACGTACCTACTACGGTTTGTGATGTAATCAGGTTGCAACGAGCTTGGATGGATTTGAAATGTCACGGTGAGTATGAAACTTTCCCTTTCTTGATAAGATATTTGATTTCCTTGGTGAAATAGACACCCACTTCACTTTTGATAGCCTTGAGTTTTGTAGCATATTATTGGTAATTAGTAGTAGAATATTTTTTATTTTATACGTTGTGGTACATGATTAAGATAATCACATCATATCACAACTCTTGTACCGACCTCCTTTTGGAAAAATGTGATCATTTGGGTGTTGGGAAAAGAAGGGTTTCTTCTTTCTCATTTTGCAAAATTTTCATAATTACCTAAACATGCAATTCATATGATGTTGTCACCTATGAGCATGATATTTTCATCAATGAGAACCCAATACTTGTGGTGTGGAGGTATGAGTATTGTTTAGATGTTAGCTAGTTGGGAATATTTTCTTGGCCACCCAACACTACCAACAAGGTTTCTTGCTCCCCATTGAGCAATTGTGAAGCAAAATAAGGTAGCAATTGAAAAGAGCATTTCCTATGCCAACTCCCTTCAAATTGCCATTGAAACATTCAATCTGTCCAACAGATAAACCATATTTTCTTGTGACACATAGAGCTTCATTAGCTGATAATAGAAAACTATAAATGCATGCCATTCGAGTGATCTTCTATGGAAATAATTACATCTTTCTGGGTATTTTACCTTCTTGGTTATCCACAATGCCCATATATGTACATTCAGCATAGGTGAAGCTTAATCTTCATCATAGGGGAAGAATTAATCCATCTGCAACCAACAATAATGGATGTAACAACCTTTAAGCCTTGAGAATTCCACTATCAACAGACACTCTTCCATCTGTAGAAGCAGCTGCCCCAGTTAAGAAACTTAGATGTTGAAATGTCCCTCTCTTTTTCTCACCGACATAGAGGTTGTGAGTGCTCGACACAAACATGCACTCAAAACCTTCAGGTGTGTCAATTGACAACCGATTTTTGTTTGTATACAAGTTTTGCATTGTTTATCACAACTTCATACCTCTCACTTGGGTAAGAAGTTCCATAGGAACAGTTATCCTTGTTGCTTAGTATATGGTGAACCAACCCTTAGTTGAATATTTTTGCATTGCTAAACAATATCCCCATCATTTTTCCATCCAATTTCCCTGATAATGATTTGCATTTTCCCAAAGTCAATTTGTTCATGGCTACCACAAGGTTATCAAGTTTTCCATTAAAAACATTTGTGTAGACAATGCATTCATCAACAAGAGTATGTGTGCTATTGTCAACAGAGACATAGGATGTTTGAAAGACTGCATTTCCATAAAGTGTTTGTAATGGGTATATTATAACCACATATAAATAATATAGTTTGATTTACTATTTGTGTACATCAATGATGTAGACGTGACCTAGTTCGACTGCAATTCAGTTTACACAATGGAAACAAAACACACACAGCCAACTCGAGAACAGTATGCCAAGAATTATGGATTTCAATTAAATGAACAATATTTTTACAAGAGGAAATTACAATATAGAGATCATCTCTTTTCAATTGGAATGGACATCAACCATTCAACATTTAACACTTCATAGGAATGCAACCCTCTACATAGAGACAAACACCTCTTGTTACCTTGTAGTAGCAACAACAACTACCACCATCCTCCCATCCTCTCTCATACTTTAGTTCACAACTAGTATTTATACCTTTTTTAGAGCTCAGAGTCCCACTCAAATATTCCCTTAGAAGCTTCACTCACTCGCATGCACTATGAGCTGCATTTAAGGCCTTCACATGGCCCTTTTCGGCTCCTTCCTCCATCTGTCCTTCTAAAACAACTACCATAATTGCTCTGCAACTGTTCCAACTACTTGAACAGATCTATTCATTGGAATTATGGCTTCTCCATTGGTCACCTTTTGTCGTTGTCTTTGGCTGACTCACGACTCTCTTTGTTTCTCTTGTTGGAAACATCCTTGACACCCTCTTCTCTTTAGTCTTTCTATGCAATTGGTTGTCAATCGTTGTGCTTGGGAATTCATTCTTCTAACTCACTGCCCATCATTGACCTTAGCCGGTCATAATTCCCACGAATTCCACTCTCTTGTTCACTCTTTGCTTCACTTTTCTAGAGGTCATTGACTATCATGTTGGTTGTGGAGCCTGATCTCCTAGATTCAGAGATATTAGTATTCAACCATGTTTTACCCCAACTTTATATGATATGAAAAAGGATTGTACACTCACCCCAGCGAGGGGGGTGTGAAGCCTCCCCCCATTGGGCTCCGAGGGATAGAAGGCCCCCTGTGGGGGTTCGGGGGCAAAGCCCTCGAAGGAAATTGTTTGGGGTTGTTTTATGGGCCCATGGTTTTGGGTAACCCGTGGTATTTTCCCATTGTATTTCCTCTTTATAAGAAAGACATTGTAATATGGCTAGGGTTGATGTATTAGATATTATGCATTGTAAAGATCTCTGAGATTGTGAAAGAGAGACTGTGAGACAGTGAAGAGGAAGTGCAATGGATGTGTTGCAAGTTGTATCCCTTTATTTGTTGGATGATATAATAATAAGGACTGGCAATTTTAGTGTGAATGTAGCCTATCTTGGGTGAACCACGATATATTGGTGTCTCTCTTGTAATGTGTTTGTGTAATTTGTATTTGCATCTTGTTTATTGTCATTGCTCTATGATCCTTTTCTTCTAACAATTGGTATTAGAACCAAAGGTCTATTTAGTAGATAAACCCATAGGAAACTAGGGTTTCTGGTTTGAGTGGGAGCAATGGAGGAAGAAGAAAAGTTTAAGGTCGAGAAATTTAATGGCCAAAACTACCAGTTATGGAATATGCAAATGGACGACTATCTATACTAGAAGGATCTATTCCTACTGTTGGGAGGAAGAGAAAAGCAGTCGTCAACTATGACAGACGATGAACGGGAAGTTCTGGATAGAAAGGAACTAGGATCAATACGACTGTCCTTGGCTTCGTCGATGGCTATCAAAATATTAAAAGAAAAGACAATGGAGGGTTTGATGAGCGCATTGGATAAGCTGTATGAAAAACCCTCGGCCTCCAACAAGGTATTTCTAATGAAGCGTTTATTTAATATGAAGGTGTCAAAAGGTGGATCTGTTGCTGATCATTTAAATGAATTTAATATGGTTACAAATCAACTAAGTTCTGTAAGTGTGAACTTTGATGATGAGGTTAGGGCTCTTCTAATCTTGTGTTCATTGCTAGAAAGCTAGAATAGCTTGGTCATGGCTGTAAGTAACTCTGTCTCTGGTTCAAACAACTTGAAATTTGATGATGTTATTGGTGTTATTCTTAGTGAGGAAATGCGAAGAAAAAGCACAGGTGAGACATCAGGTAATGCGTTGAACGTGGAGAGCAGGGGAAGACAAAAGGAGAGAGGAAAGAGCCAAGGTAATCGCAGAAAGTCTAAAATGGGCAGATCCAAGTCTAGACTAGGAAAAATAGAGTGCTGGAATTGTGGAAAGAAAGGACATCTGAAGAAAGACTGCAGATCTCTAAAGAAGAAAGGAGATGAACAGTAGGAGACTACGCAGGAAGCAAATGTAGCAGGTGATGTGTTACAAGATGCTTTGGTTCTTGCTTTAGATAATACTAGTGATTACTAGGTAGTAGATTTAGGGGATTCATGTCATGCTACACCCCATAGGAAATATTTTCATGATTATGTTCCAGGTGATTTTGGACATGTCTTATTGGGTGATGATGAGACATGTAAAATTGTTGGAATGGGTAAGGTATGGATAAAATTTAAGAATGGAACTAAATGGCCGCTGAAAGATGTTAGGCATATTCCTACTATGAAAAGAAATTTGATCTCAATGGGGAAGTTGGGATATGGTGACTATCTATCTATGCTTGGAGAAACGTGGTGGAATATCACTAAATGATCAATGGTAATAGAAAAAGGAGACATGGTAGGTACGTTGTATTTATGTCCTCATAATACTAACCTTTATATCTCTTTAGCTTCCACAGGAACAGATACAACATCGTGGTATCATAGGCTTGGCCACATGAGTGAGAAGGGGATGCAGATTCTCCACTCAAGGAAGTTGCTGCCAGATTTGAAGCAGGTAAGTTTGGAATTCTGTGAGAACTATGTTTATGGACAATAGAAGAGAGTCAAGTTTATCAAGGTTGGGAAACAAAAGAAGAATGAAAAGTTAGAGATTGTGCATACATATGCATGGGGACCGGATCAGGTACAATCTCTTGTGGCTCTCATTATTATGTTACATTTATTGATGATGTAACTAGAAAAACTTGGGTTTATTGCATTAGACATAAATCTGATGTTTTTGCTACTTTTAAGAAGTGGAAAGCTTTGGTTGAGAATGAGATAGGAAAAAGGTTGAAGTGTCTTAGATCTGATAATGGAAGTGAGTAATGCGGCAAGGAGTTTGATAGTTACTGTTCATAGCATGGGATTCCTAGAGAGATGACAATCCCTGGAACACTACAAAAATATGGTGTGTAAGAAAGGATGAATAGAATGATCATGGAGCGTGCAAGGTGTATTAAATTGCATGCATGGTTTCCCTTACAGTTTTGGGCAAATACTGTAAATACTATTGTTTATTTAATAAAAAGAGGGCCTTTAAGTGCTTTGGATGGTGGTTCCAGAGGAGGCATGGATAGGTAAAAAGGTAAACTACTCATTTCTGAGAATGTTTGGTTGTGAAGCATTTGTCCATATTGATAAAGAAAATAAAACAAAGCTTGAAGCTAAATCCAAGAAATGTACCTTTATTGGATATGGGGTTGATGATTTTGGTTATCGCTTATGGGATTATGAAAATAACAAAATCATTAGGAGTAGAGATGTGATATTCAATGAAAAGGTCATGTATAAAGATCAGTTGCAGGGAAAGAAACAAGAAAATGAAAACATAGAGTACACAGTAATTGATGAAATTAAAGAAGATGAAGTTCCAAAGGTGCCAGAAAATCAAGAACAACAGCAAGTACCTGAAACTCTTGCAAGTGTAAGAAGATCTACTAGGTTAAGTAGACTCCCTGAACGATACTCTCCTTCAATGTATTATTTATTGATGACTGATTCTGATGAACCAGAATGTTATGAAGAAGCAATGCAGGTGGAAACTAGAAAGAAGTGGGAGCAAGGCATGAATGAGGAGATGGACTCATTGGTAAGAAACCAGACTTTGGATTTGGTCCAGTTTCCTACCGGTGAAAGAGCATTGCAGAAAAAAATGGTTTACAGGTTGAAAGAAGAAGAAGGAGGCAAGAAGCAGTACAAGGACAGACTTGTTGTAAAGGGGTTTGCATAGAAGAAAGGTATATATTTTGATGAAATATTTTCTCCTGTTGTTAAGATGACTTCAATTAAGACTATTTAAAGTCTAGTGGTGGTAGAATATTTGCATCTTGAACAGTTAGATGTAAAAACAACTTTTCTCCATGGGGATTTGGAGGAAGAGATTTATATGCAACCGCCAAAAGGGTATGAGTTCAAAGGGAAGGAGGATTTGATATGCAGGTTGAAGAAGAGCTTGTATGGCTTGAATCAAGCTCCAAGATAGTGGTATTTAAAATTTGTCAGGTTTATGATAGAATAAGGTTATAATAGATGTCGTTCTGACCACTGTGTTTATTTCAAGAGGCTAGACAATGAAAGATATATTATCTTGTTATTGTATGTGGATGAAATGATTGTTGCTGGGTCTAACATGCATGATATAACTGTACTCAAAAGGAATCTAACTAATTCATTTGCGATGAAGGATTTGGGTGCTGCAATGCAAATCCTTGATATGAGAATAACAAGAGACGGAAAAAATCGCAAATTGACATTGTCTCAGAGTGAGTACATACAAAAATTGTTGGAGAGGTTCAAAATGCAGAATGCAAAACCAGTTAGTACACCTTTGGCCAACCATTTAAAACTAAGTAATGAAATGTGTCCCAAGACACAGAAAGAGATAGATTACATGTCCAAGATTCCCTATTCATCAGCAGTTGGTAGCTTGATGTATGCCATGGTGTGCACAAGACCAGATATTGCACATGCAGTGGAAGTTGTGAGAATATATATGAACAATCCTGGTAAAGAACATTGGAAGAAAGTACAGTGGATTCTCAGCTATTTGAGAGGTACTACCACTCAGGAATTAGGTTTGGGAGGTTCAGACACTGTTCTATAGGGATATGTTGATGCAGATATGGCAAGTGATAAGGATAGTAGGAGGAGCACCATAGGGTATGTGTTTACTGTAGGTGGAACAGTAGTAAGTTGGATTTTGAAACTGCAAAAGGTTGTTTCATTTCAACAATGAAAGCAGAGTATGTTGCTGTTACAGAGGCTAGTAAAGAGATGATGTGGTTGCAGAGGTTTATGGAGGAATTTGGTAAGAAGCAGAAGGATAGAAGGTTGTATAGTGACAACCAGAATTCCATTCATCTTGCAAAGAACTCAACATTCCATTCCAGGACTAAACATATACTGCTCAAGTACATACGCTCTGTTATGGAAGATGAACTATTGAAGCTGGAAAAGATACATACTAGCCATAATCCTGCAGACATGTGCACAAAGGTAGTGACTAGAGAGAAACTGAGTTGCTGCTTGGTTTCATTTGGCCTTCTAGCATGAAGGTGAAGATGAGAAATTTTCCAAGTCCAAGGTCCAGCAAGTGCAGCAGCGGTGGAGTTGTTGTGATTAGTCTCTAAGTGGGAGATTGTTGGTTGTGGAGCTTGATCTCCTAGATTCAGAGATATTATTATTCAGCCGTGTTTGTACCCCAACTTTAGATGATATGCAAAAGGATTGTACACTCACCCCAGCAGGGGTTCGGGGGGGAAGCCACCGAAGAAATTTTTTTGGGGTTGTTTTTTGGGCCCATGGTTTTGGGTAACCTGTGGTATTTTCCCATTGTATTTCCCCTTTATAAGAAAGACATTGTAATATGGATAGGGTTGATGTATTAGGTATTATGCATTGTAAATATCTCTGGGATCGTGAAAGAGAGACTGTGAGATAGTGAATGTTGATGTATATGTAACTTCGGAATGTATTTCATCAGTATATTATATATATATTTATTGTACCCTTATAAGAGATGTGTTATTCCTCTATAAGGAAGTGTCCTCATGTGGATTGACAAGTGTCGCAAGTGTGTGTACTTGCCGATGGGTTATTAGACCACCTTATGGGGTCGGCCCTAATTAATATATAATATAATGTGGATGTACTCAAGTAGACAAGTCGGCCCCAGTAGGTCACTGGGCAAAAAGGTGAGTATAAATAGAGATAGGAGATCTCTATTTTACTCACTCGGAAAAGTATCTATCTCTCTCTCTGAAAAGTGGCGCACTAGTGAGGAGGAGGAGGATCATCTGCTAGGAGACTATCTCAGTGTTGTTTGGTTGTATTTTGGTTGAGCCATTGCTCTCTCTATCTCTGAGGAAGTTGTGGGGTTTTTCACCTTAGGGTTTTCCCCACAGAAACTCTGTGTCTCTTGTCTCTATGCTTTTGATTCTTGTGATGCTTGTGATGCTTGTCGTATTATGATTGTCATGCATTGATATACTGTAGATGTTATTCTCTCAGCAAAGATCCTATAGTATTGTGATTTAATACTGAAAATTTAACATGGTATCAGAGCCTAACTGAGAAGAAGACATTTTGCAGTGACGGAAGCTTGTATTCCTTGTTTATTGGGTTTCTCTCCAAAGATTTTTGAAATTCAGTATAGTAGATTGGATCTACTCATCAAGGCGCATCTTTCTGTCCAATAAGATTTCAGTTCCGAGCATTTTCAGTTTTGGCCCTAAAAATTAGGGTTTCCACAAAAATAGGAATTTCTGGAAACTGAAGGTACAGCTGGAAGCTCCTTGCAAAAATCGAAGGTTTGAGCTTTGGATCGAGATTTTTGGCTGGGTAGATCTCTAGGAAACTCAAACCCTAATTCAGGGCTCTCCCTAGTGAACCCGGGAGGACAAAAAGGCAATTTTGAAGGGCAAGACTTTGCTGATCTCAAATTCTGAATGTACTAGGCTGATCAGCTCTCCAAGGCGCATCTTTCTATCCTTTCAGAATTTTGAAATCCACATTTTGAATTTTTAGGGTTTCTCTGACAAACCCTAATCCGGGACCAGATCCAGTTTTCAGCACTTCAAGTGGTAAGTTCTAAATCTTTTCTATTTCCATTTGAAGTACTCTTAAAGATGTCTCTTCACACCAAGCTTGAGGATAAGCTTGAAGGGGCTGATAACTTCCGAGCCTGGAAGTATAGGATTGGGTTAATCCTGGAAGAGAATGAGTTGGACTCATATGTGAAAGAAGACATCCCTATCCCAGAGGATGAAGAAGCCAAGGCATTGCACAAGAAGAACTTGGTCAAGGCAAAGAGAATCATTGCTGATTCCATCAAAGACCATCTCATACCCCATGTGTCTTCTCTTAAGACACCCAAAGAGATGTTTGAATCTTTAACCAAGCTATTTGAAGGAAAGAACATAAATCGGAAGATGACCCTGCGGAACCAATTGAAAGCAGTGAAGTTCCAGAATGGAGAAACCATTCAATCTTACTTTTCAAGGGTCTCTCAGATGAAGGAACAATTAGAAGCAGTAGATGAAATGGTGGAGAATGGTGAGGTGGTGATGACTACTCTAAATGGCCTACCCAGGTCATGGGATTCCTTTATTCAAGGAATTTGTGCAAGGAAGAAGTTGATTTCCTTCAGTAGACTTCGGGAAGAATGTTCTCAAGAAGAAGCTAGACTTATAGCTCGTGAGAAAAAGATGGGAGGAGAAGATCAAGCTCTTGCAGCTCACACCAAAAGAAGCAAAACCAAGAAGGATCACTCTCACCACAAAAGAACTCATCAAAGGAACAAGAAGGACCTAAGATGCTTTACATGCAATGATAAGGGTCACTATGCTTCAGATTGTCCCAAGAAGAAAAGGGATAATAACAACAACTTCAGTAAGAAGAAGAAGGGCAGCAAAAGAAGATTTCATGCTCATGCTGCCGAAGATGATGAACCCCCAAAGAAGAAGGCTAGGACAGAAATGATAGTGATGATGACTCATCAAGTGAAGAAGAGTATGTTCTGATCTCTGCTCTTACAGGTACCATCTCCCATGGATGTAATGATTGGTTAATTGATAGTGGGGCCTCCAAACACATGACTGGGTTCAAGGAATCTTTTATGAATCTTTCTGAACATGAATCACCCCATAAGGTGAAACTTGGGGATGATTATCAATACCCAATCAAAGGAAGTGGTGAAGCCTCCTACAATCTAGATTCTGGAAAATCATTGAAGATGAAAGAAGTACTTTATGTACCTGGGCTCAAGAAGAACTTACTCTCCATTTC
Source organism: Larix kaempferi (assembly GCA_027924585.1). NCBI lineage: Eukaryota > Viridiplantae > Streptophyta > Pinopsida > Pinales > Pinaceae > Larix > Larix kaempferi. The sequence goes on along the minus strand of BSBM01001166.1, from coordinate 7,415,598 downwards.
TGCATTAGATGCAAAAGGTATGAGGGTTGCATTTGTGGATGGCCAAGTCCTAATGTGGCCAAAGGGAAAGACCATAGATGATGCAGTAGTGATTGGAAAGCAAGAGGGAGGTTTGTACAATTTGAAGGGACAACCTGAACATGCCATGGTGACATAAATACAAAGATTCATCCATAGTTATGGATCACATAGAGGTATGTATAATTTGTTTTTGCAAAAGTTAACTAATGAGTTATGCAGGTCATTGAAGAGAACAAGGACACATTGCTAGACATAACTAGCAAATATGGTGACCAGGTATGTGTTTCTTATATCATAGGATCTATCATATAAGTATGCATGGCATGATTGATGATGATTGTTCATAAAGTCATAAGTTTGAATAATCATGGGCATATGCATATTATGTGTCTTACCTTAATTAATAATATGACTAACCAGAAGAGTCATAGGTTTGAGTAATTATAGGTTTATACACGTTATGTTTCTTATGATATGACTAACCATAAGAGTCCTATATAAACCTTGAATGCTAATGCTTATTATTTCTGTTTGAAATGATCATGACTATACATACTTGAGATTATTGTGTTTTAATGAATGTATGATTTTGTATGAGATTACAAGGATAACACAATCATGATACTAATAAGCATGCATAGGGACCAAGGATGAATATGAGTTCAAGAACAGGTAATCCAGGAAGCAAAGATCAAGAGGGAGCACACTCCAGTGGTTTCTGCAAGGGTGCAGATATACAGAGGGAGTTGTTCATATCTCTACATTCCACAACAAGAAGGTTTAGAAGGACTCCAGCAGCTCCTGCAAGGAAGAAAAGACTCAGAGGGAGTCCACCCAACAAACAAACAAAGATAAGTATTTTAATTATCTTGCATATTTGTTTGCTTAAATAAAATTGTTCAATGATGTATATGCTCATGTTCCTAGACTTAGGATATGTATTGTGCATATTAGAATGATTGAATTAATGAACAGTATACTACTAATATGCATGTGTTGGGTAAGTGGCCTATGGCACTGTACAACATTCCATTGCTACTTATCTAGAATGAAACCTCTTTGCTGACATGTTGGGAGTTGTGCACACTCTTAACAATGTTCTGGTAGAGATTGGAAGGCATCTAGAAAGTTATGGGATATGGATAAATGTTGTATTGAAGCATTGGCGAAGATAATTGCATGACTGCATGACTGTATGACATATTTCTTCATGTGTAAGAATTTGTTCTGAAAATTATGAGATGTTTCTAATCATGCAATTTAATCTGTTTTGTAGGAAAGACCGTATATCTTCACCTACAAAAGGACTACAACATTTGTTCCAGCAACAAAGATATCTATTGAAGATATTGAAGTTCCCAGAATCTGGGATGAAGAAATGGAATGCCATGATCCGTCGATCATGAAGAATGATGTTTGGGATGCGATCCCAAGAGCTAAAGGGAAGTCTGTTGTGACTTCCAAATAGAACTTTCAGATCAAGCATGTTGCAGATGGCAGCATAGAGAAATATAAAAGTGATGAAATAGAAGATACACCAGATGGATTCAAGACAGCTTTCTTGAATGGTGTAGTTGAAGAAGAAGCAGCCACTTCGTTCTGAGACACATGATAGAAAATCATATATGTGCAGAACTTGGTATGGTGAAGATAGAGTGATTGCCGACACGTAGCGGAAGCTTACTACCGAGTTCGAGATGAAGAACTTGGGGATGATGCACTATTTGTTTTTGGCATGGAGGTGTGGCAGAATGCAGAAGGAATCTTCCTTGGACAAGGGAAGTATGCAGTAGAGATCCTGAAGAGGTTCGAGATGATGGATTGCAAGGCCATGGCCACACCTATGGCATCAAATCTAAAGCTTCTATGTGATGCTTCATCTGAGCCGATTGATGTCTCTATGTATCGTCAGATGATTGGGTCCTTGATGTACCTGACGAACACGAGACCAGACATTTGCTTTGCTGTGAACACATTGAGCTAGTTCCTGATGGATCCGAGGAGTGTTCACCTGGTTGCTGTAAAGCATGTTCTGAGGTACCTGAAGGGTACAGTGGATTATGGGCTCAGGTATGAGGTGAATCAAAAGTTTAACCTGCAGGGTTATGTTGATTCAGATTGGGATGGCAGTGCTGCAGATAGGAAGAGCACATCTGGGTGTTGCTTCAGTATGGGATCAGGTGTGATCTCTTGGTTTAGCAGGAAGCAATCTTGTGTAGCACTGAGTACAGCTGAGGCAGAGTATGTTGCAGCCTGCTCAGCTAGTTGTGAGGCAGTATGGCTACGGAAGCTACTGTCTGAGCTATTTGATCTCCCATTGGAAGCTACTGGTATCTTCTGTGATAACCAGAGTTGTGTGAAGCTGTCCGAGAATCCAGTGTTTCATGACAGGTCGAAACACATAGAGATCAAATATCACTATATCAGGGATATGGTGCAGAGAGGAGCTGTGAAGCTCCTATATGTTGCGACAGACGAGCAGATTGCAGATGTGCTGACGAAGCCACTAGCCAGGGTGAAGTTCGAGTACTTCAGAGAGAGGCTTGGAGTTCTTCAGATCGAGGACACTTCGAGGAAGAAGTGATGGACACATTTGCTGAAGCCATTCCAAGCATGTTGGAAGGAGGATCCTTCACATGGCTGTGGATGTAAGCGCTGGATGATGAGCATCAGGATGATGTTCTGGTTTCTGCCTGGATATGATCAGTTGGATCATTGTTATGTATGTATGTACGCATCATGTAGATGCTGGATATGATCAGTTGGATCATTTTTATGTATGTATGTACGCATCATGTAGATGCTGGATGTGATCAGTTGGATCATGTGTATGTATTTTGTATATGCATCATGTTGGATGCTTGGACCATGTATCTGTATATGTATCAGATGGGTACATTGTATGATTAGGTTGATCATGTATGGTGATATGTATCATGTACTTGTATTTGTATCAGAAGGATCATGTATGATGATATGTATCAGGTAGATACTTGGTATGCATCAGGTAGATGCATTGATGATCAGGTGGATCAGGTATGATGACATGCAGCAGGATGTTGCAGTGATGATCAGGATGATCATAGATGACGAGCTTCAGGATGTTGCTCCAGATGACATGCAGCAGAATGTTGCAGTGATGATCAGGATGATCATAGATGATGAGCTTCAGGATGTTGCTCCAGATGACATGCAGCAGGATGTTGCAGTGATGATCAGGATGATCATGGATGACGAGCTTCAGGATGTTGCTTCAGATGACATGCAGCAGGATGTTGCATTGATGATCAGGATGATCATAAATGACGAGCTTCAGGATGTTGCTCCAGATGACATGCAGCAGGACGTTGCAGTGATGATGATCAGGACGATCATGAGTACATCAGGATGATGTATGGTGAGTGTCAGGTTGATACTCTGTGGCCGTGGATCAGGTTGTGTAGATGAGCATGTCTGGGAGATCCTATAGGTCGGAGTTGTGTACCCGTAACAGCCTGGGATGCTCTTTCGAGACATTGCTCTGGGAGGACATGTAATTTGTGCCCTGGGAGATCTCAGGTCGAAGTTGTGTACCTGTAACATCCTGATATGCTCTTGCGAGGTTTTGTCCTATGGCATGTAATTTGGGCCCTGGGAGATTTCAGGTCGGAGTTGTGTACCCGTAACATCCTGAGATGCTCTTGCGAGGTTTTGCCATGACCACATGTAATTTGTGCCCTGGGAGATTTCAGGTCGGAGTTGTGTACCCGTAACATCCTAAGATGCTCTTGCTAGGTTTTGTGGTGGACCACATGTAATTTGTGCCCTGGGAGATTTCAGGTCGGAGTTGTGTACCCGTAACATCCTGAGATGCTCTTTCGAGGTTTTGTGGTGGGGTCACATGTAATAGCGCCCTGGGAGATCCTACAGGTTGGAGTTGTGTACCCGTAATATCCTGGGATGCTCTTTCGAGGTTTTGTGACGCACGTAATAAGTCCTGAGGATTCCACAGTATGGCCAGTGATGACGAAGACCTGCAGGTGGTGGGCCTACATCCAGTATGAAAAAGGACTGGCTCTGTAGAACTTCCTATGACGAGTAGAGACAGATATTGGATGAGATAGCAGCAGCAGTGACGATGACGATGACGATGCATCGATGACGATGATCCAGAGAAGAAGACTTGTCTAGCAAATCTGTGTCGAGAAATACCTTCCTAGTTAAGAGGGAGTGTTGATGTATATGTAACTTCGGAATGTATTTCATCAGTATATTATATATATATTTATTGTACCCTTATAAGAGATGTGTTATTCCTCTATAAGGAAGTGTCCTCATGTGGATTGACAAGTGTCGCAAGTGTGTGTACTTGCCGATGGGTTATTAGACCACCTTATGGGGTCGGCCCTAATTAATATATAATATAATGTGGATGTACTCAAGTAGACAAGTCGGCCCCAGTAGGTCACTAGGCAAAAAGGTGAGTATAAATAGAGATAGGAGATCTCTATTTTACTCACTCGGAAAAGTATCTATCTCTCTCTCTGAAAAGTGGCGCACTAGTGAGGAGGAGGAGGATCATCTGCTAGGAGACTATCTCAGTGTTGTTTGGTTGTATTTTGGTTGAGCCATTGCTCTCTCTATCTCTGAGGAAGTTGTGGGGTTTTTCACCTTAGGGTTTTCCCCACAGAAACTCTGTGTCTCTTGTCTCTATGCTTTTGATTCTTGTGATGCTTGTGATGCTTGTCGTATTATGATTGTCATGCATTGATATACTGTAGATGTTATTCTCTCAGCAAAGATCCTATAGTATTGTGATTTAATACTGAAAATTTAACAGTGAATAGGAAGTGCAGTGGATGTGCTGCAGGTTGTATCGCTGCGTTTGCTGGATGGCATAATAATAAGGACTAGAAATTTAAGTGTGCACATAGCCCATCTTAGGTGAACCATGATATATTGGTGTCTCTCTTGTAATGTGTTTATATAATTTGTATTTGCATCTTGTTTATTGTTATTTCTCTGCGATCCTATTTTTCTAACATATCCTACATGAGACTTCAATCATTCAACTTAGACTGGTTCTCTTGGGCCTAGATGCCCTATGTCAACCTCCCTAGGTTGAAAAGAACTATGCCCATGGTTTTGTAACTCCTCAAGTCTCTCTTCATAAATCCTCGTCATTTCCTCCAAACCTCTATCCTTCCATCGAACCAAATATTCCTTATTCTTCTGTTGGCACATTCTTATGACTTCACGCTCATAGAGTATGTCTTGGACTTCTTTCACTGGTTGGGTTGGTATTTTTTCTTGCCAATCCCTAGTCATTCCATTGCTTCTCATCGACTATTCTTCATACTTGTACTGGTCGAAAACATTGAACATTGGCGATATGTCTAATTCTTCTGGAAGCTCCAACACATATGCATTGCCTGAAATTTTCTTCATGATCTGACATGGTCCAATACAACAATACTTGAAGTTTTTAAAATATCTTTTTATTTATTTTTTAAAATTTTATATTAAATTAAAATTGATTTTAATAAATTTTAATAACTACCATCCTTATTATCATATTTATTTATTTATATATTAAAACACTTGATATGATAAAACTCTAAAATGAAACAAATATATGAAATGAAATAAATGGTTACAATCAATTTTGCAACAAATGTCTTATATAAATGTTGGTAGGCATGTAAGTGCTTGATATATGTTATTAATATTCATGTTTAAAGATCTAAATATTTTTTTATATAATTATGTAGTTTTAAAAACTATTTGTATTTTTATTTTCTAGGAAAGAACATTAAATATCATATATCCATTATAGTACAATGCACGATGTATATTTTTAACTTTTATGTTTCAAATTCTAAAACCCTTCTTATATATCGATGTGGTTTATATATAGATGTGGTTAAGTTTAAAATAATACAACAATACTTGTGGCATCACTTTTGTTCCGACATCGAATGAAGTGTGCCATATTTGAAAACCTGTCGACTACTATGAACCATTTCCGATAGTGCTCCATCCTCATTAAGTAATGTACCCTTCTAGACCTCGTATTTTAATGATTCCTGGACTTTACCATCCACGAGTACCTCGTCTGGAGACATTTATCACATTGGAATGGCTATGCCATTATCTGGATCTGAGCTTGCATACTGTGAAATTCAACAAGCCACCGTAGAGCCAGATCCCTCCTCTTCACGGACAGAAGAGGAAGATCTCGTTATGCTGCCGACATGGGAAGCCGACTCATCTTTCTCACATGATTGTCTTGATGGTGTCTTGATGGCACTTTTCCTTCAGATGAAGCCATCATTGAGGCCATGTGTGGTAGTGAGATGCCTTGGGAATATTTGCATCATCACTCTTATTTTCTTCCTAACCTTGATCTTCTTGAGTTAGGAGAGTTTAGGACAACTCTTGCAAAGAAGGTTGGTCACCCTATGGCTCCTTTGGACTCACATGGTATTTACGCGGAGGGGAATATGGCTAATATCTCCCCATCCATACCAATCAACATCTCTCGCACACCCGGAAAGATAGAGAACGTTTATGTTGGTGCTAATTGTTCTCCTGATGAGATCTGCATATACACCGAGTTGTTCAAGGAATTTCAGGATGTTTTCGTCTGATCATATGAGGAGATGCCAAGAATAGAACCTAGCATTGTCGAACATGAGATTAAGACATATCCTAATGCGAAGCTAGTTTGACAACGACTTCGTGTTGTGAATCCTAGAAAGGTAGCCGCGATTAAGGAAGAGGTGGAGAAACTACTTAAAGTTGGTTTCATCTACCTAGTTCCCCTTACCGAATGGGTGTCAAATCCCATTCCTGTGGATAAGAAGTAGGGAACCATCTGTGTATGCACAGACTTTAGAGATATGAACCGAGCATATCCGAAAGAAAACTTTCCCACTCCAATCATAGATCAGATCTTGGATGTGTGTGCGGGAAGCGATGTTTTTCGTTTATGGACGGTTTCTCAGGATATAATTAGATCTAGATAAAGCATGAGGATCAACATAAAAATGCTTTTATATGTCCTTGGGGTACATTTGCATACCGGAAGATGCCCTTCGACCTTAAAAACGACAAAGCCATGTTTCAGCGTGCCATGACTTATGCGTTTCATGACCTTAAGCGTATAGTGGAGGCTTTCCTAGATGATCTTGCTGGCCATTCTCATAAGAGAGTGCACCACCCCAAGCACCTCCACCTCATTTTCGAAAGATGCTGGTGTTACAAGATTTGGTTGAACCCCAACAAGTGCATCTTTGTTGTGAAAATGGGTCGCCTTTTAGGGTTCGTAGTTTCACAAGAGGGTATAATAGTCGATCCTGATAAGGCTGAGGCAATACTTCGGTTGCCTTCCCCGTGTAACATAATTCAACTTCAGAGTCTCCAAGGGAGAGCCACTTTTCTCTGACATTCTATAGTGAATTATGCCAATCTTACCAAAGGTTTTGCATGAATTTTGAAGAAGGACACACTGTTTATCTGGGATGAGTGAGCCGAGTAGTCTTTCGATGCTTTGAAGAAAGATTTGGTATCGGCCCCTCTGCTTAGTCCACCTGACTTTGCTTGACATTTATTGCTTTATGTCGTTGCGTCTCTTGAGACGATTGGCATGGTATTAGTTCAAGTAGATGATGCGCTCCAAGAGCATGTTGTCTATTATCTTAGTCGAAATCTAGTAGACGCTGAGATGAGATACACTCATGTGGAGAAGTTGGCACTTGCGACTGTTCATGCAATCCAATGTTTATGACATTACATTATGTTTAGGAAAACCATTGTCATAGCACACATCAATCCATTTCAGTTCGTTCTATCACGACTCTTAATTGGGGGGAAGTATAATAAATGGATTGTTATTCTTCAAGAGTTTGATCTCGATTTTACTTCGGCAAAGTCAGTGAAATCCTTGGTTTTTGCTAAGCTCATGTCATATTTTCCATTACTTGATGAGGACATCATCCATGCAGATTCTTTTGTGGTTGAACACTTATTTCTTATCTTGTCGGTGGACCCTTTGTATGGGGATATCATTGTATACCTACAAACTCTGAAGTTCCCTTCGCACTATTCATGGGATGAACAACGGCGTGTGAGGCATCAAGCTAAATATTATGTCATCGTCGACGACACTTTGTATCGTCGGGGGAAAAGACTCTATCGTCTATCATTGTTTGACTCACGAAGAAGTAGAGTTAGTGCTGAATGAATGCCATAGTGGGGCGTGTGGTGGTCACTTATCTGGGCTTGCGACAACCCAACGTATTATGCGAGCAGGTTACTTCTGACCTTCGATCTTCAAATATTATATGGACACCGTGAGAAGATGTCACCCTTGCCAGGTGTTCTCTCGAAATATACACTCGCATCCTACGCCCCTTCATCCGGTAGTCACCGTTGGTCCCTTCACTAAGTGGGGAGTGGATTTCATGGATTGGAAACCAGCGTTAGCTGGGGGGAATCACCATATCATTGTGGCCATGCCTACCATAAAATCCGACGGTGCTACTACAGCATAGTTCGTGTTCAATAAGATTATCGCTTGATTTAGTATCCCAAAAGAGATTGTCACCAACCATGGAAATCAGTTTCAGAACAAAATGATGGCGGATTTGTCACTCAAGCTTGGGTTTTGTCAAGATCATTCATCTTCTTACTACCCCCAAGCGAATGGTTAGGTCGAGGAAGTTAATAAGTCCTTAAAGACCATTCTCCAATGTACCATCCAACAAAGCAAGAGAAACTGTCACAATATGTTATATCCTGATTTGTGGGCATATCAAACCACAGTTAAGACTGCCACCAGTTTCTCACCATTCTAGCTAGTACATGGTGTGGAGTCTATATTGCTGATTGAATGCAAAATCCCTTCATTGAAACTAGCCATAGAGATCCTTCCTGATATGTCAGATATTGAGCAACATTTGATCCACCTTGAGCAACTTCACGAGCAGGGTCGAGATGCCGCCGTGGTTATAGATGCCAACAAACATTGTGTCAAGGTTCCATATGATAGGTCTATCCATCCCCGGTGGTATACTGAAGGTGACTTGGTCCTCTTGTATGACCAAGCTAAGGAACCCCTGGGGGCACGCAAGTTTAACCCCATGTGGCACGGTCCTTACATAGTGAGGTGTGTCCTTAAGAAAGGATCCTACGAATTGGAAGACTATGAGGGGAACTCCTTGACGGAGCCTAGAAATGGGCTCTACCTCAAGTGGTATTACACTTGAGCTTCTAACTCGAGCTAATAATTTTGTATACTATTGTATAGTTGCTTCTGTACATAGTTTAGATTTCTTTTGGTTTTTCAGATCTACTGATTCGCTTCTGTTTGGTTGACAGATGTCAGCAGAATCTCCTGTGTTCTTGGGATTTGTGGATGGTGCTAGCCATCATATGCAGTGACTCGCTTCTGATGCGTGTGTTATTTATTCACCTAACCATCAGATCATGTCTTCAGGAGGTGCCTGTCTCGGTCCTACATCCAACAATGTGCTGAGTATAGTGCCATAGTTGAGCTACTTCGGGATGCCATTTTGCATGGTATCCAGTTTTTAGAATTCCTCCTGGATTCGCAATTGGTTGTGTCTCAATTGAATGGCCAGTATCGCATGAGGGATCCTACATTACTACAGAGTTTCTTAAGGGTAAGACTCTTGGAACGTCATTTTGTTTCCATTACATACATTCATGTTCCAAGATGTTTTAATCATGTATTTGATGCATATGATAATTATGTCCTATATTGGCATTTGTCACATCAATAAAGAAGCACACAAATAAACACTCATTCACACATTTGTACATACAGATATAGTAGAACCGAAGAATCATAGTTTTTTATAAATAATAAGTCCAAAATGTGGTGTCACAAGTACAAAATTGGAGCCCGTAGCTCTAAAAAATATACATAATTGATACAAAATATGGGACTCTGAGATATCTAATCCCCATGGGGAGGCCTAACTGCCTCGGCAGGATGTGTATGAACATAGTAATGTATTGCATTGGCAATGCGCCACAGTAACTGCACCCAGGTGCCTGGTACTCCTACAACATGTTGTTGCATCGCCTCTACCAGATGCTCCACCTCAATCATGGGTACTCTTTTAGTCATACGGGATAGGTTGACCTATACAATCTCTAGCGTGCACTCTGCTGCAGTGCCAACCACCTCTCCACCCATGCCCCAACCATGATGTCTCAGGTATCCCTCTGGTCTTCGCGAAAAGCCATCTGCGAGCAAATAGTGGAATGTCAATATGTGATACTACACTAAAACGATTTTTGCATTTTCCATTATAAAAAAAAATCCAAAAAATTAAATACATAAAATATAAAAAGAGTAAATGTACTGATGTCTCCAAATGCGACCCCTAGAGGGAGCGGCATGTCGCGGTCGCCCCGGTAGTCTATCCCCGCATATGGGTAGTCATCGATGGCGATGACTTGTCGATCCCACCAGTGGAAGAACTCAGTTGAATATGGTGATGCCTGTCGGACACCATCCAATCCTATCAATACTTCAGCCCACCGGGTCAGGGCTGGATCACGGATACTATGTGGAGGGAATTCAACCCTTGGACTGAGCCCCAGAACTCTCTCTCTCGGAGATGCAAAGTATACTGCCATACCCGAAGTTCTTTTCCTACCCACGTTTACACTCTGTTAACTAGGTCTTCATGGACACCAGTAACATTGTGCACCAATCGTACACTATAGGCCTCATGCACTCTGCTGCGTAGAACATCACCAGCCTGGAAGCCTGATGCAAAGCGACCGAACTTGTTATCCTCATGAGGGTGAGCACTATGATCTTCATTCTCAAGATCACAATGGCCCCAATGGGTATTTGACTCCCCACCTTTTGGGTACCGAGAATACAGTACCGGTTTATGTAGTCAGTAATGGTGACCCCACCACCTACCAGGGTATTTTTTAACGATTCGAATATTATACTTAAGCATAGTATCCTAGGCGATTATTTTGGATTGAAAAAAACATGTATATAAATAGTTAAGTGAATATTAAATATGGAACATACAATTTACTACTAAAACATGTATATTTTGGCGAATATTATGATAAAAAAACATATTTTATGTAAATAAAAGCGATATTGGACACTAAAAATGACCAAATAATGAATTTATTTTTTCAAAAAAAGCGCGAAAATAGCCAATTGGCAAAGTTTTTCCCTTAAAAATTACCTTTCCACCTACAGTGCAAGACCAGAGACTAGCAACCTCCCCTCGGCGGGACAACCCTGTAATAAAGTATATATCATCCACCTCTATTGAGAGTGTTTGACCATCCAAGTTAAAGTTCTGCATGTATACGTCCCAGTAATCAATCAATCAACAGAGTAGTTGGGTTTGGGCCCTTAAACCCCAAACGCTCCATAATTTTTAGATCCCACATGCTTGTAGTGCTTATTGCGCGGGCAAATCTTGGCAAACATTCTCATCCACATTGTCATGTTCCCTTTCCCTCCACTCTAGAACCATACTGGAGGAAAAAAAAAGTTTTTTTTTTATCTTTTTACCATTTAAAAAACCATCTTCACGGCCGTACAGTGGGAAATTGAGTAGACAAGGGCATCTACCCATGGTCAACGCAAGTGTTGACCATGTCTAGCAAGCCCTACCTGCGACCCGCAGAGTTGTAGCTCGCTTACAGTGCCATGAAGAAGTAGGGATGGCCTAATAAAACATTTTGACCACTATAAATTGAAATAAAAACTATCAAATGAAAGAGGAGGATGAGATGACTAACCTACTCCAGACGGCTTGTGAAATGGACACCCACAGCTTCCGGAATCAGCAATTGAAATCTTAGGTGAAAACTAACCAAAAACTCCTATTTGGGTAAAATGTGAAATGGAATAGTAATTGTAATTTTTTATTACTATTTATAGTTTTTAAAACCCACTTTCCTATAGTTTTTACCGTTTTAAGTTGTTTTGGACTAATGTGTCATCTTGGAGTACCATTTTGAATAGTTTTTTCGAGTGAGAGTTGATTTTTTGACTGTTTTGCACCTACGACAGGTATATTTTACACCCATCATATAGGTTAAATGTCATTTTCACCTACATTATGCATTTGACCTTTGACCATTTCTCATTAACCCTAGGTGCGACCCCGCTTTTTAACTGACATAGAGCCTTCACATTGTTATAGAAGTGTCATTATTTGGCGGTAGGGCTGGTCTGAACATGGGTTCCCTAGTTAGAGCCTTTTTATGCCTTTTGGCGCCCATGCCATTGTCTCTCCTTAGGATCGGGAGTCCTTTGTAGTTACGCCGTGACTTTGTGATAAATATTCATACTCTACTTTGTCTTATGCTGGCCATCTCCCATAATGACTCCCCCATTTTTATCGAGTTTTGATTGCATTACATCATCCTGCTTGCCGCTTGAGCCTTGTTCTGGCTCCTGCATACTCAATCATTAGCCATGTGCCTGAGCACTTTCCCTTTTGAGCCAAGCAGAGCTTTCATTTGCATTTCACATTTTGATGACCCTTTACCATGAGGGAACACCACCCTGAGTGTCCACATCTTGCACATGCTTCCTTGCATTGTTCATAGGTATGTTCCACTGCTTGGGACTAGTTTGCTTTCCATTTGACACTCGTTCGCTCACCTGTTGTACTATAAGCAATTTTATTCTTTTTCAAGCTTTCCAAATATGAAAAAGACCAAAAAAATAAAACATTCCAAAAATCTAGACGGTAAAATCTTTACTTCCTTTTGTTGGTATCTGTTGTGTCGCCTGTGAACAGAGCATTCATTCCACTGCATGTATTATGCGTCGGGATTATAGGAGGACCTTAGGAGCTGTACTCCTTTCTCAAATATTACTCCATTGATTGGTTAAGCTTCCAATCATTATGGATCTCTTTGTTGATGCCTCTTGCATCGCATAGTGTTATTACGTGAGCTTATGTTGCTGGAGTCTATCCATCTACTCATGCTCTTGTTCAAAGGAATTCCTGAAACCAGAGTCGGCCACTCCTCATATCTCTTGACTATTACATGTCGGCCATCCTTATTGATTCAGTTCATTCCTTCGAGTTCTTCCAAATCTTTGAGTGTAGCTGTTACCTCGTGATGCTTGATGGGGGATTCCTTAATGTCCTCCTTTCAGTGAGTTTTGTTCCGTCGACTTCAACTCATTTATTCCAGAATTGAGAATTAGAGTTGGTTGAGTACCTTGAGGATTGTAGTCATTAGTGGTAGTTTCACTCACCATATACAGTTTTGGGAATACATTAATGTCCCCTAATCGATGGATTCATCTTAGTGTTTGACCTCAACACATCTATTCACACTTCAATGATTGTACTCTGTGCCTTGATGCCCATTTTCATTATTGGTGGGTTATCTCGCATCTATTAACGGTATACATGATTAACTGGTAATCAGACGATGTCACATCAGGTTCGACTTCAGCACCTTTATTCACTTGATGGGACTTCTATAGACAATTTGTGTAGAAGACCCTAGACATTAGTAGCATTTAGTATGCTGCTCATGATCGTGATTGTACTTATGAGATTTCATTTCTCATACATCAACAGTTTGTACCTCCAGTATTGCACAAGTTGTTTCCTTTTCAAAAGGAGACCATATCTTACTGTATGGGTCATGGCTGTGACCACCTACGACATGTATTCACTATATACTGCCTATCATGGACATTGTATAAGATTGTTGTATTGAACTGACATGTATTTAGAGATATTATTGTATTATGACAAGTGGAATACTCTTTCCATTTGTGTCTCCATCACTCCACTTCTGAGATTTATAATGCATTTCGGCCATCGTACCATCCTCTCTGATCTCACACATTAGGGGGCATCTGTTATAGCATAATTTTCCACCTTGTGAGCATCAGCATTGATTGGCCTTCAGTACTCATTTTATTGACTCAGATCCATTACTTTCCCTTCAAGAACCAAGTTTCCCTATTTTTCTTCCTATATGCTTGTTGTTCCATTATAGCCAACGTACACGCAGGCTGCACCTAATCAACCCACATACATCGAGTTACTTGGTAAAAACCATAGAAAAATTACATTTTACTCCCAAAAAGCGGTCTTAGGTGACCTTTGGCCCTCCATATACCTCGAAATGACTCGATTCGACCTTTCACTTACCTTTGGAAGGATTTATATTGAGCTCTTATGGTGTATGGAAGGGAGGAGAAAGAGAGAGCAACATAACTCTAGTGGATTTTTGCCATGACTTGAGTCTACACTCATTGATCCTTGTTGTTGTGAACTCCTTATGTTCACCTACCAAACTCCTTTCATAGTTTGAGTTTGCCATTGCATGGGGGATTGAAGTGGTGGAGGCACAAGTGGAGAGACCTAGTTCTTGGTTTAGATTGGTTGCCGACAAGAGGTTGTATCATGTACTTCCTGTTATTAATCAATGGAAATACTCATTTTCTCGTCCAATTGATGTTGTGACTGTTGTTTAAATTAGATTGGGTTACATTTTCTTATTATATCATGGACCATGCTATTGATTATGCTAATGTCTTTCATATATTATATGCACTTGCTTGTATTGATTGTTGAGACTAACCTGCAGGTTCAAGTGTAGAGACTGAAAGCTCAATGGGGATCTATTTTGAACATCTGGTTGAAGGTTTGTATTATTCTCCATATCTTAGCATTTTCATTATAATAACATTGCATTGGGAATTGAGTTATTTTCTGGTAGTCATCTATCTGTTGTGATCTGCCCCGAGCCATAGGAAGTTTTTCTCCATAACACTTCTATGGCTTATCTCTTTTTCATATTGATGAAATTTTGTTGGTTCTACAAAGATGTGTCTTTTTTATTTCCTTTTCTTTTTTTTTCCAGTGTAAATAAGTTGTCACCTATGTGTTGCAGGGTATTGTAGGTTATGAGGAGGAAATTTTGTCTACATAAGAGGGCAGGGAGCTGCACAACTGCTACTGCATGATAGATAAATATCTTCTGGGAAATGAGGACAATAATTATTTAAGGAAGATGCAATGACAATTTGGTTTCTTGAATTTGTTTTTGCTGCAACATCCTTCCCCAAAATTTTGAAGATAATTGGGGCCTCTCCTTCTACATGTTTTGTAATAAGTGTTTTCCTTGTCTTTCAGACTGTTTTTTTCTCTCTAACTTGGCAAAATTTCAACACTTTCTTCCCAAAAGTTTTCTCAATTATTTTCTCTAGGGAAAGTCACCTTGGACTCTTCGGTGCATTTTTTAGCCTTAACTCTTCCGCTTGGTGCAAATGTTTAGCATATAAAGAGTGCCCTTTAGTGCAATTTATAATCATAAATTTTGCACTAAGCGGCAAAGTATAAATGTAAATCGGCTTCCCTTTCACGCAACTGATAAACATAAATCTGTTGCTTGGCGCATTCGATAATGATACGTTCTCTGCCGGTGCAAAATTTAATTGACAATCCACCGCGGTAGTCGCATTCCTTTGTTGGCCGCCTGTAGTGCAAAGTATAAACGTAAACCGGCCGCCGTTAGCTGATGCTGCTTAGCGCAATTAGTAACCATATCTCGACCGCCATTCACGCAGGATTTGTCCTTAAGATCGCCGACACAAAAAATCTCTTAAGTCTTTTCTTTATGGCTCATTGGCGCAGTTCCCATTAGTGCACATTTTGTGACTAAAACTTGCGCCAAAGGTGCAAGGATTATCCATATAGCTCCCGCTCCCATAGCCGTGCCTCGTCTTTCCTCAAAGTCCATTCTTGGCACAACCCATCAGTGCAGAGTTTAACACTAAGACAACTGCTACGCACGCAGGACATAGCCAAAAAATCGCCTCTGCATTCACGATCCCGTTCACTTGGTCGTTGGTGCATCTTTTGGGCGCAATACTTAGCAATATCTCCTCCGCATGGCGTGGAGAACCAAACCTTAAGACTCCCGCCAACTTCACACTCTTTGAGAAAACCTTGCCATTGGCGCATCTCTTAGGCGCAAGTCCTAGTGATATTTTCCCCGCCGCGATCGCAAGTGCTGCGCTTAAACGTGTCATTGCACCAGTCCTGCACCATCACAACTCTTGAGTGTTGAGAACGCATTTCGATGCCATTCATTATGCCTGAGCATTAAGTCGAATTTCTAAGCAGCAAAACCTGCAAACTTTCTAACTTACTTGCTGTTGCTTATTTTTTATAATTAGATAACGTCTACAGTATGAATTTCTTATGAATATGCCAAATGTTTATTTCATGCCACCTTGATTAATGCAGGTTTGACATGCTTAGAAAGGCGAAAGAAAGAAAAGGCTGCTGAGATTGAGATAGACTAGGCTACAAAAGCAAGCGAGCCTGTTGAAGTGAGCAAGCCAGGAGAAGAAGAGCGACCCAATGAGACAACAGAGATAGTTGGCTCTTATTTTGTCTTATATGGGAGGATTTCCACGATTTGTAGTTGTGCACTAAAGAAAAATTAGAAGGTTCTAGAGTTTAGGGTACACCTGTCAGCTCAAAGAGATATTTGTAAATTTATAAATAGCAGAATAGAAGAAGAGAGATGAGATTTTTGCAGGTAAAAGAAATTTTCTTCCTTGTACGTGAACTACTTTGCTACTTGATCCAAGAAACTGGATTTTTCCTAATGGAATCCTGGAGAGGAGGTTTTTGCCTGGAAATGTGTGCTGAATGTTTGTTGTACTATTCCTGTAGCATTCGTATTCTATTTTCCTGTACAATGATGTCTCTCTGAAATGAGTAATGGAATGTATTTAGTAATTTGAAGCTATCTTCAATATCTGTCATATTCTGCTATAGGCACATCTTTATGATTAAATGGCTATCTATGTGATCTTTAGGTGTTTCTTGCAGTTTATTACTCATCTCTATAGTTTTCTCCTTGCAAGGATAGGTTAAATTTGCTTATACAGTTTTAGATTAATTTAGATTAGCTACATGCATTTAGCTTAGGGCATTCGCATTTCATCTTTAAAATAAAATACATAAACGGTGGATCGGACCGCAACCAGTGTAAAGAACATGAATCTTTAAATCTTACGGTAGCCTGAACCATTAACCGGATGGATTTCCCACACCAAACGGTGAGCGATCTAATTGGGCTCGCTTACCGGGGAGAATCCCTTGCTGCTTGATGCTGCGATTTTTCTGGGCATCAACAGTTTTGGAACTAGAAGGAGGGCCACCAGTGCATGGCTGATAAAGGAGATTCCTCCATTGGTAGAAACATTACTGGAAACCCACTTGAAACAGTAATTTCAGACAATCCAAATCTTGAAGTGACAAATCAAGAAAACCTCAATTCTAATTCTAAACAACAAGAAGCACTGCATGTTGTACCTTTGACAGAGGTAGAAGACTTAAGAAGGCACACACGAGCTTATGTTAAACAACTCGGTGGTTTAAATGCAATAACTTTTCTCCCTAGAAGAAGAACTCCTAAAAGAGAAATATAGTATACCTGTGATTCAATTCTGGTGCAGAGCTTTGAAGAGCTGGTAGATTTATCTTTGGAAGAGATCACATAACCTCTGAAAGAAGTCGATTCTGAAGATCCAAAAAATCTTGGAGATCTTTTCACTCCAAATAATTCTCCACCTCATACTCCACACGATTCTCCACCTAATTCTCCACATAGAGCCATGGTTGTACCTGCTTGGAGAGCAAGGGGAGCATTAAATCTAGCTGGGCCATTTCACGATCTACCTAAAAATCCAGAGAAAGTTTTGCCCAAATACGACCCAGGTAAAAGCATATTTGTTGAAGATCATATTAAGAGTTTTTATTTAGCTTTGAATATTTTAAATGTATAGCATGAAGATATAGTTTGTAGGCTTTTCACATACACATTTGAACCGAAAGTTTCTTCTTGGTACTTTAGCTTACAAGCTAGCTCAATTTCCAATTGGGAAGAGTTTGAGAAATGCTTTTTAAAGAAGTATGGGAATCAGAAAACTATAGCTACACTCATGAAAGAATTATTGTCCATGAGAATTGAAAAGAAAGAAAAGGTTCAAGACTTCAACCAAATGTTCACTAAGCTCTTGAATAATTTCAGCGAAGCAACGAAACTTGTAGAAGAATCTTTAGTTGAATATTATACAACAGCACTTGAAGGCCCCATAGCAATGTTCATCAAAAGAGCTAAGAAGACCACCCTGGTAGAAAATTTTGAAGAAGCTAGGAAGGTGGAAGAAGAAGCAGACAACATTGCTAAACATGCCTTAAATGCAGAAACAAAGCCATCAACTAATAAAAAAACCCTGCTGCTTAGTAGGAATAAATAAGAGTCATCGGCGGACATGGAAAACATAGTTAAAATGATGCAGAAATTGTCCAATAAAATTGTAGATCTCGAAAAAGACAAGGCAACTAGTACATTCAGGAAGCCTTTCAAACCATTCTACAAGAAAAGGGAAGACAATGACCAACCTCATCCACCTATGAACAACTCCCTTGTTTTAAATTTGAATGAAATAGGATTGGAACACTTCTGTACCTTTCATCAAGAGCCGCACTCTGAAAAGAGTTGTCCACAATGAATTAATTCTATGAGTTTAGTAATGAACCAAATGTTGAATTCATAGATTCCAGATCAAGATGATCCTCCAAAGGAACAAACACTTGAAGTAGAGGAACCCTCCCCAAATACCACCATGGTATTATGGGACTGGGTACCTTTAACTGAATTAATAGAAGATGATCCCGTGGAGAGCCCAGTCTCTGCTGTAAACATTAACACTCGCAGTAAAGGTCCCATTGCAGATCCAATTCCGAACTCAACTACACCCAAACCTAAAAGACACCTTACAGTCATTCCACCTCAACCTAAAGCTAACCCAACAGCTGCCAAATAGCCAGACATTGACACAACAGTCCATCAACCAAAAGTCACATTGAGAAAGACAGACAATCAAATGAAAGTTGTAAAAAAATGTGATATGGGATATGACATCATTGAAGATATAAAGAAGGTAAAAGCCAAAATTTTGATATTCGATATGTGTAGTTTGCCCCAACAATGAAACAAGTTGTTGCAAGATCTTCAATCCTAGCCCAACAGTCCATTAACAGACACTGAGGAAGATCCTGAAATAAATGAGGCTAGTATTGGCGGGAAATCCAAATCCCAGACATTTGCTTTTCTTTTAACTTTTGAAATCTTCAATCACAATGTGCATAACTTCTTGGTAGATTCTGGAGCATCTTCGAATGTCATGCCACTGTCAATCTGTAAGAAGATTAACGGTCAACCAATTCCATCTCCCGCTCAGATTATTCAGTTAGATAGGACTGTTGTTAAAGTTATTGGGGAAATGAAGGATGTGCTTATTAGGTTGTCGGCAAATTCTAGAGTGTGTCAGTTCATTGATATAATGGTGGTCGACATTCCTGAAGCCTATGGTTTGATTTTGAGCAGGGACTGGTCTACAAAACTAGATGGTTATTTTGCAACTGACTGGTCTCACTTGTGGTTACCATATCAAAATAGGCAGAATCAAATTAAAATTTTGAGGGAACTACACATAAAACAAAATGTAACTCAGCTAGAAGGAAAGAACGAAGTTGTCGCCTTCTCATCTTCAGTTTTGGGGAATTATTTCTTAGAAATTGATCCAGGTAATTATCAATCTGAAACTATTAGCCATGAATCAGCTAAACAATTCAATCTCCTTCATTTTTCTCGGACTGATGATGTCAATTGTAACATAGCTAGCTGAGTCACTAACTTAGATCATAGAGATACTAACTTTGTTAAATCAAACAATGTTTTTTGGACTTTATACTTTGATGGTTCCAAGACTCTGGAAGGTTCCAGAGCTGGTTGTATTCTAGTGGATCCTGAAAGTAATAAGTACTTCTTGTCCTGAAGATTAGAATTTGAGGGTACTAATAACACTATTGAATATGAAGCTTTAGTCCACGGATTGAAGAAAGCCATCGGTTTGAATGTTAAGTACTTGAAAGTTTTTGGTGACTCAGAAATAGTTGTAAGATAGGTAAGAGATACCATTCATTGTCTTTCACCTCATTTGAAATGTTATCAGGCTGAGCTATGGAATTTAATTACGCATTTTGATGCTTTCAATATAAAATCTGTTCCTAGACTGCAAAATGTTGTGGCCAATTTATTAGCAACTTCTGCTTCCAAATTGGTGCCAACTAATAACAAATGTTCAATTGAACTAGTTTTCAGGTCTTCTGTCCCAGACAATATCACAAATTTTAGTGTTTTCGATGATGACGATCAGATTATCAGTTTTCTAACAAATGAAGACATGTTCCAAGAAGTTGTGATAGACAAAGAAGAGCATGATGTTGTTTTACAAAAGAAAGATGAGGCTAAAGGAAATTTCATCCCCAAAGGGGTGAGGTCACTTGAAATGTTGTTCGATCTGCATAGCAAATTCAAAAGGCCAGCAAATACCAAGACCAATAGCTCATCTATGCAGCACGAATTAGTAAATCCAGGCACTGAAGCTGAACCTTAATTTCTTAACCTTGCTAAATGTTGTTCACCAGGAAAAAGAGATAGGTTCATAAGGCTCTTTCGACAATATAAAGATGTTTTTGCATGGACTTATGAAGATTTGAAAACATATGACACCCACATTATTCAGCATATCATACCAATGAAGGCAGGCGTCAAGCCATTTCAGCAGCAATTGAGGAGGATGCACCCTACTCTCGAAGCTCTGATTCAAAAGGAATTGAAGAAGTTACTTGATGTTAAGATAATTTTTAAGGTCCGACATTCTGAGTGGGTTGCTAACCTAGTTCCTGTAAGAAAGAAGTTAGGAGAGATAAAACCAAACTCTTCTTTGCAACATCAATACATCCTGACAGCCACGGACTATTTCACCAGATGGACGGAGGTTGCCCCATTGTGCAAGATCAATGAAGATGCAGTCATCAATTTCTTAAAAGATAACATCATAACTAGGTTTGGGGCTCCAATTTCCCTAGTATTTGATAATGCCACTTATTTCTCGTCTTTTAAAATAAATGAATTTATTTATGAAAGGGGAATTAAATTGCATTATTTGGCCAACCACTACCCCGAGGGAAATGGACTAGCTGAATCTTCAAACAAGAACCTCATCCAAATTCTCAAGAAGACTGTGATTGAAAATCAACGAAGATGGCATATAGCTCTCCCAAACGCCTTATGGGAATATAGGGTGACTCCAAAGAATGCATTAGGGGTTTCCCCTTACACCCTTGTCTATGGAAAGGAATCCATCCTCCCTCCCAACATATTACTTCCATCCTTGCAATTGTCCCAAGCATCTCGAGGGTCTACTAGTCAAATTTTACAATCCAGGATTGACACCCTGCTTCAACTTGAAGAAGCCCAGCAGAAAGCCAAGAACCGATTCCATCAACACCAAGATATAGTCAAAAGATGGTTCGATAAAAAGAAGTTTGGCAAAAGAAGTTTTGAAGTAGGAGATTTAGTTCTAAAATGGGACCATCCTCACGAAGGTAAGGGAATGCACACAAAATTCCAACACTTATGGGTAGGCCCTTACAAAATTTCTGCAAAGCTTGACCCATCCACTTACAAGCTAATAGACCTCCAGGGAGAGGAAGTAACCCTTCCCCTCAATGACCTCGCCTTGAAGCAATACTTTGCATATTCCCGTTGAGGTTTTCTGTACATAAATAAAAGGTTTCTTTGTTCCTTTGTTTTCTTTGCTGATCTTTGTCTTGATTTGCTTTGTAGTTAGGTTTGTCAGTACCAATTACTTTTGTCTGGACTTTCTCTTTTCTTAGGCTAATAAAACCCAGCTCAACTTTTGGCTTAGCGGTAGTACAGAAATCTCAGCAAAATCGAAATCTTGAAGGTAGAATCTCATTTGTAAAGAGGAGGAGTCTCTATGAATTTGCTTCCACTGATCAGCCTTTGAAAATGGGGAGATCTCTTCTTGTTTGGTCAAAATAACCCCAGTTGAATTAATA
Organism: Larix kaempferi; assembly: GCA_027924585.1. Lineage (NCBI taxonomy): Eukaryota > Viridiplantae > Streptophyta > Pinopsida > Pinales > Pinaceae > Larix > Larix kaempferi. The sequence continues at coordinate 7,393,588 of BSBM01001166.1, read as the reverse complement.
ATGATCCAATGTTTCTCTCTCACTATCTTAAGGCTCCACTCATTTTAACATTAATTCATGTCTCAAGGTTTCCTTGCTATTATGGAACCATGGAAAGGAAGCATGCTTCACAAAGGTATGGTATTTAAAATGATCCCATGCTACAAATAAAAGCCTAAAGGTATACATCAAAGGGTTTGATTTCCAGAAATTCTTGCCTCAATCAAAGCATGGCTGAGATAAAAGCAAAATGTTCAAGTGAAGAAAGTTGTTCAAAAGACTCAGCTCAAGCAAGGTTCTTCTCTGTCCGTGAAGCTTGGTAAATCAAATAAAATCTCTCACTCACACAAAAGTACATTATGGATTGAAGAACCCAAATCAAAGATTGGAATTCTAAGGAAACTATTTCTAGAAGGCTCAAACAACAAACGTTGTCAAATGCATAAACATCCAAAAGGATGTAGATAGCATGGGAATGAGGAACAAACGAATATCCCTATGAAGTAGTGTTACGATCCTGTGGAGTCCTCTTTTGGTCAGGACATCATAAAGACAATCCTAAAAGAATTAACTCCATACTCTGACCTTCAGAGAGTTTGGAAGAAATATAAGTCTTAGCCCCCTTTCTCCCAAAAGACCAATATGATTAAGAGATCACCCCATTCTCAAGAGTTGAACTATGAGGCATTTTGTTGCATGTAAAGCTGTCAATTTAGATGTCATTCTAAGCCATGATGGGATTTTTTTTCAGAGATCTGTGTTCGTCAGTGAATTGCCAATTGTTGTTGCTGCAACATCCTTCCCCAAAATTTTGAAGATATTTGGGGCCCCTCCTTCTACACATTTTGTAATAAGTGTTTTCCTTGTCTTTCAGACTGTTTTTTTCTCTCTAACTTGGCAAAATTTCAACACTTGCTTCCCAAAAGTTTTCTTAATTATTTTCTCTAAGGCAAAGTCACCTTGGACTCTTCGGCACATTTTTTAGCCTTAACTCTTCCGCTTGGCGCAAATGTTGAGCATATAAAGGCCACCCTTTAGCACAATTGCTAATCATAAATTTTGCGCTAAGCGGCAAAGTATAAATGTAAATCGGACGCCCTTTAGCGCAACTGATAAACATAAATCTGCCGCTTGGTGCATTCGCTAATGATACGTTCTCTGCTGGCGCAAAATTTAATCGACAATCTGCCGCCTCAGCGGTAATCGCATTCCTTTGTTGGCTGCCTGTAGTGCAAAGTATAAACGTAAATCGGGTGCTGTTAGCTTACATTGCTTAGCGCAATTAGTAACCATATCTCAACTTCCATTCACATAGGATTTGTCCTTAAGATAACCAACACAAAAAATCTCTTAAGTCTTTTCTTTATGGCTTGTTGGCGCAGTTCCCGTTAGCACACATTTTGTGACTAAAACTTGCACCAAAGGTGCAAAGATTATCCATATAGCTCCCACTTCCATATCGACGCCTCATCTTTCCTCGAATTCCATTTTTGGTGCATCCCATCAGTGCAGAGTTTAACACTAAGATTGCCACTACGCGTGTAGGACATAGCCAAAAAATATCTATTGCATTCATGATCCCATTCACTTGGTCGTTGGTGCATCTTTTTGGTGCAAGACTTAACAGTATCTCCTCCGCCCGACGCGCAAAACCAAACCTTAAGACCCCCGCCAACTTCACACTCTTTGAGAAAACCTTGCCGTTGGTGCAGGTCCTAGTGATATTTTCCCCGCTACGATCGCAAGCGCTACGCTTAAACGTGCCATTACACCAGTCCCGCGCCATCGCAATTCTTGAGTGTTGAGAACGCCTTTCGATGCCATTCATTATGCCTGAGCATTAAGTCAAACTGCTAAGCAAAAAAACCTGCAAACTTTCTAACTTACTTACTGTTGCTTATTTTTGATAAATAGATAACATCTGCAGTATGAATTGCTTATGAATATGCCGAATGTTTATTTCATGCCACCTTGATTAATGCAGGTTTGACATGCTTAGAAATATGAAAGAAAGGAAAGACTGCTAAGATTTAGATAGACCAGGATACAAAAGCAAGTCAGCCTGTTGAAGTGAGCAAGCAAGCAGAAGAAGAGCGACCAAATGAGATAGCAGAGACAACTGGCTCTTATTTTGTCTTATATGGGAGGCTTTCCACGATTTGTAGTTGTGCACTAAAGACAAATTAGAAGGTTCTAGAGTTTAGGGTACACCTGTTAGCTCAAGGAGCAATTTGTAAATTTATAAATAGTAGAATACAAGAAGAGAGACGAGCTTTTTGTAGGTGAAAGAAATTTTCTTCCTTGTACGTGAACTACTTTTCTACTTGCTCCAAGAAACTGGATTTTGCCTAATGGAAGCCTGGAGAGGATGTTTTTTGCCTGGAAATGTGTGTTCAATGTTTGTTGGACTATTCCTGTAGCATTCGTATACTACTGTGAAATCTTTCTTTACTATTATGAATTATTTCTGTGTGATGAATGATCTTTCTATTTTCCTGTACAATGATGTCTCTCTTAAATGAGTAATGGAATGTATTCAGTAATTTGAAGCTATCTTCAATATATGTCATATTTTGCTGTAGGCACATCTTTATGATTAAATGGTTATCTGTGTGATCTTTAGGTGTTTCTTGCAGTTTATTACTCATCTCTACAGTTTGATCCTTGCAAGGATAGGTTAAATTTGCTTATACAATTTTAGATTAATTTAGATTAGCTACCTGCTTTTAGCTTAGGGAACTTGCATTTCATCTTTAAAACAAAATACATAAACAGTGGATCGGGCCACAACCGGTGTAAAGAAAAAGAATCTTTAAATCTTATGGTAGCCGGAACCATTAACCGGATGGATTCTCCACACCAAATGGTGAGCGATCTAATTGGGCTCGCTTACCGGGGAGAATCCCTTGCTGCTTGATGCTGCGATTTTCGGGGCATCAACAGAATTATATTTTTTTTTTTTCTAAATCAGTAATCTAAGGAGTACCTCCAATGTTAATTGTGCAACTCGTGAAATGTGGTCTCTACTCTTCTCATTTGAGATGTTAGTTGTTCCTGTATAGCTTCAACACATGGCTCTAGTATTAGATATTCTTGTATAAACATCATTTCCTAGAATATAGTCATTTCCAGTACCTTTGAGAGAAAGTGTTAGATAAGCATTTGGATAAAAACACATGAGATTGCACATTCTCCTTTGTAACCATAACTAAAAATATGAAATTAGTTAGACTATGACATGCTTGCAAGCTTGCAATCTTCATGGTAAGGAAAGCTTCCTCTTGGACAATAGAATCATCCAGTTTCAAGTTATTTGACCCTGAACTTAAAATTATTGCTCATTTTACTCGGTTTGTTCCTTTTCCTTGCAAATTAGTTGTTTCTTGCTTTCAATCTTATTCACATTCAGAGAAAGAAAATTTGTTTATTTCCGAGATTCTTTTTCACATTTTGCAAGATATTATGTTCCTTCCGATGGCATTATTTCTACAGAGCAAGATCCTTTTCAGCTTCTTTCAATTGAAACTGTAAGAATTCATACATAGAATGTCCATGCAAAAATTACTTTCCAGAAGTAAATCTAGTTTAAGGAAAACACCCATATGATGATCCAATCTTATCACAAAACGTTAGTCTTAGAAGAAATATGGAAGGATGGAACTGTTGTAATTTGTACCTCTTCTTTGATCATTTTAATCCTTTGCGAACCATTTTTTTTTTTTGCAATTTTGTGATTTCTTTGATAATCTTTTAGGAGAGTACACAATTTAGTGTGCTCCAGATTCAAATTTGTTAATGACCCTTGCAAAGTCTAATAAAACATGTTTAATAAAGACAACAATTTGGTTTAGTAAATTCTATCTATGATGAGCAAAGGTAGAGAGAGTTGTAGATACATTGATGTTGTTTTGAATTTGAAGTAATCAATGCCGTTTCTCTTCCTTCTCATCACTATATATTTGCAAATTTGCATGCAGGGATTTCTCTTGACATTTGAGAAACAATAACTACCCAAATTAAGAAAAAAATAAAAATGTGAGTGGCAAGGATAGGGATATTTTTTTTTCTTTATTCGAACTTTAAAGGTTCCTAAAACTAGAGACAACTTACCTTCCTCTTGTAGAATTGATGCAATCTTTCTGCAAATATGACAATTGAAGAGGGGTTAAATGGCCTCTCAGTTCATTCAATATACAAATGATTTTGGCCAGGAGAAGCTAAAGGCACAAATCTAACTCCATACTAATTAAAAAATATTGACTCTGCCATACTATTTGTTACTCTCCTTATATGGACAAAGTCTACTTGCTATAAGCTTGCAATGGCTTCTTTTACTTTTGAGTTGAATGACTATTTATATGACGGATTTCTTGTTCCTTTCTTGGAATAAGTTTATAATTAGTTGAGTCCGCTTTAAATATAAATATCTTAAATTTATGTAGGAGACACAACTTGACCCCTTCATTTGGATGCATCCCAAGATTTGGATGCTCTTCTTATATATTTTGAATGATTCAATACGATATATATATGTAGTTGCAGTACAAGCAAGTAATCCCCCTTTGGTGTAAGATTGCTCTGTTGGAATATTCTCACCATCATTTTTTATATTTGCATTCCTGCATGCAAATCTGCATGCATCCATTCATCATGCATGCATCCAATCATCAGTATGGTAGTCTCCGAGCACTTAGTCCCCAGTGTTTCAGCCCCAGGAGCCTATTTCTGCTCAGTTCTATCCCTCCTTGCCATCGATATGCCCTTGTTTTCATCAATGGAGTACAAGTGCACCCTCTTCCACCTATTTAGGCGATTCTTCATTTAGTTCCATGATTAGTGGATCTGTTCCTTGATTTGAGGATTGATTACTAGTTTAACTGACTGACCCACTTAGATAGACCTATAGAGAGACTAGATCATCTATATTGACTACTAACAGCTCCTCATGCACCCACATTGGAGTCTCCTTCCCTACATTTGTGCCACATGCACCAGTTAGACTCATTTGACTGATGTTTGACCACTTGTGACCACTACTACTGATTGGATGATGTCTCCAATGTTATCCAAGCCACACATTGAGGAGAATTCAAATGAACTTAGGAGCTATTCAAGTTCATTTGATTGTATTAAGATATTATTCACTATTAGGAGTGCCAGCTCACAACTAGTGTATGATACATCATTTTTTGTCATTTCTTGTGTAGGAGTGATTATTGAATCAACATTTCTTCTTCTTCTTTCTGCACTTCTTGACTGATTTTTAGTGAGTTTTGCTATAGTTGAGTGATCCTACTTCTAAAATATCACATGTTATCAGATCTAGAAGTAGCTATTTGAATTGCAGTAGCAGTAGTTGCAACAATTGTAGCAATTCTTTGAGCAACTGTCTTTCATTGAGCACCATAAGCCTCTGGGTTTCCACAACAAATCCTGGTGCTATTGCATTGAATTCACTGGAGCAATCCAGTGATGTCTAGCCAGGTGTGAAGGACCCAGACACATGTTCTCATTTTACTAAGGCATTGTTCAATTCGAATTGCAGCATATCTCCATTTCATAATTCTCATTGTTTTGCAGGTTATCTCCATCATTCAAATTCCTCTTCAACTTCAAATTCTTCAGTATCATGGATCTCAAGTTGAATTCATTCAACTACTTTGAGTAGAAGGAAAATATGGACATCTTCTTAAAGTCTGAGAGCCTTTCTAGAGTGGTGAATGGCTTTGCAGTTGATCCCATTGGTGCAGTAGAGAAATCCAAGTACTTAGACAAGCTTGATGAAGCAGTAGGACTGCTGCTACTTAGAATTTATGAAGACCCACACTTTCATGTTATTGATCTGAAGAATCCAAAGGAGTTTTGGTACAAGATCGAATCTCTTCTTGGTCAAAAGGATGACTTGAAGGGTCATAAGTTAGAAAATGATCTCATTTCCTTGAGCTGAAGCAGTTTCAAAACTATCACTGAGTTTCTCAATAAGTTCAAGAACCTGATTTCACAGTTGAAAAGGTATGGGATTGAGAAGGAAGACAAATAACTCATCCTTTCCATACTGTCAAAGCTAAGCCCTGATTATTTAGTGTTTGTTTCGACCTTCTAGTCATCAAATTTTTCCATTCCAATATGGAAGTTCCCTTCGCTTGAAGATTTCATCCAATCCCTCACACTTGAGGAAGAGAAGCTAGTGCACATGGGAGTGATAAAAGACAAATTGGATTCATCTCTTGCACCCACTGAGATGAGAAGAGCGAATGGTAAAGGGAAACAAAGTTTTTCTGAAAGGAGGTCAAATGACCAAAAGCAGAAGGAGCCTCCAAACCAAGCAGAAGGAGCTTCAAATCCTAGGAAGGACAAGCCAACTCAAAAGGTAAAATCCAAGTGCACATACTGCAATAGAGGATATCACCCTCAGAGTTCATGTATGAAGAAGACCATATATCTCATGGATTCCTTCTTGAAACAAATAATCTTCCAATACTTGCATGTGCTAGAAAGAAAGAGAATGAACCATCTAGATATGAGAACAAAGAGAGATGCCATGCACTCATGGAAGGTGCATCAACACAATTTTCCTTCATTATAGATTTTGGAGCATCAAGACACATTTCTTCCTCCAAGGATCTCTTCATTGGTTTCGAATCTATTGTTGGACCATCCATCATGTTGTGGAATGATTCCGAGGTCTCCTCTGAGGGGATTGGAAGAACAAAACTTGATCATGGGTACTTCTCATATGTTCTCTATGTTCCCACACTCACTGCAAATCTACTTTCAGTCTACTAGATGACCCATACTAGAGAGCCCAAGAGGGTCATCTTCTCACCAAATCAGGTCAAAATTCAAGACATGATATCAGGATCTACCATTGCAAAAGGTGTTTCAAATCACAAGTCGAAAATCTATGAGTTCTCCCATTTCCTACCTCTCTCTAAACAGTCTTCCCTTCACACTCATGCAAATGAAGAGAGTAGGCTATAGCATGAAATATTTGGGAATGTCAACTGTCAATACTTGCAAGACATGCATACTAAAGAGATGGTTGAAGGGATTCCCAAGATCAAGTTTTCCCAAGGCACCTGCAAAGGTTGCTTGAATGCAAAAAATACAACAAGGAAGGTTGAGGAAATGAAGAATCAAAGAGTAGAGTGAAATCTAGACCCAAATCCACAAGAACTTGGAGTTATAACATCTATTTGTTCAAATTCTATTGCAAAGTGAGCCACCACCACTGTTGGATACAACAGTGATCTTGTTGAAGATCCACCATCATCATATGATAGTTAATTTGGTAAAAATCTCAACTATGTTGGTTCAAAGGAGATATCAAAGAACTACATGCACATTCATGGAGCTAATCCTACCTCAGTCGGTGTGGATCACATGTTTCAGAATGATATTCACATTTTTGGATATGTTCCCACCATGTTTGGTCAAAAGAGCAAGTTCAGGAAGTCTCCAAATTCACTTGCTTCCACTGAAGGAGAAGTCAAGCACATGTTCTTGGAACATGATTCACCTTCAAATTCAGAGTTTGGAAGTGATGATGAGCAAGAGAGCAAAGCTTCATCACATGAGAGTTAATATTTAGAGTTTGGAAGTGATGATGAGCTCCAAGAGAGAGAACCTTCATCACATGACAGTTTAGATTCATAGTATGAGAGTGAAGATGATGAAGAGCGAATGCTAGATCCATATCCATAAGAACCTGAATATCTAGCACCTATTAGTGAAGATGAGTGAATGGAAGATCCAGATCCACAAGAACCTGATGATCTTTCACATGATGATCCTCCTCTTCCTAGATGGGAAACCACTACTCTTAGATCTGCTGGAGATCTTGTGGGAGATCCACTTGATCCGAGGAGAACCGGATCTAATTTTCATAATGGAAGGTTTCATCCTTCTCACATTACAGATCCATTTCTTGTGGATAAATATTTCTTAGTGGAGAAGTGCACTTACCATTTGGGTCTTAGTGATGTACATGATTGATTATCCTACCACAGTCTATCTTGAGGGGGGGATTTCTTCCCACTGGGTTTTCCCTCTTTCCTCACTTTATTTATTTAGATTGTTGTACAAGGTGACCTTTGGTATTAGTTATCAGGGCCCTACCATTAGTTCCTTCATTTGTTCCTCATAGTTTGGCTTGCGGGAGGGTGTTGGAATATTCTCACCATCATTTTTTATATTTTCATGCATGCATGAAAATATACATGCATCCATTCATCATGCATGCACCTGCATGCATCCAGTCATCAGTATGGTAGTCTTCCAACACCTAGTCCATAGTTTTTTAGCTCCAAGAGCATGTTTCTGCTCAGTTCTATCCCTCCTAGCCACAAATGCACCCTTGTTTTCATCACTAGAGTACGAGTGCACCCTCTTCCACCTATTTAGGAGATTCTTCAGTTAGGTCCATGATTAGTGGATCTGTTCCTTGATTTGAGGACTGATTACTAGTTTAACTCACTGAACCACTTAGATAGATCTCTACAGAGACTAGATCAGCTATACTGACTACTGATAGTTCCTCATGCGGCCACATTGGAGTCTCCTTCCCTACATTTGTGCCACATGCACCAATTAGACTCATTTGACTAATGTTTGACCACTTGTGACCACTATTACTGATTGGATGATGTCTCCAATGTCATCCAAGCCACGCATTGAGGAGAATTCGAATGACCTTAGGAGGTATTCAAATTCATTTGATTGTATTAAGTTATTATTCACTATTCAAAGTGCCAACTCACAACTGATGTATGATACAATAGTTTTTTCATTTCTTGTGTATGAGTGATTATTGAATCAACATTTCTTCTAATTCTTTCTGCACTTCTTGAGTGTTTTTTAGTGAGGTCTTCTACAACTGAGTGATCTTACTTCTAAAATATCACATGCTCGCTACCATAGACAATATCAATGACTCTTCCCTTAGGAAGGATTGAAGATTGTTGAGTTTCCCTCCATATGGATATTTTGGGGAAGAGGGGGTAATTCTGTGAGGTTTTCATGGAATAAATAAATGTTTGCAAGTATTTCATTTGTATTTCTATGTGAAGAAACTAAAGTAGACTTCATGGATGGTTACTTCCCATTATGCCTTACTATAGAAATGTTAGAATGCATATTTGTCTTGTTGGTCACATTGTTATTGTCTGCGGCCAAGAATTAACCATATAATTTTACAAATATGGCATTCTGATTTGCATGCTAATTTATTTTATTCTAATCTCTCATCATTCCAAAAATGGAAAAAAAATATGCTATTAGGAAGAAAAGTAGTACTAGTGTTTACAATTTTCAGCTTTTATAATTTTGGGGATTTTCTTGGAAAGGTCACTTGGACTAGATTTTTGATGTTTGCAGGACTTTTTGGAGGCAAGGTTATCAGGAAATATTGGGAAGCAAAACTAGGTTGATCATTTCATCTTCACTAATTCAGATATTGCAGTGGTTGATGACCTTGGTGATGTTGTTGAAAACTACCAAGATTTTCACATAAGTCCTACTTTATGAAATAATAAGGATTAGCCTCTCAATTCGGGATTCATTTTAGTGAGAGGAAAGGATGAGGATATTTCAAAGTGTGTGGAATCATTTTCTACTTTTTAGTTCTTATATATGTTTGAACATTTCATATTTGGTCATTTGTTACACCACTTCTTTAGCTTGATTTGTCAGTAAATCCTACGTTTGTCACAGGGAAAAAGCCTTTTTGGAGGAATTTCTAGAGGTGTACAAGTCTATGTTCATGAAAGCTGCTCACATTCTTGGAGATTAGTTGGATTTGGCTTGGTAGCAACTTTGTCATTAGTAAATTTTTCCCTTAGTAGAATATTTATCTAGTGTATTTGTAACTCCTGCATCTAGGTGGTTCCTACTATTTGTAATTCCCTATGGGACTCTTGATGGCTATGTAATATTTCATTCATATAAGAGATTTCTTCACCTAAAAAGGATTTCCATTCTTGCAAGCAAGTGGAGAATTTTCAAGTACTTGTACAAGCCTAAATTTAATGCAACATTGTCTTATGTTTTCATAAGCTAGTTCCTCATATTTATCACCTTGTTTTTCTATCTGTTTAGACTTCCTTACTTTTATCCATATTTGTTCCATATCAATTGGTATCTGAGCCTGAAAAATTAGGCTTCTATATACCTTTCTTTACAATTTGTTTGTGGTCAATCTGTGTTTCTTGAATAGAGAATCCCACATAAAAGATGGCAGTATATGGATTACTGATAGTCAGAACGAAATATAACTTCATCTGGGATGCATCTCAAGATCTGGATGATCTTCTTATATATTTTGAACGATTACTTACGATATATATTTGTAGTTGCAGTACAAGCTATTAATCCCCCTTTGGTGTAAGATTAATCTCAATGACTCTTCCCGCAGGCTAGATTGAAGGTTGTTGAGCTGCCCTCCATATGGATATTCTAGGAAAGAGATTCTATGAGGTTTTCATGAAAAAATGCATGAGTGCAAGTCTTTAATTTGTCTTTCTATGTGAAGAAACTAAAATAGAATTTATGGATAGGTACTTCCCATTATTCGTGACTGTAGAAGTGCTAGAATACCTATTTATCTTGTTGGATATTTCTATTTTATGTTGCCACTCTTTTCATTGGAATTTCTAAAAGCAATTCCTGATTTTTCATGGAATATGTTGCAACCTAGAGAGGTGGGGATGGGAAATTGACTTCAGGCTTTTAACTTTTGTAGGAGGCTTACAATAGGTTTGATATTAGAACTGTGTAGACTTTTTGAAAACTAAGATGTTTTGGTGATTTTCTATTACTGGATTGCAATGAGAGATTTGCACTAAATAAGGTAGAAAGGTATCATTGTTCCATATTAGAGATGTACATTGTATGGTGAGGTAATTAATTCTCCTACAAGTGAACACAATTTGTTTGAATCAAGGATTGCAATATTTGTTGCCAGTGGTCACTTTTTCCTCTAGAGAGCTAGTTTTATGGTTTAATGAATTGAGAGAATTAATTATTATACACACAAAAACATCTTCCATGAACTAAGGATTGCAATAATCATTTCCAAGGATCAATTTTGTCTCTAGAGATCTAGTTTGTAGGTTTAACGAATTAATAGTAAAACTTAAAATCTAGAACCAATTTCTACTAATATCCCCCATCAACTATCTACCATTACCAACCTACATAACAAGACAATGACAACTTGAACCTATGACTATATTGCTGAATGACATTGCATGTTATTATGTGTCTATAAGATTGGCTAACCAACAGTTTAGTTAACAATGTTGCATCACATAGAATATATGCAGACAATATTTCTTTAGTTTGCTTGGTGGCATTAGGCAAAGGTGATGTCCAATTGGTCCTATATGAGCTACTTAATCTTGTCTAAGTGTGTAGTGTTTGGTAAAATGAAATAATGCATTGGACAAAGGGAATTTTTGTACTGTATTTTCTTTTATATAATACATCTAGTAGTATGATATTCCATGTTATGGTGGCTTTGGTGCAAACTAGTACTTGTCTATATCGAGTATCTATTTTCTAATACAATGTTGTCTTACTTGTGGTAAATATGGCAGGTGATTTGGATGAGAATATTTGTTCTTTGTTTTCCAAAGCATAAAAAATAACACCCTCCATCATATTCATAGATGAGATTGATGCTATTAGTGCTAACAGATAAATTTTGCAGAGGGGGATGGAACTTCAAAATCAGGGTTAGTCTATTCCAAACTTCATTGCAAAGTACCATTGAATATCAATTAAATTGGATGATAGAAACCCTAAACACTCACGTAAGTTGGTATTGGAGCATAAATGACGAGGGAACTTTATAGCTCTGTGATTCCAACCCCTTGGGATCTTTCCTATCCAAAATTCTCATGAATTCTCATCTCCGAGTTGTCCAAGTGATCCAAAGGCACATAAACACTCCTCTCCTTGTCTTTAGGTCATTGGTGGATAGCAAAAACGCTTATCACTCAAACCTCTTTCTCTATTCTCCACATCTTTTGTTTTTTACAAATTTATGCAATTTCCCCACAATGGTGGTATTCCTCCATTCACTAGTTGTACAATACAAGAAGTTAATTTCACTACCACATGTTCATATGGACCAATACCACACATTTCTAGGTTGAGAATTTTATCTTAGATTAGATGCTTATCATGAATCCTACTTATGATTTGAGTTTTCCTAGGTCCAAATCAACATAAATTTGAATTTTAGGGTTGCGATGGATCCTTCTAACTCTTCCAGACATTCCAATGGCTATCAAAACTCCACCCTCACTCAAATCCTGGGATAGAAAATGAAGGAGCAATGGCATCGACAAAGCCAACTCGTGAAGGGAAATTTGTTATCTAGTTGATGAGACTTAGTCCTCATGTTTCTAGTGGATGTAGTTAGACTATGTATTATTATTGCAAATTACTTTGAATTTTCATTTTCCTATTTCATTGTATATAACTCATAAGGAGCTTAATCATTCTTGATCAACCATGTAAATATGTATATTTTATTGTCTCCAACAATTTTTTTTTATATAATTATATAGACAATGAGTAGTGCACATGTGTACATTGTGGAAATATTTCCACTTTGCATGCCCACTATCCCTCTTGGGTATTCTATTCTAGTTTGTGAGTATTCACATTGTTGTTTTGTTCTTACAACAATAGGTACCAAAGGCTTAAGATTAGGGATTCTCAAAATATTTTCCAATATGGTTTCCTTTGGAATTTCCTCCCTACTTAATATGTGTCTTCAAGCAGTTTAGAGCCTAGGAAACAAACAAGCAACCTATTTTCGTTTGATTTTCCCTTACAATTTTTATTTTCGCAATTTATTTACGTATTTTTTCCTACAGTTGCATGCCCCAGTCATGGAAATCCATTATGATCATTAGCACTTCCTCTATTACTTGATGTTGGGCTTCAGAGAGTCCCTTATCAAACCACTTCGTGTCTTTCCAAATCTCCAATAGTGAGGTCAAGGGATTAGAACCATGGTCTATCCCTTGAAACCCAAGAAGTTTTTCCAATTCTTCAAATTTCTCTTGTAGTCCAATAGACTTCAATATTGAGATATTGGATGCTTGAAATATTTTCCTAAACCCTTATGTAGATATTATGCTGAAAGTGGATACTTTACTAGTCAAATATAGGTCTCTGACAGAGAGACCATTAGAGCCCTGTGGGGCTCCATATCTATATCTAGTTTTCCCTCCATTTTCCTTCCTAAATTGCATGTAGTTAGGATGAATGTTCGTTGATCTATAAGATGACTGAATTCTTTTGTTTGATGCCCGATAATTTTGAAGATGATCTATAGATGATATTTTGTAAATCTCATACACAAATGAAACGATTTTATTTATAGTAAGAGTTGAATTTTGAGAACAACTTTCTGTTAAATTGTTTATGATTAATGTATAAATCCATGGAGAAAATGTTCTTTTATGCTCCCATTAATTGTACTATGGATTTCAATTGGAAGGATTATAAATATGAAAAAATTTGTGCAAAATAGTTCCTTATACTTGAATTAGCTAATAGACTAGGTAGTTGTACTGTTGTGATTTGTGATGTTGGATAGTTTTTGAATACTGATTTAATTATTGAGAAAGGTTTGTGTTTTTCTTAGTTTATTTGATGGCTTATTGACCACATTTCAATTTGATTTCATATGAGTTAGAAAATTTAGGTACTTTTACAAGGGTTCAAACAAGTTTTCAGAATGGGTTGATCTCCAAGTTTTGTTTCATCCTATTGGATTTCAAAGTCTTATAGCATTTCCATATCTATGTGCATGGTTTTTTATGAACTTATACAATCTATAATCCTTTGCAAGCCATTAGATACTCAAAGACATGTATTGATCTTTTTTACCATTATAAAGGACTTTGTAAGTTAGGTTCCCAAATTTTTAAAGGGTGATAGCTCAATGGAAGAGGACATGCCTTACAAGCAGGAGGTTGGTGGTTCAATTCCTTTGTTCCCTAATGATATTGAAATATTGATTGAAAACAAATAAATTAGTGACAAAAAATGAGAGATAAGTGACCAAACAAAATCACCAAAATTCACATATAAATAGATTGAAAATGACTAAATTAGTGACCAACAAATGAGAGACAAGAGACCAAACTAACAACCAAAATTCATATATAAACGACCAAATGGTAGTTTTGGTGAATAATTTTTGGTCTCTTATCACGCAACCAAAAATGTGGTCATATTTAGTTTGGTCATTTATAGCTTTTCTTATGCTCATTAATTTGGTCATATTATTGGTCATTAATTTGGTCATTAATTGTGACAATTGATGACTAAATATATGACCAAATTCATGACCAAGTTAGTGACCAAATATACGACCAAATTAATGACCACAAGGCAAGCTATAAATGACCAAACTAAATATGATCACATTTTTGGCCTCGTGATAAGAGACCAGAAATTGGCCACCAGTGATCGCCAAATCAAAAGTGGTCATTTATATGCGGATTTTGGTAATTTTTTTGGTCACTTATATTTCATTTTGTACTAGTGAATGTTGTTCATTGGATTATCCAAAGTCACTGGTGTCCTCCACTTTATACCATACAAAGCTTCAAATGGACTCATGCCCAACGAAGCTTGATGCCCATTGTTATATGAAAACTCTACCAAGTGTATATAATCTTCCCACTTGGATGGTTTGTCCATCACATACATGCGTAGCATGTATTCAAGAATATGATTTACTGTTTATGTTTTTCCATCTATTTATGGATGGTAGGTACTATTAAAGTTTATCTATGTACCCAAATATACAAAAATACCTTTTGCAGAAATTTGAAGTAAATTTGCTATCCATTTTTGAAATTATTGCTTAAGGAAACCCATGCAATATGAAGATTTCCTTCATAAGAATCTTTGCAATGGTATCCGTTTTATATGTGGATTTAACTGTGATAAAATGTTCTTCCTTAGACAATTTATCCACCACAAACATGATGGAATCATGCTTCCTCATAGTCATTTGTAACCCTGTAATAAAATCCATGGAAATTACTTACTGTTTCCATTTTGGAATTGGCAAAGGATGCAACAAACTTTCTAGGTGTTGATGCTCAGCTTTCACTTGCTAACATTTCATACACTTAGAGATGTACTAATCAATATAATTTTCCATCCCTGGCCAAAAATATTGTTTCCTGGTTGTAGTAATTATTTTCTAATATCTTGGGTGACCAGAATATGGCATTTTATGGATTTCATCCATAGCAATTCTCCACAAGTCTACCACATTTGGAATATAATTCTGTTTTTATATGTCAGAAGTCCATCGTCTTCTAAATGATACTCTTCACAACTCTTTTCAAGTTTTTTCTACTTTATCTTTTATTTGCACATACAGTTCATCTTCAGCAAGAGAATTAGCAATCTTTTGCCTTAAGTATGTTTGGAAAATATTTATGGCTTCCACATGCATTTCATGCATCTTTCTGTTGAGTGCATTAACCACTTTATTTTCTTTTCCTTTTATTTGTTTGATTTCAAAACCAAAGTCACATAAAAATTCTAGCCATCTAGCTTGCTTGAAATTTAATGTTGGCTTTTCAAATAAATATTTCAAAACAAAATGGTTTATCCTTAGCTCAAATTTGTTTTCCATTAAATAGTTCCTCCACAATGTTAAAGTGTGCACTATGGTTGCAAGTTCCACATCATGGGTAGCATAATTATTTTCACGCTCTTTCAATTTTCTAGACTCTTAACACACTGTATGATTGTCTTGCATAAGAACTCCTCCAAGTCCCTTTTTACATGCATCTGCGCGCACCATGAAATATTTTTCTGGATCTACAATTTTTAGAATTGGATCACTTGTGAGAAGCTTCTTCAATTGCTAGAATCTTTCTTCACATTTTTGTGTTCACTCAAATTTTATTCCCTTCTTTTTTGAAGAAGTGATTGGGTGTGCAACCTTGGATAATACTTTGATTATCCTTCTATAATAACCAACAAGACCCATAAAATATCTCACATCTGTTATATTCTTTGGAGTTGGCCAATTCATAATGGCTTCAATCTTTTATGGATCCACTAATATTCTTTCCTCTAAATTAATGTGACTCATGTAATGAATTTTATTTTTATAGAAATCACATTTTCTTAGATTTGCATACAACTTATTCTCCCTTAGAAATTTCAAAGAAATTCTCAAATGTTCTACATTATTCATACTTAGAGTAAATAAGAATGTCAAATCTAGAAAAACAAGAACAAACTTGTCCAAATACCTAATGAAAACACTATTCATGAGACACATGAAGGTAGTTGGTGCATTAGTGAGACCAAATGGAAGCACTACAAATTCATAGTTTCCATACCTTGTTCTAAAGGTTGTTTTGTTAATATATTCATCCTTGATTGACACTTGATGATAACCATACCTCAAGTGAATCTTTGAAAATACCTTTGCCCCTCTGATTTGATGAAAAAGGTCATCAATTTGAGGCAATTGGTACTTTTTTTCACTCTCACTTTGTTCAAATTCTTGTAATCAATACATAACCTAAGTGTTCCATACTTCTTTTTCACAAATAGTTCATGTTCCCACCATGGAGACACACTTGGTCGAATATACTTATTTTCCAACAATTCTTGCAATTGAATTTTCAACTCTAATAATTATTGTGTACTCATTATATAAGATGTATTAGAAATTGGTGCATCTCCTGGCACAAGATCAATTGTGAAATCAATGTCCCTCTTTGGAGGAAGTTCTAGAACTTCATTAGGAAACACATCCCCGAATTCTTGTAAAACACGATGATCCTCCAACCCGTGAATTTCATTTTCTATTTTATTTATAACATGGGTTGCATACAATTGACAACCTTTCCTGTGTAACTTATTCAGCTGCATGGTTGGAATATTCCTAATACAGACAACCTTTGGAATACCTTTTACAACACTTGGAATTCCTTCCTCATCAATGCATTCAAAATTTTTGCTATAACAGTCAAGTTTAACTATATGTGCTTCGAACCAGTCCATTCCAATGAGAATATCACATGAACCAAGTATAAAATATTCATATTTTCACAAGTGAGTAGTCCATCCATTTCTAATGGACATTTATCCACTAATTCACTAAATTTCTCTCATTTCCTATGGCTAGCTGGACCAACCATGATTTACTATGCTTGGTTTCCTTAAAAGCACAAATCTCAATAATTTTAGGATTGGTATAACTATGAGTAGATCCAGGGTCAATTAAAATAGAAATATATTTCCTAGCAATCTTACCTTCCACCTCAACCACAATTGATTAATGGTCTGCTTGGTGGTCCTTTAGTGCATCATAAATTCTTGTGACTATCCTTGCCACTTGAATGACAGTTTCAGTTTCTTGGATGTTGCGAACTTACTTTGCACTCCCATTTTGATGTGGACAGTTTCTAAATAAATGTTCCTCTCCACATCCCTGACATTGAAGTGGCTCTCTTGGCTCTTTTGGCTTGTCTCCCATCATCCTAGCTAGATTTGTCACACCCCATGGTGGCTACCTTGGCTAATTTTTGAAATAAGGAGGCTTGGACCCCTTCTTTATTTGGTCAAACTTCTCATTTTTCTTGTCCTTCCATGCCTTATGGAAATATGGCTTTCTTTTGGCTTGATCATAGCAACACTTGGCCTTTCTTATGGTCTCATCTAGAGTTTAAGGTTCATCAAACTTAATTATATATTTGTAGGATTGAGGCAGACCACTTAGAAAATGATGAATTTTCACTTTGTCATCCATGATATACTTGAAATATCTCAGTAGCTCCAAGAATTTATTTGCATATTTCTCCATAGTCATTTGGCCTAATTTTAGCTCATGGAATTCTTTAATTTTTCAATCATAGTACATATCAGAGAGGTACTTTTGCTTGAAGTTTTTCTTGAATTGCTTCCACATAATATTCCTCTCAATGATCTTCTCCACTTTCCTAAGGTGATCCCACCATACAAATCCTCTTCCATTTAAGTTGAATTTGGCCACTCTTGCTTTCATATTTCTTTAGTAGTGTTGAACTTGGAAATACTTCCTCATCCCAAGAAGCCAAGCCTTAGCTTCTTGACCAAATTGTAATTCAACATCAAAAGTAGGAGGTTTGGCCTTCCTAAATTCTCCATGTGAGTTGTTCTTGGAAGACCTCTTCCTCTTCTTCCTACGAGATTAATAACTTGATCCTTCAGTGGAATCCTTAGAGTCATATGACTCACTAGAAGATATTTCTAGAGTATATGTTCTCTCTCTAGAGACTCTTCATATGTTATCTCTTTAGGGACCTCTTATGAGAACTCCTTATTGAGATAGTCCCACTCTTTTCATTAATTTCAGAGTGATTCCCAACATTGATATTCCTTTGAATGTCTGTCGGAATTTGAAGCATATATGCATTCAACTAATTTTGTTCTTCTTGAGCTCTAATCAACCTTTCATTCTATGCTCTATAACTTTGCAGTTCCACCCTTAGGCTCCTCATGGTTTTTGCAATTTTTGGGGGAGTCACTTGGTTTCTCCTACCATTGGATTCTATCTCTACATTATCAACCTCTATGTTCTCTCCCGTTGCATCTATTCCAATGTCATAAGGATCCTATGCATCATTCATGATGATGATTCTCTTAGCCAAATCAAGAACAAGGGTTTCCAAACTTAACTATACTGAGTGGTAAGCTTAACTATATCTGATATAATTTTGAATCAAGAAAAGTGTTCATATAATCACATTTGTTAGGTTTATTTTATTCTCATAAAATCAAAAATATTTTTTTCATGTATTATGTAAAATACCCATATTGACTATTTTTGTCAAATTATGGCTACATGCACTTTTATGATCAAGTTATCAAAACATATGAATCAACAATTCAGAATTTGGCTTTGTATATCTTCTCCCCTATGGATAATCTTTCCAATTACTATAAGTATGCTTAATTATAATGCGTGAGCAAAAACATATAACCTTCAAAATTTGTCAAATTGCCTAGTTTTGCACTTTTCCAATAGGTTCATTTAATTCCAGGGGCCAACTTGAGACACCTATAGAATACAATTTAAGGGGAACCAAAATAAATTACCTAATGTTTTGGATAATATATACCACCAGGATTACTCAACAAATTCCCCTCTCTGATCTGATGCTCCAGTCGCCTATTATAGAATTATGGAATTAACTACTTTTCTCTTTTTCTACTTTCTCTAGACTTGGAAAGTTTTATAGTTCTATAACACCCCTCAAAATCCACAATTTTCCCAATTTTTACATTATTTCAGTAGCTTTGGTTAAAATATATAACTAAATTTGTTGATTTAAATAATAATAATGTGGTTCGAGGTCAACACCAAACACATTCCTACCGACGTGTCAGACATGTCCAACCGATCACCCCATGTTGCGGCTATGTCACCCCCCATGAGCTTCCAAGTTACCATATCACTTGGTATTGGGTGTGAACACGTCGGCGGTTGTTACCATAAGTGTTAATGACTCTCTGTGAAAGTGGTAATGAGGAAATCGAGTACTTTTGAGAAGCAGGATATGAATTTTTTCCTTTAACTTCATCCAAACAAACAAAAATGTTAGCCTCAAAGAATAATTAACATCATAATGAAGGTATATTCCCATCGACTTTATTCTTACATATATTAAAGCATGTAATCAATTTAGCTAATCTTTTATTATGCAATGGGTTAATACCCAACCAAATAAAAGATATACTTCTGAATAAAAATCTATCTGGTTAACTTCTCATTCACATCCTTATTCTTTAGCCTCAAAAGGTCACGCCAAATATTTACGCATATCCATTCAACCTTTCAAGGGTATAATATATCCACTACATTAAGTCAACTAACACATAGTTTATCCATTCATTAAGCTTACAATTCAATCATAAGGAATGTAATTTATTTCATGAGGTTAGTAGTCTTTTTACAATAAACACTTGTTTATAAAATATAATATCCTCTAGCTAACTAATATGCCAAATATAATATCCTCTAGCTAACTAATATGCCAAGATAGTATAAATCCTACTATCATTCCTCTATAAATATTTACCCATACATACTAGTTGTTATTATATTATTTTCATATACCCATACATACTAGTTGTTATTATATTATTTTCATACAGTATCTTTTAAGAACCATCCTTTTAGTTAATGACATTATTCCTAATCATAACATATTTCCCTTTTTATGTGTGAATCAATAAGTAATGGAAATACAAATATTTGCCTCTGATTTAAATGAAGATTACTTTCCATTTAATTGAGTGTACTTTAACCCAAACATAATCATTCCTTCAATAGTATAAAAGCAACATATTCTAATAATAAAATACATGTATTATTGTACATAAATATACATTTAGAAGTTTTCAAAATAGTTCTTTATCAGTGCATTCCACAATAAATATTTCCATCAAACTAATATTTTCCATTTATAAATATTATTCGTGTATATGAGATAAGTTTTTTTTTGTAAAGTAGGGCAAATCCTCAATAAGTTATGTATCTAGAAACCTTTTTACTCCATTTAAAAGTTACTCATCCATATCAAATGACTAAATATTTCAGAGGCTCAGATTACCTAAGATTACACTTTGTTCATAGTCATGGAATCATAACAATAATAACAAATATGGAATAAACATTACAAGGTTTTTACATGAATAAAAGGATATTTATAAGCTCATTTCTATTCATTTAACTCAACTTAACCATAACACATCTTTAAAGAACATGTCATCATTTTAACAATAATTACTTGACAATTGAATGATACTTATATGAGTCAAGTGTACTTAGGCCACTGAAGGATTGAATCCTAATTCTCCTAAGTTTACAAATTCAAATTACAACTTAGGAAATCACAACAATATTTATAGTGATTTACTAGCGGGGACTTGGCCTTGAGCTCCTTTCCAGGAACTCGTACATTGTACACTTACATTTGTATTTCAGTTATATAAGAATTGGGGTACTGGAGGGGATATTATAGGATCCCAATCATTTATAATTTGACCAATGTCACCCTCTGAAGGCCTACACATTGTAGCAAACCATTTCTTCTAGGGATCCCTTTTTGCTTGCAAATCGATATGATGTATTCCCGCCTTAAAGTGCATAATATCCTTATATATCTATCATTTGTGGCTATATGTGAGGAGACCTTTAGATGATACTACTAATATCCTAATTATATAAGAAGAATTCTATGTTATTATCTATCTGTCTGTGCTTTTTTTTCTGTAAACCATAAATTTGTATCTCGCTACTAAAAAGGACTTCTTATTCCTGCCAAAAAAATGGCTATATACTGGCTCCTTCCATCCCACTAGCACAATGAATATTAGCATCCAAGTGTAATGAAAAGTTGTACCTTTCTCTTGTGGTTCCTGGAAGTCAGTCAAAAACTCATTCAGAAGGAACATTGAGCAGTTCATTTGTACTCCCTCCACACACTGTGCCGAGCTACAATAATTGTTGTTGAGGCTTGGTCTTTATGACTCTTTTGAAATATATTACATGCTAAGATATGGGTGGGAAACCTTACTATTTTTTTATTGATGTGCTCGAATGACAATCCTCTACCGGCTCTTTGAGTACCATATTTATTTATCACCTTCTTCGCAGGGGGTTTTTCCTACTTCTTATCTAGAAGGGTGCTCACATCTTCTCCCTCGGTTGGAAATCTAGTCACTAGTAGAAAAATGGGTGATAAATGATGAGGTGACCAAAAAATTTGGTCACCATACAAAATAAATGACTAAACCACCAAATTCATTGGTCACCACAGTGTTTTTAAGATAAATATGACCAAATTTGAGCAATTTTAAGTGATTACAACTAAAAATGACTACAATAAATGACTAGTTTAGTCACGGGATAAAAAATATGACTAGAAAGTCTAAGTTAATATTTATACATGATGTCCTAATTATCAAATATGTCCTTATATGTCACACACAAATTAAGAATGTCTATATAAATATAATATAGGATTTTATAATTATATATAACATGTTTCTATATGTCTCTAGATATGCCAATATTATAATTGACGTAATAGAACTAATTATTTGCAATGACTAAGGGAGTCCTTGAATCCGATATCTGAAAAAAATTACAATTTTGTAAATTTTAATGCTATAGATGGATTCAAAGACCCTTTCTAATTATTATATTGTCGTTGAATAATACCTAACTTATAGCAATGAAAATATATGAGCTTGGAAGTTGTTGATTCGAACATCATTCTGAAGTGTCGGAAGTACATGATGCTAGAGGCGAGCCTATTAAATTTTGTTGCATAGCCATTATGTATTCACTATCATATCGAGGGAAATGTCCTTGTCACTTCTATACCTTATTTCATAATTTTCGCTTATGTATTCCCCCTTCGGCACATGTGCCAAGTTTCATCTCACGTATAGTCATGCCATTGCCAAGTCAAGTTTGCAGTTTGATGTTTCTTGTTAGTTGTGTCATCATGCTATGGAATTAATGTCATTGTGTTCAGGTCATCATGTTGGTCATGGTCATACCTCATTTGGAAAAAATCATCATTATTTTGTTGAACTTTGGTTTCCATTGATGTCAACTAATGTAAAAGACGATGTCAACTGATTCAGTTTGAGTCACTGATTTCAACTGAAGTCAAAGTGGATACAACATTCCCATGCCATATCAAAGAAGTATATGGAAGCCACTCTGAAGAATTATATGCGCAAGATGGTGAAGGACATGGATGCCAGTGTGAACAAGTATATCTAGAAGTTTCATCCAGTATGATGGTGTGTGTATAAGGATACATCATGCATGATCAACCTGAAGAAGCACATAAGCATGGATACATCATATAGATCCAGTTCAAAGAAGCACATAAGCAATGTATCCTATTACATGTGGTACTAGCGCAAAATTCATGTCCACTAAGTCATACTCACTCAAGGTAGAAGCTAAAGACTTGGTGGGACAAAGGTACATGTGCACAATCAATTGAAGGAGTTGGTTAAGCAAAGATACAAGTGTGCAGGCATGTTGAAAGTAGACTCTAGAATGCGCAAGCATTGCTTGGTCAAGAATCAAGAGTGTGCAAACTATAAGAAAAAACCTATGGTTGGAAAGTCCTAAAAGTGCACACAAGTTACAAGAAGGATGCAATAGTTGAAGTATATCTATGTGAAAATCCCACAAGTAGATGATACATCAAGTGTGCAACACCCAAAAGGGATGGAATTGCAAGGGTCAAAGTCCCAGCAAGGAGAAGTAAGTTTATATGCAGATTCCACAAAGCATTCGTACATGAAGTGCGCATTACCCACAAGGAATGGTTTATAAAAGGCCAAAGACGCATCAAGTTGAAGAGAAAGGATGCACACATACCTCAAAGAAATGGTACATCAAGAGCACAAGTAGTGCACCACTAAGGTGTAAGTCCCACTAAGTCGTGGACCATGAATGTGCAAGACCCGCAAAGGATGACACATCAACAACGCATATGATGACATGCATAAAAAGTACAATCCATGAAGTATGGAAAAAGGGAATCCACAACCAGCTTTTGGACATACAGTCCATGTAGGACATGTTTAAATAGAGATGCAAGTTGGAGATTTGAAGTAAGCTCAATGGAGATATAGAAGAGCTTCAAGTGTTCATTATAGACTTATATTCAGGGCATCAAGGGCTCATGGAAAAAATAACATAATCTAGTGAGGAGTCGAGTACCCACAGATAGAGGAATGATACAAATGATATTGGTGCATAGAATGATGTTGTAGATTTGTGATTCTTGTGCAAAGAAGAAAAGGCAGAAACACAGAAGCACACACAACTATGTGAAGATTGAATGACATGATTACAGACAACATGCAGATAGTCAGAGATGTTGTAAGTAAGATGGAGGTGTAGAGACAGAACTGAAGTATATCAGGTGATGCGCAGATGTCAAGTTGATGCATGAAGACTGAAGTGAAGTGTGAGAAGTTGATAAATTCATTTGATGCACGATGACATAGTAGCAATAGGATACAGTAAGTGTGTCATGATAAGGATGATCTGAGACAAGTGCGTTAAACTGAAAGGACAAATTTATTGATGCATGACATGTCACAGATTGTCTAAAAGTATGTGGAAATTATATAGAACACACATATCAGTAAGTGCATAGTTCCATCTATTACTAGTGCAGTATATTAGAGAAACAAACTATCAATTGAATGCATAGTATTAGTTGGTCAGTGCAGTTGGGAAGTAGCATATCGATAGAGCATAGCTTGGCGCAGACTTCAAAATCAACAAGAACACAATACATGAAGTAAGATATCAACATAAGTGTAGAATTGAGAGGAATGAGAAGTCAAGTGATGTATGCAACATAGTGACAGTGAATCATCTACAATGAAGATAGCACACAACATAACTAATATCAGAAGATCATAATTGTTCGCAAATCATAATTTCAGTAAGTCACAATTACATTTTTGATATCTAGCGGCAGGATGGGGAAAGGAGATATGGGTTTGTATCTTCCTTCCAATAGGTGCTAGAGAAAAAAAGAGAGTCGGTGCTTCCTTCAGGTTGGTGCCTCCTTCTAGTTGGTGCTGGTAAACACAAGAAGTTGGTGCTTCCTTGAATGTATTATTTTTCTACTATAAAAGAAGCATTCTATGGCTTTCTCCGATTGGGTTTCCAAGTCAAAATTACTATGTTTCCTGTTCTTTGTCTTGGTTCATATATGGATGAATGATTTTGTTTACATTGGATGCATAATTAATCATCAAGATTAATTTAAGACTAATCTGTTAAAGAAGGAAAAAACTGCTGATAACTGCGCTAATACTGATTCACCCCCCTCTTAGTATTAAATCGATTGCAACAATTGGTATCAGATAAGGTGTATTTAGTAACATATTAACATTTGGAAGGAAAATACTTGCACAAAACCCATCTGACATAGATTCAAAATATGAACAAATGGTTGAAGTAGATTTTGAAGGGGAACTTATCAGTGCTCTGGACGAACTAAAGAATTCAAGGAAGAAAATAAAGCTTGTGCATGAAGTGTCACATCCCCTCTCACTTAACTGACTGGCGGAGGGAACATGATCAGTATGCAGGGTGCTACTATTCCCCACTAAGGATGTGTTATCAATTTCATTTAAATCTAAATGCGTGTGTAGTTGTATGATAACAAATACAACGGAATTAAATTCTATTATGCACACACAACATGCATATATCAGCATATTCAATACATGCATAACAATCAAATCACGCACATGTATAAATTCATCTTATGCTATTCATATGCATTCAATTGCATCAATTAAAATTGGCTCATTCATTCAATTTAACATAAGCAATAGTCACTCATAATACATAAATTTGGGCATAATTAAAAACAACAGTGAACACTTATCTTTTGATTGAAATTGTCAAAGCAACTGGCTATGGGATAGGAATGTTGCACCCAACCATAGGTCTCTGTATAGCCTCTATTATTTCAGTTGAGAGACCACCCTCGAGCTGGGATATGTATCCACTAAGGAGGAACTACTCAGGCTCGCTCACAATCATAGGCACAATCACTCATGCTAAGCTAGCACACAGCTAGGTTTGTTAAGCATGCAGGGAGATAGGGAAAGATATTTATAAGCTAGTGAGGTCAACCATAGAGATACAAGCATCTCAACTAATCTCATACATCATTGGCACCCATAATCCCTACCACACCCAACACAAGGAAGGTCCCCTTCTCTGCCACACAGTCTCTCAAAATCCCCTTCCCTCTAGTTCTCTTCAGGGTGGGCACAGAAAGGTAAAATCTACTAGATCCATAGGGATTCGTTCCTTCACTGGGTTTATCAAGAAAATCCTACCTCTGATCTCTCACCCAATTCGATCCACCTTTGAATTTTCCCCAATTCTAGTCAAGTGACTCACAAAAATGGAATTGAAATTCACAACTTCCAAATCTATGTTTTTCTATGGATTTTTTGGCATTTGACACTCTGAATTTCTCCCAGGGTTTATGTCTATCGATCCCCCATTGTATTTTTCTACTCACATCAAATTTTGGATGTTTTTGGCACTCAAAATCACGGCATCTTCTCTGGTTGCAATTTTGACCGTTCTTCACTGATAGGCATGCATAATGGTTGAGAAATGATGTCTGGTTGGTTAACAATGGAATGGGGATGATGGAAAAATGAATTTACATGAGGAAGTTAAATTCCAGGCCAAGTAAATTAATCTCATAACCTACAATACGAATTTATGAGCTTGCGCATGCTCCATTAAATTCATGGCCTGAGTTCTCAGTTGCCTCTTCCTAATAGAATTAAATTTCAGTAGGATAGTCAAGATGGATCTCATAATGACACTTGGAAACAAAGTATTTGAATCCCCCACCCCCTAACCTCTCCCTAGTGTATAGATTCAGTCCCCTCATTTTTAGTTGCTTCCATAGCCAGTTCTTGAAATTTTATTTAAATCATAAATATTTACATGATTTTACAATTCCCATGGTTTACTAACACATGGTTCACAAAACATAAAACACTTTCCTTTTAAAGCCGAGAATTCACTAGTAGGGACTTGGCCTTGAGCTCCATGCTAGGAATTTATACATCGCATATGCAGAATATTTACATATAAAGCCAATGCATTCTAAGGTTCAAAATGGGGGTATTACATTCCCCTCCCCCTTAGAACAACACCTTTCTTTGTGTTCTCAAAACTGAAAAAAAATGGGTATGCCCCTTTCATGGCATCCTCCATCTCCCATGTAGCCTCATCGGGACCAAGGTGCTTCCATTGCACCTTTACCTGCCCGATGGTTTGGTTCCAAAGCAATGCTAATTTCTTGTTGAGGATACGCATGGGTTCCTTTTGGAAATCTCCCCTGGGTTCCACATGTATCACATTCCAATCAATTATGTGATTATGATCATGTATATACCTCTTAAGCAAAGAAACGTGAAAAACATTGTGAGCTCTCATGTTAGTAGGAAATGCAATCCTATATGCCACTAGTCCTATCCTATCAAGGACTTCAAAGGGTCCATAATATATTGTTCCATATTGGAACAACTTCCCAACTTCAAAGAACTTCTTCTTGGCTTTACTCTTAAATAAACACGATCCCCAATTTTAAATTCCTTATGCTCTCTTTTCAAATCTGCATAACTCTTCTACATGTCTTGGGTTGCCTTTAAATTTTTTTTGATCTTAACAATTTCTTGCTCCATTTCCTTGAGCATTTCTGGTCCAAGTACTACCATGTTCACTGGGCTATCCCAATTCACTGGAGTTCTGCATCCCTTTACATACAATGCCTTGAATGGGCTCATTCCTACGGATGATTGATGTCCATTATTGTATGCAAATTCTATCAAGTGTGGGTAATCCTCCCACTTGGATGGTTTATCCATCACATACATTCTCAACATATCTTCAAGAAATTGATTCACCCTTTCAGTTTGGGCCATTTGTTTGAGGATGATGCATTGTACGATAATTCAATTGAGTTACCAATTATTGAAATAATCCTTTCCAAAAATTGGATGTGAATTTTGCATCTCGATTGGAAACAATTGCTTTGGGTAATCCATGCAATCTGAATATTTCCTTCATGAAGATGTTTGCTATCTCACTTGATTTATGAGTGGACTTGACTGGAATAAAATGAGCTTCCTTAGAAATTTTTTCCACCACAACCATAATTGAATCATGCTTCCTCACTGTCATTGGAAAACCTGTTATAAAGTCCATAGAAATTATTTCCCACTTCCATTCTGGAATGGGTAAAGGATGCAATAGTCCTATTGGATGTTGATGCTCTACCTTGACTTGTTGGTACTTTTGACACTGATCAATGTATTCCAGTATATCCTTCTTCATTCCATGCCAAAATTATTACTTCCTTGCTCATGTTGTTATTGTCTTTTGATATCCTAGATGTCTGGAGTATGGCATTTGATGAATTTCATCCATTACCATGTTCTTCAAATATGCACAATTTGGAATGTACAATCTACCCTTATAAATAAGAATATCATCTTCTTTGAGCTGGTACCCTTCACATTTTTCATCTAATTTTCCTTACTAAAATTTCTCTTTAACCTGAGGTAAGTTCCATGTCTATTTTGGTCTTTAAGAACTCTTGTTCTCAAATCTGATTTGCAAATTCTTAATGCTTCCACATGAAATTTTCTGCTAAGAGCATTTGGAACTTTATTTATTTCCCTTTTACATGTTTGATTTCAAAATCAAACTCACATAGGAATTCCATCCACCTAGATTTCTTGGCATTTAATCTTGGTTGATTAAACAAATGTTTTAGGCTCATGTCCCCACATTTTGAGAGCATGTACTATGGATTATAATTCTAAATCATGAGTTGCATAATTCATTTCATGCTCTTTTAATTTTATTGACTCATAAAAAATCACAAAGCCTTCTCGCATAAGCACTCCACCCAATCCTTCAATGCAAGCATCCGTGCACACTAATAATTCTTTCTTTGGACCTGCAATCTTCAAAATATGAGTGCTAATAAGTAGATTCTTCAATTTCTAAAAGCTTTCTTCACATTTTTCAAACCATACAAACTTTACATTTTTCCTCTGTAGTGATGTGATTGGATGAACAATCTTGGAGAATCCCTCAATGAACCTTCTATAGTATCCTGCAAGATCCATACAAGATCTAACATCTGTAACATTCTTTGGATTAGACCAAGACATCATGGCTTCAATATTGTTTGGATGCACTGCAATAGATTCCTCTAAAATAATATGGCCCAAATACTGTACCTTTCTTTAATAAAATTCACACTTGTTAAGATGTGCGTACAATTCGTGCTTTATAATAACTTACAACACCATTCTGAAATGTTCCTCATGCTCTTCCTCATTCCTTGAATAAACAAGAATTTCATCCAAGAACACTAACACAAACTTGTCCAAATATTTGCTAAAGACACTATTCATGAGGCACATGAATGCGGCGGGTGCATTTGTAAGTCCAAATGGCACCACCGTGAACTCACAGTGGCCATATCTTGTCTGTAAAGATGTCTTGTGAATGTCTTCTTCTTGTATTCTCACTTGATGATATCCAGAACTCAATTCAATTTTTGAAAACACTTTGGATTCCTTCATTTGATCAAACAAATTGTCAATTTTGGGAAAATTAATGGGTACTTATTCTTGACTATCGCTTTGTTTAAATGCCTGTAATCAATACACAACCTTAAAGTTTGATCTTTCTTCTTAACAAATAACACCGGTGATCACCAAGGAGACACACTTGGCCTTATATACTTCTTGTCCATTAATTCTTGTAGCTGCATATTTAATTCTACAAATTCTAGTGTGCTCATTCTATAAGGAGATTTGGAAACTGGTGCTTCCCCAGGAACAAGATCGATTGTAAAATCAATGTCCCTTTTTGGTGGTAGTCCTGACACTTCATTTGGAAACACATATTTGAACTCTTGCAACAACTGATAATCTTCTATTATTGGATCTTTTGTCTCGAAGGAATCTAATATATGGGCTGCATATAATTGACAACCCTTGTAAAATTTCCTTAGCTATAAGGTTGAAATCTGCCTTATCAAAACTTGCTTGGTAATTCCTTTTATCAATCTCGACCTTCCCTCTTCATCGACGCATTCAGGAACCTTTTCATAGAAATCTACTTTGACTCTTTGTTTTTCCAACCAATCCATACCAATAAGAGTATCATAAGATCCTAATGGTAGGATATTTTAATTTACTTTTGTAAGGAGTCCATTCAATTCTATGGGACATTCCATCACTACTTCACTCACTTTTATTTTTGTTCCTGTGGCTAATTGAACTAACCATGACTTATTATGGTTCATTTTTCCAAGAGAACAACTCTCAACCACTTTTTGGAGAAACATAACTATGAGTAGATCTTGGATCAATCAAAACAAAAATAGATTTCTTAGCAATCTTACCTTCAATTTCCACCACCGTTGATTGATGGTCTTCCTGATGATTATCCAATGCTGCATAAATTTGGGGAGTTTCTCTTGCCATATCCTCCACTATAATTACTGCTTTTAAGTTATGCAAGATTCGAGGTTTCTCTCTCTGTTGTGGAAACTCCTTAAGCATGTGGTTCCCTCCACATACCCAACATTGAAGCAGTCACTTTGGCCCTTTTTCTGCTGCTACTGCTGGCTTAATTCCACTTCGTGCTTGCTGACCTTGTTGGAAATTCCTTGGGTGATTTTTAAATGGAGGTTTAAATCCACTTCTCTTTTGGTCAAATATTCCTTTTAGATTTCCCTTCCATGCTAGATGAACCTATGATTTTCTCTTGCTCTGCTCATAGCAATGCATCTCCATCCTAATGGTTTCATCAAGAGTTGGTGAATTGACAAACTCAATCCTATCTCTGAAATTTTGAGGCAAACTTCCAAGGAATCATTGCATTTTTACTCTTTCATATTTGATTTAATCCACATATCTCAACAATTCCAAAAACTTATGGACATGTTTTTCCATATATTTATGTCTCAACTTTAGTTCATTGAACTCTTTCCTCTTGTTATCATAATACCTAGCAAATAGGTATTTCTCCTTGAAATATTTCTTAAAGCGCTCCCAGCTGACCCTTCTTTCCTTGATTCCTTTCACTTGTATGAGGTGCTCCCACCAAATTGAAGCTCTACCATTCAGATTTTAAATAACAATTCTGGCCTTCTCATTTCCTGTGTAACCATGAATTATAAATTACTTATTCATCCCAAGAAGCCATGCTTCCGCTTCATGACCCCCCTTACGTTCGCCATCAAATGTGGGCAACTTTGCCTTCCTGAATTCACCATGTTGAATCCTTTTAGAATCCCTTCTTCTTTCAAACCTGTTGGAAGTATGCCTTGGAGTACTTTGGGAACTTTGAGAATCACATGAATTGCTATAAGAATATCTTTGCGAAGATATCTTACGTCCTCTTCTCAATGAACAACTTCTTGGATTTGGAGTCCTCTTTCTATTGTGACTTCTAGAGGGACTCTCTGCATTTCTTCTTTATTGACCAACATTGCTTGGATTGGATCCAAGATGAGATCTCTACTGAATATCAGTGAGGCTTTGAAGGATAACAACATTAATTTGGTTTTGTTCTTCTTTATCGTTGATCAATCTCTCATTGAAACTTCTCATTGTTTCAACCAAATTTTGAGGAATGACCTACTCCCTTCTACCATTTGACTCTGTCTCAGCATTTTCCTCTTGCATATTTTCTCCCAAGACATCCTCATCATGATCATAAGGGTCTTGTGCATCATTCATGGTCACCATTTTCCTTTGGATATTCTTTCCCTTTACCTGTTTCCCTCTCCACAATTCTTCAAGGCTTATCAACTCCAAATAATGTGCATCATAGAGATATTTATTAGACATTTTAGTAATATATGAAATGAAACATAAAAATTCTATTTTAAACATAATCAGTCTCATGGAATTATTCATAGGGTTCTTAGGTCCTCTTCTCATTTCCTTTATTTATGCAGTTTTGGAAAGTGCCTTTATTGACAATTTTTTTGTCAAAACAAGGTGATAGGCACTCTTATGTTATGATCCCTGAGACATAGGAGTCCCTCTTTCAAATTATGAATATGAAATACTATTATCTTCTGAATAATATTTCCAACGCCTATCCTCCTACTCCATTTCGATTCCATATATGGAATTTACACTATTTCAAAAGTGTCAAATTTTCCCAATTCTGCACTTTTTCCATAGGTGCAATTAGCCTCGACGACCAACTTCAACCACTTGTAGAAGTAAATATAGAGAGAATTAGAAAAAAAATTATATTGATAAAAGTTAGTCCACATAACAAGGATCACTCATCAACTTTCATATTACTGATCTGATGTACCATTCAACCTCTATAAATTTATGGGTTTTACTACTTTTGACTTTTGCAATTGTTTGAAATCTTGGAATTTTTGGCAAAAATGGCTATCTCCAAATATGAGAATTTCTAAAAAAAAATCATCTAATGGAATTTACTTGTTTTAATCAGTATATAAAATGTTGAGTTCAATAATTTTTCTGGTTTTGACATATAGGGTCACTTTTCCCTCCTGCAAGATTTTCAAAACCCACAAAAAGTGCTCCGGAATAGTGCATTTTGGCCTTCTTTCACACCCTGATGCCACGAACTTTGGAATTTGGATCCAAGATTCCAAATTCAACTATGTTCCTAGTCCATTAACAAACCATATAAATTTCGGCATAAACCAAGCTTCCATGTGGTATCGTGACACCGGTCTTTGAAAGTCTATAATTCAAAATTTCTGCCAAATCGGAGCAAAACTGGCTCGGGCCTCTCACAGCTTTTTTTGTGACCTTCTGAAATGGCATCCCAATGCTACATATCTCATCAAATTTTGAGTTAAATTTCTCCTACTATGCCCAAAACAATTTTTGGGCTCTATACTTTTTTTTTTCCCGACACCGACTGCCATCTCCCACACACTGGGAGTTGGAATTCGACATCATCATCTAGCCTCTACAACCGTCCCCAAACTCCCGAAGCCTCCTATGGTCTTCCGCAAGTCGGGAGTCAGAATTCGACACCAAAAACTCAATGTTGACAACCATTCCCAAATTCTCGACTCCAACTGATTTCCCCCGCACCACTAGTACAAAATGAGGAATTATTGACTAAAAAAATGATTAAAATTCGCTATAAACGACTATTTTTGAGTCGGTCACTAATAGTAGCCAATTTCCACTATCTTATAGCTAGTCGTATTTCACTAGTCATTAATTGGTTGACTTATTAGTCATTGATTTAGTCATTGATAATCACTGATGTAGTCACTGATTTAGTCATTGATAGTCACTGATTTAGTCATTGATTGCGACAATTAATGACCAAATATACGACTAAATAAACTACTAGATGATAACATATTAATGACTAATCTAAATACAGCTAAACGTTAGTCGCGCTATAAGATATTGGAAATGATCTACTAATAGTCATATATATGCGAATTTAGTCGTTTTCTTAGTCACTAATTTATGATAGGGTACGGAGGAATCCAACCACCAATCTCCTGCCTATAATTAGGCATGTGCTCTACCATTGAGCTAGCACCCTTTAAGAAGTTGTTATTGCTTGACAATGATGATATTCAAACAAATTTTGCATCATTCAAGCATACAGAATAATAATTACCAAGTTAATATAGATACATAATGGCTTACCTTGTACTAGTCCTTCAAGACTATCGATTCCAGACACTGTAACCGTATCCTTGTCTCTATTTTCATATGTGAAACTTAATTTTAATGGTAAAAAAACATAAGGAAAACAAAATATTTAGTGAATTAAGGGGAAAATACAATTATGTTACAGCCTGAGTCAAGAAATCAATCCCACACAATATTAGGAAAAGACAACACATATCAATTAGCTTCCCTTGATCACAGTTTCCTTGAAACAATATAGATTGGTAAAAGCAGTCCCTAAACTTGATAGAATGGAAAAATACCACACTTCAACCTTGTCTCCATGAATTTGAAACCACTGCAAACTCATAAATATGGAAAAATACAAAGGCTATAGACTTCATGTTTGCTTCATAGAACAAAGCCTCCCTTTCTAGTTCACATCGCACTTTCATCATGACCCATCAAGGTCCCATAAGCATAAATATGTCCACAGCATAAAAGAAACAACAGAAGCCAGGATTCAACAAAAATCATGATTAAAAAAATGTTGAATGAATACCAAACAAATCAATCCTACTCATGAATTGGCAGCCTGCATCTAGCATAAATGTATATAGAAGCTAACTAGTCTAGAGATTAGAAGTAACCTGGAGTCTACCTAGTTATCGTCACAAGACACGATCAATCTTTTCACAGGATACATGTTCAAAATATAATCAGACCTATTCTACTTTGCAACAAAAAAGTCAAGCAAGCATACAAACCTTCAAATTCAAAATAGTGAATACTATTTTCTTCAAAATTAGTAAATGTCATCTCATGAGCCCTAGATCTTTCCTGGACTTCAAACAATGTCAGAAACACTGCTTCATCAAACAACTAAACAAATATTAGGGAATATTCCTCCATCAAACCCACCATCATGAAAAACTTGATGTTCTCGGACATAAGAGACAGAGATGGCAATATAAATAAAATCCACTAAACATTATGCATGTAAAGAATAAGACGCGATCCATTTAAACCACAATTTGATAGAAATTTGCATACCTCAAAACTTTCATAAAAGAGTTGGTTTCTTAGCACAATGATATACTTAATCTTAAATAGAAGAATTCTAGTTGCACATTTAAAAGAAAGAGATAGCAAAGAATGAACCAAAGATGATATCCTTTTCCATCATTTTGTTTTTAATCCACCCTCAAAAAACATATACGAATAGATAACAATGATGTTTAAAGAGAACTTACCCTATTACCACGAGGAGAAGTCCCAGCTCTTTGTGTCTTAGAGTTTCCATAACCAATTCTTGGTTTTTTCTCTGCTGGCTTAAGAATATGGAAAGAGCACATCAGTGTTTCATCAACACTCATCATTGCACTGGCATTAGTGTTTCATAAACACTCATCATTGCACCGGCATTCTCGAATTCACCACAATAATCTGGATCTAAGAAGACTGTAACAAGTTTCCTATCAACAAAAAATTCATAACCATCCTCCACCACTTGCACAGCAAGGAACCCCATAAGGTATTTAATCGTGACAATTTTTACTTTTTAAGCAAATAATTATCAAAATATATTTTCATAGTACCTTCAGTTTCTTGAAACCATATTTTTCTCAAATAATCATACTACACATGAACTTGTCTTCCAACAATAAGAAGACAAATAAGGAAGTCAAAATCAAATTATAAGATAACCTGATGTGCACGAAATATGAGATCCAGATCAAGCTTTTGGAGAAGGTCAGACACCCTATTAGGACCAAATGTGTAAGAAACACCTCTGTCATTCACCCCCTAGCCTTCAATTTCTTTGCTAGGGTTTGACCAAAGAAGATCACATAACAACACTGTATCTGGTACATCTGCAGGTCAAGATATGCTCCTTATTTGTTCGAAATTGCTCAGTTAAGGTGAAAGACCACCATGCATGCATATGATCTTTTCACCTATAACAGAAGCAACTGGAAGACAATTGAAACAATCCGTAAAAATTTTCCATCATCTAACATTGAATCTACACTTGCATTCATCATAGAATCCATATATGCGATTGATTGAGGCACATTCATGATTTCCCCTTAGAAGGAAACAAAATTCTGGGTATTTAATTTTGTAAGCAAGGAGGAGACATATTGTCTCTAGGATTTGTTTTCCTTGGTCCACATAATCCCCCAAGAATAAGTAATTTGATTTTGGTGTTAAACCTCCATATTCAAAAAGTCATAGAAGATCAGTATACTGGCCATGAACATCACCTACAAGAGCAATATGTAAAAATTAAAATAATTGGAAAATGGCATGCAACCAATGCTAATGAAAGGAACAATCCAAAGAAGTACAATAACTTCATAAAGATTCACATTTAAGTTCCAAGACCTGTGCTAGAAAGAATGGTACATAAATAGATCCTTTGTTTGTGAAATTAATATGGATGAAGGAACCATGATAAAAGTAGACAAAAGCCTATCAATAAGTCAGGGATGCATTCTTAGTAATAAGAATAAACCATCTCTCACCACCTACCACTCACCTACCTATTCTGTCTGGTCAGTGTGAGTGACAAGAAAAAGGCAGGAAGGTCTACGCATAGATCTAGATAGGAGCTGAGTCTTTGATCGCATGTG
Source organism: Larix kaempferi (assembly GCA_027924585.1). Lineage (NCBI taxonomy): Eukaryota > Viridiplantae > Streptophyta > Pinopsida > Pinales > Pinaceae > Larix > Larix kaempferi. The sequence continues at coordinate 7,357,670 of BSBM01001166.1, read as the reverse complement.
GTGGCATTTACTAGATCATCTCTTGGAAAAGGACCTCTAAGAGCCTTTAATGGCTCACTTAGGGATTGAGGATAGGTCATTTTATCAAAATTCAACTCTAGTTATCTACAGCACTGTTGTTGTTCATAATAAGGAGAATAATGGTCCCCCCAAAGAGAACATAAAAGTTCGTCCGAATGATCTACGAGGTTATGACAGTCCTGCCTTTGGCAATATAACAACCAAAACATCCTCAAATATAGGCTAGGGATGTATGATCCCAATAAGTTAATGAGCTATCTAAGATTTGGTTTACATGGTCAAATTTCGAAGGGCAACAAAAGAATCCTTAAAAAGCTTGGAAGGCTATGTTTTTCGAAGAGAATGTGTCTTTTTCTAACTATAGAGGAGCTTAGCCAATCAAGATTCTGGAGAAATCCACATTCTCAGATCTTCAGCCTATATATTTCTCTATTCCTAGGTATCAGCCAAGGTGCAGATGCATTAAGTATATTATGAATCTATCTCACTTGAGGAATTAGAGTTCCCTGAATTGTCCAAGGAAAATTGCAAGAGATGGCTGGATTATATGGTGACAAAAAGCCATTGCTTGTACCACCTCTTTCATGAGAAGATATCGTCCAAAGGTCACTTGAATCCAACACAAGCATAGTAAAGTTGTCAAGGAAGCATTGGAGCAGGTCAGCTAGCAACTTCCATATAACCCTATGATAAAAGAACTGTCAAAGAAGAACTTTTTTAGAACACTGACCTTGAAAGAAGGTAAGGATAAGATCTCTGAGATCAACTCTCCTAATGGAAGGCCAACTGAATAGGAGGATATTGAAGGGAAATGTGTCTCCCACTACAAAATGGTGTTTCAGTGTCAAGGCCTCACTAAGGAATGTATGGTGGCCATGCAGACTTATCTTGATGTGGTCCCTCGTGGACTTTCTAAACCCCCAAAATGGGTGTGTGTCCAGTCATTGACCCTGAATGAGTTAACAGTGGCCTCGTCAGTTATGGTTGAGTAGAAGTAACCTGGCTTAGACAATTTTTCTTGTGAATTTTACAAGGTTACTTGGGACTCTTTCAGTCCAGACTGGCTCCTAAAGTAGAAAGAAGCAGTTACAAAAATATCATTGGGATCCAATATAAACAAGTTACAAAGGTGTGATCCATTTCATACCCAAATTCAAGGACCCTGAAGTTATCACTAGCTGGAAATCAATCACCCTCCTCGATTTATCTTGCAAGATTTTAGCCAAAGCCCTGGCCATGAATGTTTAGCAAATTTTTCCTAAGATCATCCATCCAGAATAGTGAAGCTTCATTCCAAAGGTGATTTCTTCTGGACAATATCATAGCAGTTTGGGAAGGCATGGAGTGGGTCAAATCAAGTATCATATTGGTCATGTCCCCATTGACAATTTACTATACTGTCCACGTGAATCAAGATGTTAAATATCAAACACCCTAGTCCCAGCAGCTCTTAAGATGGGAAAGTAAAAGAGGACATAAATTATGGATGATATTGGTTGGTCATCACATAAACTAGCATCTACAGAAAATCAATGACCCTATTTTGAAGATTTTGAAAATGAAGAGTACTAGGAAACCTCAGAAGAAGCAAAACATAATGACACTCAAATCACCTACTCAGCAACAATCCAGTAGGTCAAAAAGATGTGAAATTGATGCTACTATACTATTAGACAACACCCAACCCAAGCCTTCCACACTCTCAACAATATTGGGAGCAATGTGACTGCCTTCCTTGCACCCCATACCAAACTGGGCTCAAGTTAGATGAAAAATTCAAAAAATGTGCATGTTCAAGCTAGGAAGGAAATACAAAACTGAAGGCACTATTCAGCCATTCCAATTAATGTGGAAAGGAGGCAAGGCATGGTAGAGATGTTATTGTCAATGTTGGCTTCTGAGGCCTTATGAAAAAAAATGTTGTCTTAAGCAGTTCAAGACATGCAAGAGGCCCTACAATGTAGTCAGGCTTGTCTCAAAGTCGATATCTGAAAGATCTTACAAAGCATATTTCATGGGAGGAACAGTCATTCGTCATCCATACAAGTCCATCAATCTCCCCTACACATGTTTCAAGTGCAAAAATGTCAATTGCAACAATAAGCAATGCCACTTCCTAACAATGAATGAGGATGCTAGTAATAAGATAAGAATTGAACCTCACAATGGAGATCGATGGGGTCGATTTTCCATAGATTCCTATGAATGGAAAGACATCTATACTGCTCTAGTTGTCAACGGAGTGTACCACCAATCAATTGCAGAGTACAAGATTGTATTCAACCATGGTTTCACTGCACTACTTGAGATCTTAGGCCAGAACTCCATTAAGGCATTGAATAAGCTGGCATGGGGTTTAACAACACTAATAGCATTATCAGGAATAGATCCAAAGGAATATTACATGTCAGTGAAAATAATAAATAGAGTTGAGGTGATAGAAGGGTTATCGGAGAAGGTTGTAGAAACTCATTCTAACTTTCTTTTTGCACACTTGCACAAGGTTGTTCATTATGACAAACAATTGCAACAATAATTTTTACCCAGAGCTACTTCTACCTATAAGCATCCTATTAATGTACGAGGACAATGATATGGCTAAACATAATTTTATAGGTCATTACTAAAACAATTTTCTACACTTATTTAAACTCATAATTGTGCATTATCTTCATGCACTAGTCATTCCTCGTAATATTCTAAGGAAATAATCTAGTCATATTTCAAATATGCCAACTGATTGCACAAGTTTACTTGCTGGAGAAGATTGTTGATTTTGTTTAAAATGGAAATCTATCACTTTCAAATCATAGATTCCAAAGTTGTTGGTCAATCAACCGACTATAGGAGTCATGCTGCTAACTAGGAAAGATCCTCTGAAGTACATGAGGATGCCTAGAATACAAAAGGTATTAAGATCAATTCAAAGCAACATAGGAAGCCTAATCCGAGTGAAAGAAAACTAGTCATAGTTCAAGTGTTTCAAGGAACTTGAGGAAAACGTTAATCGTACTACCTCCATTTATATTTATTATGTTTTAGTGTATATTCAATTGTTTGGCCTAAATACATCCTTTGAAAATAACTTTTTACGTACATGCAGTTCAATACCATGTATGGTTTTGCTGAAATTTGATGTTTGAACATTGCATTGCATCAAGGTTCTTTTTATTTTACACTCAGATATACATAGATTATAATTTTCACTACTAACTATAAGAATATCACTTACAATTAGAATCTTGATCGTCTTTCCATCCTGCTTTTCCAGTCTCATGGTCCTGTCCTTAGGGATTGTATGTTGTTATCAAACTAAGAATTCTGCATAAAAGTTCAATTGATTAGCACAAATAAAACTCATTTTAGGCTTCCTATGAGCAGTGAAAAGTGAAAAAGAACTTAATAAAAGTAACAATGGTTGATATCATATCATTAAATATAGTTACAACAACAAATAGAAAAAGGGAAAGTGGCTAAATGTTGTCCTCAAGTGAAGAATAAATCAAAACACATGCACTAGAAACTAACCACACACTACATTTCTACTTAGCCATATAAATAACCTATAGATCCAAATAGTTGGATGCAAAACATAAGTGGATCAAATCATATTTTATTCAAGATACTGATTGCATCAAAGTAAACAAGTCATAATAGGTTACATCAGACCTCATCCTACACAATGGTGGTAGCAGTGATAGGGTCTAGAAGCTGAAGGAAAGGTGGTACTTCATTGCTGCAAACTACTCCTTTGAATAACCTGTATCTGAAAATCTCTTCCCCCTTTCATAACTTGTACAATATATAGAAGAATGAGATAGTAGGAATAGGTAAGACATAAAGTAGAAGGGAATTAAGAATAGTAGTTTCTGTTACCCCCCATGATGCATGGTGAGGTCGTATGTGAGAGAGATTGGATGGATGAGATCCTGAATGATGTTGCCATAGGATATCATGGGAAAGTATGAGGGTTCAAATCTGATGTTTCAGTAAACAGAGATAAAGGTCTTCATTCCTGGGCGTTATTCGGAGTGACCTGATCCCCACATCAATGGTTAAGAGCAATTTAATTAAATATGGGTTGTTCTGAGCGGTTTTGGGCATGTCTGAGGAGCAAGTAAGTAGTTCTTGACATGTTGTGCAATCATATGAGTCCTAAATATAGCTTCCTTAGAAAACCGTCTGAAGTCTTGAATGAGGACTCCAATCCCTTCAGTATTTAATTTTAGAAGATGAATGTTGTGAAACCTCAGAAGATGATACTTAGGACTGCAAAAAACAACAACAACCTGCACAATCCACTGATATAGCTGAAGACCAGAAGGATCAAGTTCATCAGGAAGCATGCATCCTAGCCTTACATGCACAGAATAAAAGGGGGAAATGGTATATAGATAGTGTATGTTCCGAGCATATGATAGGAGATAAAAAAAACCTTTCTGATGTATAGAGAAGACAAGGGAGGCAACATCTATTTTGGGGATAATGTCTTCGTCAAAATTATGGGTAAGGGCCTAGCAAGCCTAGGAAACAAGAGGACTAAGGAAAAAAATGATCAGTTAGTTGAGAACATGAAACTGAATCTTTTAATTTTTAGTTAGACGTGCGACCAAGGACATGCTCTCACTTTTGATGGAGAAAAATGCAAAATAAAAAAAAGCATACAAGAAAAAGTGTGGCAACAACCTCCATAAAACCTAATAATGTTTACATTCTGGATGAGGAAAGATAAGAAAAATGTTGCATGGGACAAAATGATGAAAGTTGGATCTGGCATAGAAGATTGGGACACATCAACTTTGACAATCTGGTCAGTATCAATAGGAAACAAGCAGTAAGGGACATTCCAAGAATTACTAAGCCATCAAACTCATTATGCAAACACTGTCTTGATCAGTAAAAATTAAGAATTAAGTACCCAACAAAAGAGTACACTACTTCAAAACCCTTCGAATTGGTTCATTCAGATCTATGCGGTCCAATGAGAACTAGAGGAATGAATGGGGAGGCATATTTCCTTCTATTCATTGATGATTTCACTAGAATGATGTGGGTGTTCTTTCTTAAGGAAAAATAAAAAACATTTGAATGTTTCAAAACCTTTAAAGAAGTGGTTGAGAATGAAATTGATTTAAGAATGAAGTGCTTGAGGTTTGGTAATGGAGGAGAATATACATCAAACAAGTTTGATAACTATTGTGACAAAGATGGAATTAGAAGATAGTTTTCAACAGCTAGAACACCACAACAAAATGAGGTGATAGGGAGAAAAAATAGAACTGTTTAAGGGATGGTGAAGATACGGTTAAATGAATCAAAGCTATCAAATATGTTTTGGACACATGTCATCCATACAACTGTCCACGTTCTCAACATATGTTTGATTAGAATGAACAATTGTTCAACACCATATGAACTATGGAAAGGAAGACCGCGGCTACAGTTAATCATTTCAGAATATTTGGAAGAAAATGCTACATCAAAAGAAATGATGATTCACTTCAAAAATTTGATTCCATATTTGATGAAGGAATTTTCGTTGGTTATTCATCTACAGGTGACTCAGAAAGATAGTTGAAAGCCTTGAAGTGAAATTTGATGAAGTATTGACTCATAGAAGAATTGAAGAAGATGATGATTTATCGTTACAAGAACATCCGTATGAATAAAATCAAGAAATAGAAGTTCCACAGAAGGAAGTATATAAGAACAAATTAGAAGAAGAAATACCAAATACAAAGGGCCCATCCAAATATGTCCAGAAAAATCATTCAGAAAATTTGATTATCAGAGACAAAGATGATGGTGTAAGAACTAGGAGTTTGAGCAATCCAACTAAAGAAGTGCATTTCTCATAACTGTTGTTAGGATAATTAATACTCCATCCTTGTCCTACTTAGCATTATTTACCTTTTCCTAGTAGTTGATGATGTTATTTCCCCCCTAGTTGTGTGCAGATGTCATCTAGGACCCATTAGCCACCTAATGCACCCTGCATGCATGATTTTAGGCCCACCAGAATCAATTCCCTACATTTTAGGAGATAACTCCATGTTCTACTTCAGTCCACCTGAGTTCTTGAACTCTAGTGGGGGTTTGAGCTCCGATCACCACTGATTGTGATCTAATGCACCCTTTTCTTATTGATTTGCATGAAAAACTCACAATTGTGCCCTCCTTGACTAGTTAACTGACAATAGATTTAGTTAACTCAGTTTTGGTTGAGTTGAGTTGATTTGAGCTTGGGACTTCCGTAGAAGTCCAGTGGTGACAATTCCTATGCTAGAATGACCATGATTCGAATTGTCCTAGGATACTAAAATGCTATCCATTGTAACATATATGTTTACTATACTGATTAATGGATCATAACACACATTTCTGTTTATATCTGTGTTCGAGTGCATGATTAATTTATTGCTCATTTCACTATAATTTTGACTGTAATTCATCTTTTCTGCTCATTATTTTCAATGTGAGGTATTCTCATCTCTATGATCTATTGTGTTCTATAATTCCACATCGTATCAGATCTTAGAGAGCATAGGTTGAGCGATTGCTTTTAGTAGTGCACCATAATCCTCTGGATTTCCACAACAAATCCTATTCCCATTGCATTGAATTAATTGGAGAAATCATTTGAGGTCTATCCAGGTGTGAAGGATCCGGATAAACATTCCTATTGTCCTAAAGTAGTGCTCAATTAAATTTTATCTCCAAAATTGAGAGTTTTTTGCAGGATTTTGAAGGTTTTTTAGTGTAGTAGTAGCAACAATTTCAGTTTGTATTCGCTCTAGCAGTTTCACATGGAGAATTCAAATGTTCCTTTGTCTCCAAGGATCCTGACACCCTTCAATTCTCTTGATTGGAGGGATGATATGTAGATTGTATTGTGCAATAAGAGTCTGTACAGGGTCACAATGGGTAAGGAAGTCGAACCTCAAGTAGCTGTTGAGAAGGCCAATTACCTAAACAGATTAGATGGAGCCTTTGGTTTCATGTGTATTCATATTTACAGAGATTTGTTCTTCCACCTTGAAGGATTGAAGACTACAAGAGAGGTTTGGTTGAAGCTTGAAACTCTCTTCGGAAAGCAAGAGGAGATAATAGGCCATATTCTCGAGAATGAATTAATTTCTCTTCAATCCAACAATTTCAAAACCATATAGTAGTGCTTTTCTAAATTCAAATTCTTGGTTATGCATTGCAAACAATGTGTCATTGAGAAGAAGGATGAGGAGCTGGTGCTATCCATCCTAAGCAAGCTTGGTCCGGGATTTTCAATATTTGCTTCTACCTTCCATTCACGGAGATTGTAAATTCCCAATTGGAAAATTTCTTCCTAAGATGCATTCACCGAATCTCTCATCCAAAAACAAGACAAACTTATTCAGATGGGAACCTTGAAGGCCTCCAAAAATAAATCTCTTATGTTTGGGGAGTCAAAAAGTGCAAATACTAAAGGGAAGCATAAAGGGAAAGAAAAGAAGCAGTTTGAATCCAAGCAGAAGGAGAAGTCTAATCCATCAGAAGGAGCCTTTAGCTCCAAGAAGGATAAGAAAAATAAATTTTAGAAGACCAAGAGTACATACTGCAAGAAAGGAAACCACCCAGAGAGCTCTTGTATGAAGAAGAATATAGATCAAATGACCAAATGCATTGAACATCACAACATTTCCCTCCTAGAAGGTGCAAGAAAGACTGATTCTGGAAGTGAGAGAGATGATCATGAGAGATTCCATGCACTGAAGGATGGATTCTCACAATCACGAGCTTTCGTCATAGATTTTGGATCCTCCAACCACATGGTTTCCTCCAAAGAATAATTTTATTCTCTAGATCTTACAGATGGTCCTAATATTCACATGGGAGATGATTCTCAGATCTCTGTTGCAGGGAATGGCACAATATAACTGGATCATAGAAAGTTCATTTTTTTTTATGTATGTGCCTTCCTTGATAGCAAATTTGTTATTAGTTTATCACATGACACACACAGGTTCATCGAATAAAGTTTTCTTTGGTCCTGACATAGTTGAGATTGGAGATATCTCATATGGGAAGATGATAGCGAAAGGTATTGAAAACCATGCCTCAAAGGCATATGAATTCTCACATTTTTTCCATATTCTCTTCATACTCCACTTGCACATGATCAAGATCAGAATGATGTCTCTTTCCTGATGATCTAGATTCAGATTCTAAAGATGAGGACCAAGTTGAATCAGATATTGATATTGAGTATAAAGTTCAGGAAGATCCATATCCATCTCCTACTTCCAATCCAAAGCCAAAATAGGATAAAATATTCCTTGAAGATACTGGGAGTGTAGCTGGAGATCCATCTGAGCATAAGAGAACCATATCTCAACATCAAGATGCAAACCTTGAACTATGTCATACAGATCCAATTCTCCTTGAGAGGTGTTACATGATGGTAGGGTTTGATGCACAATATTTCAGAGAGGCTTTCCATGATAAAAAATGGAAAGTAGCCATGGATGAAGAATATGTGTCACTGCAGAACAATGAGACATGGTATCTTGTCTCTCTTTCCCTAGGGAGAAAGCTGGTTTAGTGAAAATGGATCTACAAAACCAAGCTTGCATATGATGGATCTACAACCAAGTACAAGGATCGGTTGGTTGCAAAGGGGTACTCAAAAGTTCAGGATTTGGACTACGATGAGACATTCACTCCTATAGAAAGAATGGATTCAGTGAGACTTGATTTGGCCATTGTAACTTTGAAACTGTGGGAGGTACATCACATGGATGTGAAGAGTTCCTTCCTGCATGGTGACTTAGAAAAATAGATCTATATGAAATAACTTGAGGGGTACACTGATGATCCATCCTTGGTATGCAGACTAAGGATATCATTGTATGGGCTTAGGTAAGGCCCAAGGGCATGGTATGCCAAGATGGATTCTTTCTTACTATCACATAAGTTCGAGAGATGCAAATCTGAATGCAATGTCTACATGTAATAGAAGGGAGGTTGCCTACTATTGATTTTTTTGTATGTGGATGACTTTCTCATCACCGGTGGTTCATTTACTAGGTTGAGGAACATCAAGTCTTCTTTGAGTAAACCCTTCTCCATCATATACCTAGGACTGTTGAAACAATTTACTAGCCTTGAAGTAACTCAAAATGTTTCAGGGATAATGATTTCATGGGTTAGGTATGCATCTGACTTGCTCAAAAGTTTCCACATGACTGATTGCAAAGATGCAACTTTTCCCTTCCTATATGGCATCAAATTGGAAGAAGGTGGTTCTACTCATTTAGTTGATAGCACTCTATATAGACAAGTGATTGGTAGCTTGTTGTACTTGACACATTCGAGACCATATCTATCATATGTTGTTGGTGCTATGGATAGGTACATGCAGGAGCCACATGAGCTACAATAGAAGGAAACAAAGAGGATCTTGCACTATGTGTAGGGTACTAGAGAGTTTGGTATCCATTATTCTGCTGGTGCTCAATTATATCTAGTTGGTTTTACTGACTCAGACTGCGATGGAGACAACACTGACAATAAATATACTACAAGATATGTGTTCATGTTGGGATTGAGACCAATCTGTTGGTCAAGCAAGAAGCAAGAAACAATCACATTTTCTTCAGCAGAAGAAGAGTATAGAGGGGCTATGAATGCAGCTATTCAGGAAGTTTGGTTAGACAGATTTTGGAATTCACATTTCTCCTTCAGTATACCTTTTCTGTGATAATCAAAGTGACATAAGGATCTCCATTGATTTAGTTCAGAAACAAAGGACCAAACATATTGAGGTTCACATGCACTACATCAGAGAGCTAGTTCACAACAGAACCATCTCACTACATTATTGTCCTACAGAGGAGATTATTGCAGACATTTTCATAAATTTTTCCACTTAGAAGATATTTTCCTATCTTAGATCTCTACTTGGTGTGAGAGTTGTTTGAGTTCCCTACTGTTCATTTTTTAGGAAGGGTATTTTTCCCATGATGTTTTCCCCATTTCCTTAGTTTCATGAATAGTTATTTTTTATCATTTATTTGATTGTATGGATGACCTTTGATCTCAGTAACCAGGGCCCAATATGTCTAAGTTTGTATTAAGGGGGGTTGTTAGGATCATTAATACTCCATCCTTGTCCTACTTAGCATTATTTACCTTTTCCTACTAGTCGATGATGTTATTTCCCCCCTAGTGGTGTGCAGATGTGATCTAGGACCCATTAGCCACCTAATGCACCCTGCATGCATGATTTTAGGTCCACTAGAGTTAGTTCCCTACATTTTTGGAGCTAACTATGTGTTCTAGTTCAGTCCACATGAGTTCCTGAACTCTAATGGGGGTTTGATCTCTAATCACCATTGATTATGATCTAATGTTCCCCTTTTTTATTTATTTGCAAGAAAAACTCACAATTGCACCCTCCTTGGTCAGTGATCTGACAATATATTTAGTTAATTGAGTTTTGGTTGAGTTGAGTTGAGTTTGGGACTTCCAGAGCACTTCAGTGGTTACAATTCCTATGCTAGACTGACTAGGATTTGAATTCTCCTAGGATAATCGAATTCTCTCCATTGTAACATATACGTTGAATATACTGAATAATGGATCATAACATACATTTATGTTTCTATCTGAATTCCAATGCATGATTAATTTTACTGCTCATTTCACTGCAATTTTCACTGTAATTCATCTTTTCTGCTCATTCTTTTCACTATGCGGTATTCTCATCTCTATGATCTATTGTTTTCTATAATTTCACAACTATCTAAAACAAAACCAAAAGGAGTTTACCAATCCAAATTCGATGAAGGTTGGATGAAGGCCACATAAGAGGAATTAGATCAAATTAATAAAAATGAAAATTGGGAACCTGTTCCAAGACCTAAGAATAAGAATGTTATTGGAACAAAGTAGGTATTCAGAAACAAACTAAATGAAGAAGGAAAACTTGTCAAAAATAAGGAGAGACTGGTATGTAAAGGGTATGCCCAAATCGAGGGAATAGAATTCAAAGAAAATTTTGCTTCAGTAGCGCAAATGGAAGCAATCAGATTGTTCCTGGCCTATGCTTGTGCAAAAATGGTCAAAGTATTTTAGATGGATGTAAAATCATATTTTTTGAATGGAGACCTTGAAGAAGAAGTATACATTGAACAAACAGATGGATTTTCACCCTCAGGAAATAAAGATTATGTTTTCAAACTTAAGAAAGAACTATATGAACTAAAACAAGATCCCAAGGCCTAGTATTCATGGTTGGATAAATTTCTGCAACATCAAGATTTCAGAAGGGGCAATGTAGACAACAATGTCTACATAAAGATTGAAAATGAAAAGATGATAGTCATAGAAGTATATGTTGATGACATCATATTGGGAGGTAATCACGATAGAATGAGTCAACAATTTTCCAAATACATGCAAAAGTAATTTGAAATGTCCATGCTCGAGGAATTGTCCTTCTTTCTAGGATTATAGAGGTATCAATTAAATGATGGTATTTTAATCTTCTATTCTAAGTATGTAAAGGAGATGCTGAAGAAATTCAACATGGAAGATTCCAATCTAGTTTGTACCCCCTATGGTTACAGGGTGCAAATTGAGTAAAGAATATGAGGCAAAGGAAGTTGATCAAAGGCTATACCAATCTATGATTGGAAGTCTACTATATGTCACTGCCTCAAGACCAAATATCATGTAGGCTGTTGGAATTGTTAAAATATTTCAGGAAACACCTAGGAAACACACATTCAAGCAAATAAGAGAATTTTCAAGTAGTTGAAAGGAACCATGAATCTTGGCTTATGGTATCCATGGAGAAAAAACCTAGAATTAGTAGCATACAATTATGTAGAATTGGAATGAAGTAGAGATTATAGGAGAAGTACTAGTGGAGCTGTGTTTTTCTTGGTAATTTGTCTTGTGTCGTGGACTAGCAAAAAAAACCATAAGTTGCATTGTCCATAGCAGAAGCTGAATATATTGCATCTGCTTCCTACTGTTCACAAGTATTATGGATTAAACAAACCTTGACAAATATACAAGTAAATATAGATCAACCGATACAAATACTATGCGGAAACAAAAGCGCGGTCGGTATCTCCAAGAATCTTGTGATGCATTGTAAAACTAAGCACATTCCCATCAAATATAATTTTGTGAGAGAGCAAGTAGCTGATAATGTTGTCAAACTGGAATATGTTGATACTAAGGAACAAATCACAGATATATTTATGAAACCTCTTCCATGAAGTACATTTGAATATCTCAAGGAAAAAGTGGGTGTTGTTCTCAATCCACAACATAATGAGGACCGCAATAAAGAGGCATAAGTCCGAAAAGAATTGGCAATGCATAGTTGGCAAGTAAGGATGTCTGTATGGATCATTGCGCATAGTATAATGATGCGTTATAATAGAAACATGAGATCAAGATGAAGAGATAATATAATACCTGTATCAAGAAATAGATCAAATATAATTATGAAAGGAAATCAGGGAAGAATTACAAAAAAGAAATGAAGCATGAAGACAAGGGGAGTTATCCCTGAAAACTGTTGAGGCTAAAGCCAATGTAAAACAAACAAGTAAGCATACATTGCGCAAGTCATGGCACCTCTTTTCCATTGATGTCAAAGGGGGAGAAATACATTAAGCTATCAGGCATGAAGTTGAAGCAAGTAGAGATGCATGAAGTCGAGACATGGAAATATATGAAGCAGGAACAACTGGGAGAAATGCATGAATGCAACATAGAAGAATCAACATGAAGATCATTGAATAAATAACATGGAGACACACTAGACATGAAAAAGTGTGAAGTAGATACATCATGAAGCTCTAGCAGATGTGAAAGAGCATGAAGTAGATAACAGATTGTGAAGTAGACAACAAACATGAAAGAGAGTAAATTAGATAATCTATATGGTCTACGAAGAAGTAGCGGAAGTACTGATAGTAGGAAGCGTAGTATCCAAAAGATGAAAGAAAAAAGGGGGAGCACTATGACAAAGTACAGACGAAGCATACAGTTCAGAGAAGATCATAAACAACTTCATAAGGTGTTGGCATCAATGCCAAAGGGGGAGATTGTTGAAATTTGGTTTTCATTGATGTCAATTAATGTAAAAGAGGATGTCAACTGATTCAATTTGAGTCATTGATGTCAACTAAAGTCAAAGTGGATACAACATTCCCATGCTAGCTCAAAGAAGTAGATGGAAGACACTTTGAAGAAGTATATGTGCAAGATGGTGAAGGACATGGATGCCAATGTGAAGAAGTATATCTAGAAGTTGCATCCAGTCTGAGGGTGTGTGTATAAGGATATATCATACGTGATCCGCATGGATAAGTACATACACATGGATACATCATACAGATCCAGCTCAAAGAAGTACATAAGCAATGTAACCTATTACATGTGGTACCAGCGTAGAAGTCAAGTCCACCAAGCCATACTCACTTAAGGTAGCAGCTAAAGAATTGGTAGGACAAAGGTACATGTGCATAAGAAAGCCAATGAGTTGGTTACTAGCAAAGATACAAGTGTGAAATCATGTTGAAAGAAGACTCTAGAATGAGCAAGAATTTATTGGTCATGGATAGAGATTCCACAAGCTGTAAGAAATATCCTATGGTTGGACAATCTTGAAAGAGTGCACAAGTTCCAAGAAGGATGCAACAATTGAAGTCTATCTATGTGAAAATCCCATGAGCATATGATACATCAAATGTGCAACACCCACATGGGATGATACTGCAGGGGTCAAAGTCCCACCAAGGAGAATTCAGTTTATGCATAGATTCCACAAACCATTCGTACATCAAGTGTGATTTTCCCACACGGAATGGTTTAGAAAAGGACAAAGACTCATCAAGTTGAAGAGAAAGCACACACACATACCTCAAAGAAATGGTACATCAAGAGTGCAAGAAGTACACCACTAAGGTGTAAGTCCCACTAAGTCATGTACCGCGAATGCACAAGACCCACAAAGGATGACGCATCAACAGTGCATATGATGACATGTGGAAAAGGCACCAATCCAACTAGAGAATGGCCTAACCGAAGTGGGCCAAGCTATATTTTCCTGGGGGAAGCCATGTGCTCCTTTTTGAAGCTCCCCTGAAATCGATGGTCAACAAGTCTCACCGAAAAAAAATACCTTGTGATAGGTGCTTGTCTACAAGAATGGAGTTGCGAACCAGCCGCGCTCACTCCTAAATCAAATGTGGGAGAACATGTCTATGTGAACACCATTTCAGTGATCTATTGGCATTAGTTTCAATTATTTGAAGCATCTGCTAGATGTTAAACACCCCCACTAGCAGAAATAGGTTGAAATAAAGATGTAAGAAACCTATTGAATTTGGACCTAAAAGAGTAATCGAAGACCTGTCATATGAAAGTAACTACTTCTCAAATATAGGAAAAATCTATATAAAAAATGTAGCAATTGTCCCTCCATAATCATGGTATAGGAAATGAAATCTCTCATAGATTTCGTAACAAGTACTACATCTGGAGATGATACAGCCAAACCACTCTGGCCATAGTATGGGAAAAGTGTAGCAAGGAATAATACAAAATCATGTTATAGGAAGTGAAATATCAAATATTTCATGGGTATCATAATAAGTGGGATATATGAACTTTGAAGATGAAATGATCCTCTGTCTCAGCCTCCTATAGAGAACAAAGCCTGCAAATGCTATCCATAATTGGAATTTGGGGATTGGTTTCAATTCACAATTAGTGAGAGAAAACCCTCAACTAACCAAGAGGATAATAAGGTTGTAATAAGCAAAGGAAATGATGCCAAGGATAGTATAGAATCAAGATAGATAATAATATTGTCCACCATCAACAAAAAATGCTTAGCAAAGGACATATTGGAACCTAGAAGTTGAGGAGAAGAGACCCAAGTAACGTAAATGATTTTTCGATGGACATTTTTCCTTAGCACCTTATTAATCAACAACATCTTTACCTTGAGAAATCCATGGCAGTGATCTTTTTTGAGGAATGTAGCCCTATATACAAGTACATTTCCCATCTGAAATACTAGAGCCTGTGAAGAAAGAAAAATCTTGAATATGGAGTTAAGGTGAAGGGGTTATGCTCCAAATTAAGCTGGGAAACATTTTGAAGAGAAGTTCATTTGCAGTGGATAATATCATAATACACTAATTATTTGGACTCTTTCAACTCACACCCAGTCAACAAGCCCTAAGTTGAGACCCCAAAAATCAGAGCCATACAAAAATGTGGCTTTGACAACCATGTCGAACGGGTGCTCTATGAGAATTGTTTTTCCTCGAAATGAGAATGCCCTATCCTGAAAATACTTACAAGAAGGGAAAATAACTACTGGAAAAAGAAAGCACATATCATCTCAAATTATTCTCCATAGAAGGGAATATGGAAAAAATGGTGTCAGCTTGTTCAATTGTTTACCCTCATGTCTAAATGCATTTAGCTCAAATAATACAGTTTAGAAGAAAAATATATATCTATCATGTCTACCATAAATGGTTTCCTTCAATGTACAAGAACATTTTCATAACCTTTTCTACTTATTGTGGTAAATTTTTTAACAAGCTCATTAAGAAACCTTATAACCATCACATATCTCCATCTTAACCCCAAATCTATCATGCATTGAGAATCAAAACCTATCAAATTCCTCACAATGCCAATCTCAATGTGTTAGTATCTACTTGGTGTGGTTAAATAGTCTTTACACAGTTTGATCAACTAGTTGTTTTTAATGTTACACAAACAAGCACACACATGCACAAGAAAAGTAGAAGGGTCCCCCCCTATCTTGACAATACAAGGAGAGAGAGATTGCTTGAGCTTTCTAAAATGTTGACAAGAACAGAGTAATTAAAGGAAGCAATTACTAAATGCAGAACTTGTTAGATGCACTCACATTTATGACCATTCCATCAATTTCAAAAATAGCAATTTTCTCAACTGACATGTGTCAAGTAACCTTGCGAAGAACCCTACCATCACCTTATCCAATGAACAATACCTACAAAAGGATAAATAACGAACAAATATAAATAGAAAACATTAGAGATCTTCCTATTAAATTTTTCTACAGAACATACTTTGGCAATTCAAACAACTTTTTTGCTTGTTAAATATTCAAACATCATTGAACCCAAAAATCATAGCAACGAATGAAGATGAGCAAAAAATAGCAAGTTTGTGCAACAAAAATAGTAACCACTCAAAAAATATATGCATTAATCAAAAGTAAAAGTACACATATCAAAAGTACTAGGTTTCAAGTTTAAATGGATTTATCTATAATATATATATAATATTAAGTAGTTAATATTCCTGCATATATTCATTTTTATCTTCTCTATCACCAAATAAACATGATGCCATCCTCCCCACCACCATAGAATGAAATTGAATCTCTCCTAAAAAAAATCAACTTGTGAATCTCTTCGCATTAGTGAAGCCAAACCCCCTGAATGTTTGGCATTCTTTCACTTTATTTTAACATATTGAGTAGCCATGTCATAAGAAGGAATGATAATAAACCCATGTACTGGGGCCTTGAGGTCTAGACTCTAAACTAATCAACAGGGAATGTTACATAGCCTCATGTATGTTTCATAGGGTATATGCATGGTATATGACTATATTGATTCCCTAAAGAGTAGATCACCAGCACACTAAAATACCTTCTTGTATGGATCAATACACAACTCTACATTAGTTTGAGCAAAGCTAAGCATAGTTCACTCAACCAACAAAGACTGAAAATGAGGAAAAGGGTTAGCAATGCCAACATCAATTTGTTTTCCAGCATTCACTAGAAGGGCGATAGGTTCCAATGTTAAACCACCATTATCTTAAGTTTTGAGTATTTGTGAGCTCATTGTTCTATCGGAAGAATGCATTCCATTATTGTTCTATTTTGATTATGGTTTACTTGTAAAATGGAAAATGCTTATTATTTGAGAATAATCTTAATTCAGGAACAATAGATCTAACTAGCATTAATCTATCTACTTTGTGGTATATTCCTTCATGATAATTTTTTTCCAGTGTAGTTCATGAAGAAATATATCCCATCAATTTGAGAAAAATCCCCAAAGACAATGGATATGGAAAGTTTCCAAGTATATCTTGATTTTATTTATGTACTAAAATTTCAGAACTATTTGTGACCACTATCGCCCTTTTTTAATTGTTTTATGAATCAAATGGAATTAGTAAATAAATTGGCAATAATTACAATAAAATACTGGCCATCATGCAAAAGGGGCTCTAAAATGATACAAAAAAATATGATTCCTAAAAACTTAGCAAGGGGCATTTATTCGATATGATTGGTCAATATGCAGTTGAAAAATGTTAAAATTGGTTTTCAAACCTGCAAAATTTTGGAAAATGAAATAAATTTGTGAAGAATAGCAATAGTAATAGATGGGATCACTGATTAAAATTCAGTTTTGTATTGTTTTGACTGTTGACTAGTTCTTCACTGTAGCAATGTATGGAGAAATGTTGGAGTAAAATTCAACATATCTGCAATGATTTATATTTCATCTAGTTCTAACCGATTTTGAAATTAAATCACAATTTTTTTACTTTCTTTTGTATTTTTGCCAAACTATAATTGTGGTGCCACAAGGTGCACATGGGAGTGATTTCCAACCATAAAAATTATGCTTGGATAGAAGACCCTCAAGACTTGCAGAAACAAACAGAGGGGGTTGTATTTAGAGGCTCCCAGTTGCTATGTATTCAAGATCCCTCATGAATTCTCCCTTGTAAAGTGAACAACACCATATGGACTTCTTCTATCGACTATAGCAGATGATGACTCGGATTTGTGCTATAGATATGAGCTGAAATATGTATAAGATCTTGTGGTTGTTCCCAACAATAGAAGAATATGCCCAACATATAAGGAACCATTGCTAAAACCAATAGATCCTTGATATACTCAACACATCTTAGCAATGACAATATATCGATGTCTTATAAGATTAATATATGGTTGTTAAGGTTGACACGACCTCCATATATCCAATATGACCTAGCTATAAGTAATCACACAACCAAGAAAGGGGAGATCATTGTTCTATATGGTTAATTTAGCCTCCAAAAAAAGACTACGGACTCCAATTCAGTCCTACAACTTTTGCAATTGTGCTATAACCTCTAAAGATGAAGGGACGACCCTCCACAACCAAGATTTTGCTGAGAATGGGTCACATAATTTCCCACAAGAGAGAGAATGCTTCACAACAAGGGAATGACTAAATCACTGGCCAAATTTGAGAGATCTCTGCTAATGAATTAGGCACATTGATAACATCAATATACAACTTCCTTTGAATAGATGTCAGCTTGAAAATATCGAATCACTGCCCTCTTAACTTCCTTTCTTGGTAATGAAAAAAAATATGCTCAATTTTTCATCAGGGTTCGAGGCAACCTAGATTTGGGGTTTCGTTTCCACTGTGGTCTACCCCATTGAATGGTAAAGTTAGAAAAGGGGCAAGGTAGGGTTCTAGGGTATAAGAACCCAAGGATTGTGGTTTTCCCCATTCAAACGGTATAGTTAAAAGGGAGATGAGGAATAGCACTAGTACCCAATGATTGTTGTAGATTAGATACCTGTCAAACCTGACATCAAACCCAATGCATTTTTGAAAGAAAAAAATAAGAATTCTCTCAATCCTAGAATCTAATCCTATTCATTTTTAAAGAAAAAAAGAGGTTTACCAGCTTAGTGGACATATTGTTAGCACCCATTGCATTTGCTAAAATAAATCCCATAAAAATCCTTAGTAGAAATCGATCACAGATCGTTGAATTCTGCATAAAATCAGGGTGATGAAAAGGCCAATCATGGTGTGCCGTGTATCCAAGGGAGTTAGACCTGGAAACAAAGACAAATACTTGGAAGAAAAATAGAAATTTCAAAACAATGAGCCTTACCTGGTAATTCGTTTTAGGAGTAGGAACTGTATTCATCCTTTCCATATTCTGCAAGAGTGTCATGGTATATCCAAGTGGGATCAATGCCATGCTCATTATAGACAACCTCCTAGAGCTTGGCACCGATCTAGTTTCCACATTCACCGCCCTGGATGTACCCTATTAGTTCATCCCTTAATAGTGGAAGCAGTGATGGTTTTTGTGGACCCTGGCTCTAGTTTGGAGAGATATGGTAAATTTTAGGGGCCAAGGATTATTCTTGATTGGATATGCATTCTTTTGATGTGGTGTCGTAAATTTCCAAACAATTTCTATCACGGCCATAGGTTTTCAATTTTTTTTTTTTTTTTACAAAATGTTATAATTTATAAAGTGTGGGTATCCGATAATTATAATCTATAATTTTATAATTTATAATTGTTGATGTATATGTAACTTCGGAATGTATTTCATATATGTATATTGTACTCCTATAGAGATGGTATTATTCCTCTATACGGAAGTGTTTGTATTCCTATAGAGATGTTATTATTACTCTATACGGAAGTGTCGTCATTTATATTGTAAGTGTCATAACTTATACTTGATGGGTTATTAGACCACCTTGTTGGGGTAGGCCCTGTATAAGTCATGTGGGTTGAAGGGTTATCAGACCACCCTATTGGGGGTCGTCCATGTGGCTCAAAGGGTTATTAGACCACCCTATTGGGTGTCGGCCCAATCAGCATTATGTTATGTGGTTAAGTTAAGGCCGACCTATTAAAGGTTATTAGGCAAGTCAAGTCAAGTATAAATAGAGTGCGGGAGGCACTCTATGTGATCATTCTATTCTCTCTCACACTCTTTGGAGAGTGGTGCACCTGTGGAGGAGGAGAAGCTGTTGCTAGGAGATGTCTATCTCTTATGCTTGGGTTGTATCATTGCTCTATCTATCTTTGAGGAAGTTATTGGGGTTTTTCACCTTTATGGTTTTCCCCAAGTAAACTCTGTGTCTCTTGTGTGCTTGCATTATTTTGTCCATGACTGATATGCTGTACATGTTGTTCTCTCAGTTAAGATCCTAGATTAGATTGAAGTAAATTCTGAAAAAATAACATGGTATCAGAGCTAGCCTGAAAGAAGGCATGTTATGGCATGTATGACACTTGTTGCACTTACGATGCTAGGGCTTGATATAGCAAAAACCAATCATCGTAGAACTTTCACTCTAAATCCATTTTGAAAAAGTTTTCGGATCTGAAACACTTACAAGTCGAATATAAGATCCCCATGTACCTTGTTTCCAAAAGGACAACTTCTAATTTGTTGTACTTTGTGTTTTATGATATGTACAATCTAGGGTTTCTACCTCTTCCAGATCAGAGTCATAAACAGGTGACCTAGGAAAAAAGGTCATAACTTGGGATAGAAAGCTCCAAATGAAATTTCATAAAAAGTGGTAGGTAGTGAACAGACTGTACTTTCTCAGGTAACATTTCCAGAGGCCAAAATTGAACCAGTGACACATGGAACGCCGTACAAGTTCGATCTCTTGTTTTATCCCATAAACAGGTCACGTTGAGACACTTGGCATAACTCTCTCTCAGAGAATCCAATTGAGGTCCGACCTATGGTGTTGGAAATACGACAAGTCGAGAGACCAAAGGTAGAAGTTTCAGAACATGTGGATAGGAAAGTTCAGAGTTACACCAGAAACAATAAGGTACATATTTATGTCAAAACATAATTTTTTTTTAGCACCTTCATTCATGGCTTCAGGAATTTAGGGTTTCAGAGAAAGTTGGAATCTTTGTAATTGGAAACCACGGCTGAATGCTACTCATCAAAATTGAAATTTAGAGACCAAGATCAGAATTTTTGATTGGGAAAAAGGCCGGGCTTGATTAGACCCTAGTTTGGGACTTTGATCGGAAAAGTGGAAAATTAGGGCTTCTGCAAAAATGGGAATTTTTGAAATATGTGACCATGGCTGGAATCTCCTCAGAAAAATAGAAGCTTAGAGCTTTGAATCAAACCTTTTGATTGGGTAGAAGGGTGGGCTTTATCAAACCCTAGTTCAGGGTCATGTCTAGTGAATCCGGAAGTTTCAAATGCAAACTTGAGGGGTGAAACTTTGCAATTTTCAAATTCTGAATATACCGAATTGATCAGCACATCAAGGCGCATCTTTCTATCCTTTTAGAAGTTTGAAATTCAAATTTTGAATTTTTAAGGTTTCTCTAACAAACCCTAATCCAGCTCTATATCCAGTTCCTGCAAATCAAGTGGATTGGGTTAATCCTAGAAAAGAATGGATTGGTCACCTGCATAAGTGAAGAAGATCCTGTTTCAGAGGGAGGTGAGGCTAAGGACTTACATAAGAAGATTACAAGCAATCTCGACAGGTATGACTTATCCAGGTATGTTTCGAGATTTGTTCATGATTAAGTTTATGGTATGTTTTTCTTCATATTATTATGGTTTGTACAATCTTGATTAAATTTAGACTTGTAGTATCACCTTAATAAAATTATGAATTCATGATAGAAGATATTCATTGATTAGGGTGTTGACACTTATGATTGTACTAATGCATTATGGTGTTGTATGAGGTTTATGTTGTTCGCTAACATGAAAGGCAAATCATGTTCTAGATCAAGAACATATGATCATGGTGACATGAAGATAAAGATTCATCCATTGTCATGGATCACATAGAAGATCTATTCATGAGGTATGTATAACTTGGTTCTATAATGGTTAACTTATGAGATCTGCTGGTGACTAGCACAAGTCATTGAAGAGAACAAGAAGACATCATGTGGGTATGTTAGACATAACTAGCTAGCATACTAATCTAGGTATGTTTTTCCTATATCAAGTTAGAATCCTACCTTGTGATAGGATCTCTTATATAAGTATACATGGCATGATTGATAATGATTATTCATAGGTTTGAATAATCATGGGTGTATGCATATCATGTTTCTTACCTTAATTGGTGATATGACTAACTAGAAGAGTCATGAAAGTATAGGTTTGAATAATCATGGGTTTATGCATATTATGTTTCTTACTTTAATTTATGATATGGCTAACCATAAGAGTCCTTGAATACTAATGCTTATTATTTCTGTTTGAAATGATGACTATACGTGATTAAGATTATTGTGTTTTGATAGTATTGATAATATACTAATAAATGTATGATTATGTATGAGATCTCAAGGATATCACAATAATGATACTTGTAAGCATGCATAGTCATCGAGGATGGATATAAGTTCAAGGAAAGGTAATCCAAGAAGCAAAGATCAAGAGGGAACACACTCCAGTAGTTTCTGCAAGGATGCAGATATTCAGAGGAGTTGACCACTTCTCACAATCCACATCATAATGGAGTTGCATAGATTCAGAGGGAGTCCACCCAACAACCAAACAAAGATAAGTATTTGAATTGTCATTTCTTACATATTTGTTTGTTTAAATAATGTTGTTCAATGTTGTATATGCTTATGTTCCTAGACTTAGGTTGTGTATTATGCATATTAGAATAATTCCATTAATGAACAATATACTACTAATATGCATGTGATGGATAAGTGGCCTATGGCACTATACAACATTCCATTACTACTTATCTAGAATGAAACCTCTTTGCTGACATGTTGGGAGTAGTGCAAACTCTTAACAACGTTCTGGTAGAGATTGGAAGGCATCTACAAAGTTATAGGATATGGATAAATGTTGTACTGAAGCATTGGCTAAAATAATTGCATGACTGTATGACATATTTCTGTATGTGTAAGAATTTGTTCTAAAAACTATGAGATGTTTCTAATCATGCAATTTAACTTGTTTTGTAGGAAATATCGTATACCATCACCTACAAAAGAAGGAATACAACATTTGTTCTAGTGACAAAGATATCTATTGAAGATATTGAAGATATTGAAGTTCCCAGGATCTGGGATGATGTAATGGAAGAATGTCATGATCCGTCGATCATGAAGAATGATGGTTGGGATGTGGTCCCAACCAGAAGGGAAGTCTGGTGTGACTTCCAAGTGGATCTATAAGATCAAGCATGCTGCAGATGGTAGCATGAAGAAATACAAAGCGAGGTTTGTAGCTCGTGGCTTCTCCCAGAAAGAGGGATTGACTATGAAGAGAATTTTTCTCCTGTAGCCAGATACACTTCCAACAGAAAAGTACTTGCTCTGGCTACAATATGAAATGGAAGATACACCAGATGGATGTCAAGAAAGCCTTCTTGAATGGTGTAGTCGAAGAGGAAGTGTAAGAGGAGTAGCCACTTGGTTTTGAGACACATGACGGGAAGTCATATATGTGCAGAACCTAGTATGGCAGGATAGATGGCTTTCTATCCAGTTTGGGCTTTACCAAGAGTAAAGCAGATTCCAACCTTTACTACAAGGTTGAGGAAGGAAATCCAGTGATACTACTTTTGTATGGGGATAACCTGTTTGTTACAAGTGAGGATAGATTGATTGCTGACACACAACGGAAGCTTTCTGCCGAGTTTGACATAAAGGACTTGGGGATGATGCATTGCTTTCTGGGTATGGAGGTGTGGCAGAGTGTAGATGGAATCTTCCTTGGACAAGGGAAGTATGCAGTAGAGATCCTGAATAGGTTCAGGATGATGAACTGCAAGGCCATGGCCACACCTATGGCATCAAACCTAAAGCTTCTGTGTGATGCTTCATTTGATCCGGTTGATGTCACCGTGTATCGTCAAATGATTGGGTCCTTGATGTACTTGACGAACACAAGACCAGATATTTGCTTTGTGGTGAACACATTGAGCCAGTTCCTAATGGATCCCAGAGGTGTTCGCCTGGTTGCTGTAAAGCATATTCTGAGGTACCGGAAGGGTACGGTTGACTATGGGCTCAAGTATGATGCGAATCAAAAGTTTAAATTGTAGGGTTATGTTGATTCAGATTGGGCAGGTAGTGCTGCAGATAGGAAGAGCACTTCTGGGTGCTGCTTCAGTATGGGATCAGGTGTGATCTCTTGGTTTAGCAGGAAGTAGTCCTGCGTAGCACTGAGTACAACTAAAGCAGAGTATGTTGTAGCTTGTTCGGTTAGTTGTGAGGTAGTATGGCTTAGGAAGCTACTGTCTGAGTTATTTGATCTCCCGTTGGAGGCTACTGGTATCTTTTGTGACAACCAGAGTTGTGTGAAGCTATCTGAGAACCCGGTGTTCCACGATAGGTCAAAGCACAGTGAGATCAAATATCACTATATCAGGGATATGGTGCAGAGAGGAGCAGTGAAGCTCCTATATGTTGCAACGGATGAGCATATTACAGATGTGCTGACGAAGCCACTAGCCAGAGTGAAGTTCAAGTACTTCAGAGAGAGGCTTGGTGTTCTTCAGATCGATAACACTTCGAGGAAGAAGTGATGGAGACATTTGTTGAAGCCATTCCAAGCATGTTGGAAGGAGGATCCATCATGATGAGCATCAGGATGATGTTCCAGTTTCTGCTCTGTATGCATCATGTTGGATGCTGGATATGATCATTTGGATCATTTATGTATGTATGCATCATGTTGGATGCTAGATATGATCAGTTGGATCATTTATGTATGTATGCATCATGTTGGATGCTGGATATGATCAGTAGGATCATTTATGGATGTATGCATCATGTTGGATGCTGGATATGATCAGTTGATCATTTGTATGTACTTTGTATATGCATCATGTTGGATGCTTGGACCATGTATCTGTATATGTATCAAGTGGATACTTTGTATGGTCAGGTGTATCATGTATGTTGATATGTATCAGGTAGATACATTGTGTGATTAGGTGGATCATGTATCTATGTATGTATCGGGAGGATACATTGTATGATCAGGTGGATCATGTATGATGATATGTATTAGGTAGATACTTGGTATGCATTAGGTAGATGCATTGTATGATCAGGATGATCATGGTTGACGAGCTTCAGGATGTTGCTCCAGATGACATGCATCAGGACAATGCAGTGATGATGATCAAGGTGATCATGTGTACATGAGGATGATGTATTATGAGTATCAGGATGATACTATGTAGCCATGGAACAGGTTGTGCAGATGAGCATGTCTAGGAGATCCTATAGGTCAGAGTTGTGTACCTGTAATAGCCTGGGATTCTCTTTCGAGACATTGCTCTGGGAGGACATATAATAGTGCCCTGGGAGATCCTTCAGGTTGGAGTTGTGTACCCATAACATACTGGGATGCTCTTTCAAGGTTTTGTCCTATGGTATATAATAGCGCCCTGGGAGATCCTTCAGGTCGGAGTTGTGTACTCATAACATCCTGGGATGCTCTTTCTAGGTTTTTCCATGACCACATGTAATTTGTGCCTTGGGAGATCCTTCAGGTCGGAGTTGTGTACCCATAACATCCTGAGATGCTCTTGCGAGGTTTTGTGGTGACCACATGTAATTTGTGCCCTGGGAGATCCTATAGGTCGGAGTTGTGTACCCGTAACATCCTGGGATGCTCTTGTGAGGTTTTGTGGTGGGTCACATGTAATAAGTCCTAGAGATTTGGAAAGGATGAAAAAGGCCACAGATTCTCTTTAGGGTTCTTGCTAGTTAAGAGACTCTTTTAAGGTTTTGTGACAGTCACATGTAATTTGTGCCCTGGGAGATCTGACAGGTCGGATTTGTGTACTCGTAACATCTTGGGATGCTCTTTCGAGGTTTTGTGACACACATAATAAGTCCTGAGGATTTCACAGTATGGCCAGTGATGATGAAGACCTGCAGGTGGTGGGCCTACATCCAGTCTGAAAAAGGACTGGCTCTATAGAACTTCCTATGATGAGTAGATTCAGATATTGATTGAGATAGCAGCAGCAGTGATGATGATGATGAATCGATGATGATTATCCAGTGACGATGATCCAGAGAAGAAGACGTGTGCTAGAAGACCTGTGTCGAGAAATACCTTCCTAGTTAAGAGGGAGTGTTGATGTATATGTATCTTCGGAATGTATTTCATATATGTATATTGTACTCCTATAGAGATGGTATTATTCCTCTATGCGAAAGTGTTTGTATTCCTATAGAGATGTTATTATTCCTCTATACGAAAGTGTTGTCATTTATATTGTAAGTGTCGTAACTTATACTTGATGGGTTATTAGACCACCATGTTGGGGTCGTCCCTGTATAAGTCATGTGGGTCGATGGGTTGTTAGACCACCCTATTGGGGGTCATCCATGTGGGTCAAAGGGTTATTAGACCACTATATTGGGTGTCGGCCCAGTCAGCATTATGTTATGTGGTTAAGTTAAGGCCGACCTAGTAAAAGTTATTAGGCAAGTCAAGTCAAGTATAAATAGAGTGCGGGAGGCATGCGGGAGGCACTCTATTTGATCATTCTATTCTCTCTCACACTCTTTGGAGAGTGGCGCACTTGTGGAGGAGGAGAAGCTACTTCTAGGAGATGTCTATCTCTTATGCTTGGGTTGTATCATTGCTCTATCTATCTCTAAGGAATTTATTGGGGTTTTTCACCTTTATGGTTTTCCCCAAGTAAAATGTGTGTCTCTTGTGTGCTTGCATTATTGTGTCCATGATTGATATGCTGCAGATATGCTATACATGTTGTTCTCTCCATTAAGATCCTAGATCAGATTGAAGTAAATTCTGAAAAACTAACAATAATTTATAGTTTGGAAAAATACAATACATTGAATGAGAATGAGCACATGCGAACAAAAAGGAGCATTAACATATGAATTAAAAAATGAAGGGATCATTGAGATCACAACACATGTTGTCAGATCCAGTAGCCATTGTATAAGCAACATGAAAATATAAAGCCTCAAAGGCTACAAGATACAAAATACAAGATCATTCCAACAATATGGTTATAGAATCATATCTACAAACCCTAGACAACTACAACCAAATACTTTGTTATTCGATTCACAAAGCATTTGATAATCTATATAAAGTTGCCAGGCAATCAATTATCATTGTCGTCAAGTGACATAATGTGAATAGATAGATGTTTGCTTGGATGCTGGAAATTTTTTTGATCAATTTGATCTCTTTCGTTGGGTAAAACCTGTCAATTGTCCTCCCAATATATGCCACAGAGGTGGTCTATAGCCTTAAGTCCTTTTATACAAAGACGCCTTCCCTGCCATGAGTATACAATTATTAAATCATGGAGCCAAACCTAGGTTAATTACATTATGGGTGATTTTTTTCCATCATAGAGACATTCATGGTTTGATCTCTCTCTTGTCTATTGGAGCCGCTAATCCACCATAGTTGAGTAGCAAATTTTGGATGATGGATTAGCATGGATTGAGCATCAATCCATATTTTGGAAGGGGCTCATCCTAAGTATGCCCACTTTATGAAGCCAATGTAACCTTGAAAGGGGGATTTTGGAACATCCCCTTGTGCTCAGTAGTTATTATAGTGAAGCATCCCCTCTTTAAAGGCCTTTTGTATATCTAGTTGGCATTGAAAAAGTGGCTTTCACCACTATTTATGCTTATTTTGAGGTTAATATACCTTTGGTGATGGAATAATATAAACATTATTTTGTGCACTACATGCTTTCATTACTTTGAAGAAACCTTGGATTGATTGCTAATTGGATGGCATTGGGGGTTTTAAAACCCATAATGAACATTGCTTAAAGGACAAGTGATCTTAATGGTTATGTGGCGGTATTGTTACTTATGCATAGTCTATAAGCCATATATGTATTCCAGGCATGAGATGTTGGTATTCCTCCTCATTAAACCATGTCTAGTGTTTTGAGGCCCATCCCTTAAACTCAAAACCTACTAATGGTGTCTATATTTCCATTATAATACTTAAGATGTCCTAGATTAATGTTATGTGATCAACTAAGGCATTGTTCATTTCCTTGATCCCTAAATGCTTACTTTAGAGCTTAAGGCTTGGTTTTCCTATATCGACCTGTTGTGGCCACAACAGATCCCATGCTTAGTTCAAGCACGGGAGCCCCATTCCTAATAAACACAAAGGTAGTTGGGTGAGTTTTCTTGTAAATATGAGATTTTGGTTTTTATCCCTAAGATCTCTTACCCATACTTTTGTCCTGTGTGTTTTCCTTTGATCTAAAAATTTCTAAGTGTTTTGGGCTTGCAGGAAGCTTGTTTTTTTTATTTTATTTTATCATTTACTTCCATCAACCCAAAACCCGACATTTGGGAAACCCACAACCCGCAACCCGACAGTTGCGGGTTGCAGGGGTTTGTTTGATTGTCGCGAACTTTAAGAAACCCGAAAACCACAACCCGACAGTTGTGGGTTGCAGGATTTTATTTTGTAACTTATGATTTTCATCATCCCGAAACCCACAACCTGACAGTTGCGGGTTGCGGGTTTTCTCTTTGTAAATAATTTCGGGAAACTTTATCCCGAAACCTGAAAACTACAATTGCGGCTTTCGGCTTTCGGGAATTTATTTTAAACATTGATTTTGTTGTGTGTTCCAGAAACCCACAACCCGACACTTTCGGGTTGCGGCTTTCATGAAATCTTTTTCGATTGCGATTGTTTCCATTCCTGAAACTCACAGCCCGATGCTTTTGGGTTTCGACTTTCAGGAATTCTTTTGCACTTTTGTTTTATTGCAATCCCAAAACCCGCAACCCAACACTTTCAGGTTTCAATTTTCAGGATTCTTAAATAAAATTTTAATAAAAGATGAACCCGATCCCGCATCCCGCTCCAGTTAATCTCCGTCGTCCATTTATCTTGATCCTATGGTCGCGTTTTAATCTAGTAAATATAATAAATAGGGATTTTCTATTTTATTCCTATCATTTTTACTATTAGAAATTAACCCGTTGCTTAGATTTTACTGCGGATTCCTATTAAGGTGTCATTTTTATCAGTTCTTTAGTTATTTCAGGTAAGTTTGGTGTCACATTTCTATTTTTGGTTTCCCAATTCTGCTATTTTGGATTGAATTTTGATTTTATTTCTTTACTTATCAGAAATTGCAAACTTTCACCATGTCGAAAAACACATGATCCAAAATGACACACAGAGATCTCTTGATCAAGGACCCTAATTTCGGTATCCTCTCGGATACCAGTGAGAAGGTCACTGAAACATACCAGGTAGATTGGTCTAAAATTTATGCTATATTTGACAATAACGACCTTTCCCACATCGAGAATGATAAACTTATGTATGAGAGGATTAGGGCTTCCCAAATTCATTCCATTGTTGCACGTCCTCTTGTCCTACATTAGATTGATGCAATGAAGTGGATTATTGAAAATGCCAGTATCAAAGATTGCTCTTTCAATAATAGTGTTGGTGCTCAATTGACACATTTTCGCCCGGAGGTCTTCGTTCAAGCTTTTGCTCTTAAACCCCATACACAGACCCTTTCTTCTGAATTTATTCAGTCCTCAAAGACCCGGTATAACATCGATGAGATCATAAAGTCATGGATGGTCAAGCCCAATGCTTTTGTGCCCAAGGTTGACAACCTCTATCCCATTATTTGGTTCAAGGAACTCTACTCTTTGTTGGCATCCATGCTTTGCAGGCTTTTCGGTCTCCCCAATTGTTCTCTTTTCAAATCCGAATGGGCACCTATAGCACACCATGTGCTAACCACAAGTGAATCTTTCCCATGGGAATCTATCTTGTCGTCATAATTGAAGAATGCAATACAGGACTACTAGAAACCACCTGCTCATAAGAAGCCACATTTCTTCTTTTCTGCATATGTCCTTGATGTTTTCTATGCAGAATTCCAGTATCCTAACTTAGGTTGGAGTTGTACCCCTGTATACCCCCTGTGCACATCTACCATTCAGCATTGTGGGAAGGCAATTTTGCACCTTTATTCTATGATATCTGTGATAGCTTTATGGGTACAATTTATTTTAAGAGCTTCAGGAAGGAGGCACCTACATTTTCAGAAGATGCCAAAGCCTTCATTAATACCATGGGTGATTGGTATGTGTTTGAATACTTCTCATACATCAGAATATGGGGATGTGAATCAGTGCACCTTCTACCTAGAATAGTCCCAGACAAGCTAGTTCTACAAGAGGCTTCATTCCAGACAGTGACTAATGCCATGTATAAGAAACTCATGTGCCCCAGAAAGAAAGGTTTGCCTAAGTTTTCTCTCAACCTTGGCCAGCTGGTTATCCCTACCTCAAATTGGGCCGCACTTCTTGGTGACCAAATAGTTTCCTTAAAATTGGGCACTACTGAGAAGATGAAACATGACCCCAAAGAATTCATGGATGCACACTTCAAACAGATACATATAAAAATGGATTATGCACATGAGGTTCACCCAGATGATTTTATATACCAAGGGGCAGACACATTTTCTCAAGTCCTCATCAATGCCAAAGATTCACAAGAGCAACATGATATTTTGAAATACCCGAAAGATCTCAAAATTAGACTTTTGAGCTATAGGGCCATGCAGCTGAATTTAATTGAACAGACAAGGAGAGACAGAGAGGAAAAAGAATCCCAGAAAGCCAAAGATCCCTTAATTCTCACATATCCTGATGGGGATAAAGGTAAAGCTTCCCTAGAGGAACCTCCACAAGAGAAAATTGTTGAAACAGCTAAAGTGTTATTATAGACAGCTCAGAATTCCAAGCAAGAAATGACACAGTTGTCATCAATGATTAATACTCAATTGCTAGAGCCTCCTAGGCCTTCTACCAATATTCAACTGCCTACTACAGAGACTCAAGAAAATGATGACCTGGTCATGACTAAAGCTAATCCAACAAAGAGACAGAAAGTTCTGGTTTTAAAATCATAGGTGTTCACAATCAACATAATCGATTGCGATGAGGAAAGTTGTGCCTGATCCTCCAGTATCAGTGATAGAGGAATTTTTGCCTGATCCTCGAGTATCAGTGACAGAGGAAGTTGTGCCTCATCCTAAGACAGTCACTAACTTGCTGGATAGTATTGACATGGATCATTCTTTCCTAGATCAAGCAATGTTGGAATTTAATGCTACCCCAGGAATTGCATCTTCAGCGTTTTTGCTACCTTCTGTCCAACAAATCTTCACTGCACCTTTATGATTGACACTTCCATTTTCCTTGTCTCAGGTATTTAATACTCTCAATGATAGCACCACCCCATTTCCAGAACACCTAGTCCCTTTTTCCATTTCATCATCCTTGACTCCAGAAGTCCAGTCTTTGACTACCCCTCTACAATCACCCATAGTTAACTTATTTTCAACTACCACTGATGAATCTTCCAAAGTTTCCCCTCCATCATCACCCATCAAGGCTGATAAGAAATTGCTACCTCCAGAAGCCAATGTTGAAAACCAAGTTCCACTTTCTGAAGCTTTTGTCTTAGTACCTTCACCAATCAGAGTCTCATCAGTTACCAAAGTCACCTCCACACCTCAGATTATCCCTCAAGTCACTCTGCCTATACCTAATTCAGTGGTCATTCAAACACCCCCTTTGGTTGCAATAGTGAATGTTACTTCAACTTCTACTGGGGAAGTGACTGAGTATGCAGAACAGGATGTAGTTCCTCTTGGGGACTATTTCTACAGCCATGATGATAAGGCAGTGATGAGAAGAACCATGAAGAGGACCAGAGGTAAAGGTGGGTTAGAAGAACCTGTCCCAAATTAGGTAATATGGGCTCCAAGGACCAACAAACCATGAGATGAAGCCAAAGAAACTGCTGCAGCTTTAGGAGCTTTTGCAACTGCTAATTGGGGTTCATTCCAGGTTCTGGACAAAGAAGTTGACCTGAAAGAGAATGAAATCAGAAGCCTAAAAGAAGAGCTAGCTGAGATCAAGACACAACATTTCAATTATGTGGCTGACCTCACAAAGACTTGGGCAGATAAGGTACATGACTTGGATCAAAGGAATGATACACCTCTTATTGAACTTCGTCTGTCACAATCTCAACATTCCACAGATGCAGAAAGGATAGCTTCTTTGGAAAATCAAGTTGAGGATGCAACTGCAAGTGTAGCCTCCTCAAGTTCTCTCAAGTTTTCCTCATATGATTTTAGGAATTTGGCCCTTAAATTTAATCAAGACCATCACAAATTATTGGAGAAGGTTTACCTCACTCTTGATGAGATAAGAGAGACCTTTATTAATTTTTCCGAGATGTATACTACTCTAGAAGAACAAAAGGCGAAGAGACTTCAAGCTTCTAAAGATGAGGAAGAAGTCAGTCGATGGCAGTTGTATATAAAGAAGGCACCCAAAGATACCCGATCCTCAATAGTTTTCAGATAAAGAAGGTGAAAGCCTCTCTAAACACTTGGCTTGATTTCAATGAAACAACTGAGGAGATTATCAACAAGTCTAAAGACCTCTGTACCAGACGCTGGTATGCAGTTTACAATATCATGTAGGTTTTGAAACTTCCGTTTATGGAGCCCATTCTGGATGCTTTGCCGCCAAAATGAAAACCTAAGGAGCGCAAACACAAGTGTGAAGAGTTTGCACAGAAAATTCAGCATATTGATCAAGACAACATCGATGATATGGACTGTCTGGTGAGAGAACCGGTCATCTTGGAGGGCAAGATTCGCATTTACCTTCGCACTAGGCACAAGTTGGATAAACATGACATGGAAAATACTACATGCAATGCTCAGTTAGCCTTAGAATATGTCAATTTCCCTAATATAGATGAGTTGTTAGAGATATATGAGAAATGGCAGGATTTCTTGGATCAATAGTTTGATCCGATTTTGTAATCCCTATGTTGGGAAATCTCTATCTTTCTATTTTGCTGTAATTTCCTATTTAAAGAGGAGGACTTGTCGTAGTGAGGGGTTGGTAATTTTGGAGTTTCTAGGTAGCAGGAGACAAGACTGGAGATACTCTATTTAGCAGATCTTTTGTAATTTATGTACAAGACCTCTTTTAATACAGTAAAGTTATCTTTGATCTATCTTATGTTGTTCCTCAAATTTATTTGAGAATTGCTGAATTAATGCTTCAAATTGTCATCTGTTATGCATCTTATCTTTTGCCAAACATTTATTAATGCACAGATCTGTTATATTGGTTTCTCTATATGATTGGTCTGTTGATGTATATGTAACTTCGGAATGTATTTCACATATATGTATATTGTATTCCTATAGAGATGTTATTATTCCTCTATACGGAAGTGTTTGTATTCCTATAGAAATGTTATTATTCCTCTATATGGAAGTGTCGTCATTTATATTGTAAGTGTCATAACTTATACTTGATGGGTTATTAGACCACCTTGTTGGGTTCGGCCCTGTATAAGTCATGTGGGTCGAAGGGTTAATAGACCACCCTATTGGGGGTCGGCCATGTGGGTCAAAGGGTTATTAGACCACCCTATTGGGTGCCGGCCTAGTCAACATTATGTTAAGTGGTTAAGTTGAGGCCGACCTAGTTGAGTAAAGGTCAAGTCAAGTTAGTGTACAAATAGAGAGTGTGTCTCTCTCATTTTACACATTCTATTCTCACTCACACTTGGGAGAGTGGCGCACTTGTGGAGGAGGAGGATCTGTTGCTAGGAGAATACTATCTCTTGTATTCTAGTTGTATCATTGCTTTATCTATCTCTGAGGAAACTATTGGGGTTTTTCACCTTTATGGTTTTCCCCAAGTAAACTTTGTGTCTCTTGTGTGCTTGCATTATTGTGTCCATGATTGATATGCTGTAGATTTGTTGTACATGTTGTTCTCTTAGTTAAGATCCTAGATCAGAGTGAAGTAAACTCTGAAAATTTAACATGGTATCAGAGCTAGCCTGAAAGAAGGCATGATATGGCATGTATGACACTTGTTGCACTTAGGATGCTAGGACTTGATGTAGCAAAAACCAGTCATAGTAGCACTTTCGCTATAAATCCATTTTGGAGAAGTTTTCAGATCTGAAACTTTTATAGGTCGAATATCCAATCCCCATGTACCTTGTGTCCAAAGAAAAACCTCTAATTCATTGTACTTTGTGATTTATGATCTATACAATATAGGGTTTCTTCCTCTTCCAGATCTGAGTCAAAAACAGGTGACCTTGGGAAAAAGGTCATAACTTGGGCTAGGAAGCTCCCAATGAAATTTCATAAAAATTGATAGGTAGTACATAGACTGTACTATCTCAGCAAAAGTTTTGAGAGGCCGAAGTTGAACCAGTGACATGTGGCATGCCGTACAAGTTCGCTTGCCTGTTTTATCCTATAAACAGGTCACATTGCGACACTTGGTATAACTCTCTCTCAGAGAATCCAATTGAGGTCAAACCTGTTGAGATGGAAAGATGACAAGTCGTGCTATCTCAAGAAACATTTTCAGACCCTGTGGATTGAAAAGTTTGGATTTACACTAGAAACAATCAGGTACATATTTCTGTCAAAACATAATTATTTTTGAGCACCTTCATTCATGGCTTCCGGAATTTAAGGTTTCGGATAAAGTTGGAATTTTTGTAATCGGAGACCACGGCTAAATGCTACTCATCCAAATCGAAATTTAGATACCAAGATCATAATTTTTGGTTGGGCAGAAGTTCGGGCTTGATCAGACCCTAGTTCGGGACTTTGATCAGAAAAGTGGAAATTTAGGGCTTCTGCAAAAAAAAATGGGAATTTTTGAAATCTGTGACCATGGCTGGAAGCTCCTCATAAAAATAGAAGCTTAGAACTTTGGATCAAACCTTTTGATTGGGCAGAAGAGTGGGCTTCTTCAAACCCTAGTCCGGGGTCACGTCCAGTGAATCTGGAAGTTTCAAAGGAAAAATTGAGGAGTGAAACTTTGCAGTTTTCAAATTCTGAACATACCAGCTTGATCAGCTCATCAAGGTGCATATTTCTATCCTTTCGGAAGTTTGAAATTCAAAGTTTGAATTTTTGAGGTTTCTCTGACAAACCCTAATCTAGCTCCAGATCCAGTTCTTGCAAATCAAGTGGATTGGGTTAATCCTAGAAGAAGATGGATTGGTCACCTACATAAGTGAAGAAGTTCCTATTTCAGAGGGAGATGAGGCGAAGGACTTCCATAAGAAGATTACAAGCAATCTTGATAGGTATGTTTCGAATTCTGTTCATGGTTAAGTTTATGATATGTTTGTCTTCATATCATTACAGTACAATCTTGATTAATTACTAGACTTGTCGTATCACCTTAATAGAAGATATTCATTGATTAAGGTTTTGACACTTATGATTGTACTAATGCATTGTGATGTTGTATGAGTTTTATGTTGTTCGCAAACATAAAAGGTACACTAAGAAAGACAAATCATGTTCTACTTCAAGAACATATGATCATGGTGACATGAAGACAAAGATTCATCCATTGTCATGGATCACATAGAAGATCTACTTACGAGGTATGTATGACTTGGTTCTACAATGGTTAACTTATGAAACATGCAGGTTACTAGCACAAGTCACGGAAGAGAACCAGAAGACATTATGCAGGTATGTTAGACATAACTAGCTAGCATGCTAATCCAGGTATGTTTTTCCTATATCAAGCTAGAATCCTACCTTGTGTTAGGATCTTATACTATTGTGTTGTTGATAATGATTATTCATGAAGTCATAGGTTTGAATAGTCATGGTTGTATGCATATTATGTTTCTTACCATAATTGATGATATGACTACCCAGAAGAATCATGAAGGTATAGGTTTGAGTAATCACGGGTTTATGCATTGATGATTTAACTAATCAGAAGACTCCTATGATCAAATAAGAATATGCATGAGTAAAAGAAGACTTCCCTGAAACCTTGAATACTAATGTTTATTATCTGTGGTTGAAATGATCCTAACTATACATGCTTGAGATTATTGTGTTTTGATAATATTAAGATTATACTAATGAATGTTTGATTATGTATATACTAACAAGCATGCATAGTGATTAAGGATGGTTATAAGTTCAAGGGCAGGTAACCAAGGAAGCAAAGATGAAGAGGGAGCAAACTCCAGTTGTTCCTGCAAGAAAGCAAAGATCAAGAGGGAGTACACTCCAGTTGTTCTTGCAAGAAAGCAAAGGAACACACTTCAGTAGTTTATGCAAGGATGCAGATATTCAGAGGGAGATGACCTCTTCTCACAATCCACATCAGAATGGAGTTTCAAAGATTCAGAGGGAGTCCACCCAGCAAGCAAACAAGATAAGTATTTGAATTGTCATTTCTTACATAGTTGTTTGTTTAAATAGTGTTATTCAATAATGTATATACTGATGTTCCTACAATTAGGTTGTGTATTATGCATATTAGAATAGTTGCATTGATGAACCTTATACTACTAATATACATGGGTAAGTGGTCTATGGCACTGTACAACATTCCATTGCTACTTATCTAGAATGAAACCTCTTTGTTGACATGTTAGGATTTGTGCACACTCTTAACAATGTTCTGGTAGATATTGGAAGGCATCTAGAAAGTTACGGAATATGGATAAATGTTGTATTGAAGCATTGGCTAAGATAATTGCATGACTGTATGACATATTTCTTTATGTGTAAGAATTTGTTCTGAAAACTATGAAATGTTTTCTAATCATGCAATTTAACTTGTTGTGTAGGAAAGATCGTATACCGTCACCTACAAAAGAAGGACTATAACATTTGCTCAACAACAAAGTTATCTATTGAAAATATTGAAGATGTTGAAGTTCCTAGGATTTGGGAAGAATGCCATGATCGAGGAGTACCAGTCGATCATGAAGATGTTTGGGATGTCGTCCCAAAGGGTAGTCTATAGTGACTTCCAAGAGGATCTACAAGATCAAGCATGCAGTAGGTGGTAGCATAGAGACATTTGCTCCTGTAGCCAGATACACTTCCATTAGATCAATACTTGCTCTGGCTACAGTGATGAAGTGGAAGATACACCAGATGGATTTCAAGACAACCTTCTTGAATGCTGTAGTTGAAGAAGAAGTGTATGAGGAGCAGCCACTTGGTTCTGAGACACATGACAGGGAGTCATATATGTGCAAAACTTGGCATGGTAGGATAGACAACTTTCTATCTAGTTTGGGCTTTACCAAAAGTAAAGCGGATTCCAACCTTTACTACAAGGTTGAGGAAGGAAATCTACTGATACTACTTTTATATATGGATGACCTGTTTATTACAGGTGAAGATAGATTGATTGCCGACATGCAACGAAAGCTTGCTGCCGAGTTCAAGATGAAGAACATGGGGATGACACACTATTTTTTTTTGGCATGGAAGTGTGGCAGAGTACAGATGGAATCTTCCTTGGACAAGGGAAGTATGCAGTAGAAATACTGAAGATGTTCGGGATGATGGACTGCAAGGCCATGGCCACACCTATGGCATCGAACCTGAAGCTTCTGTGTGATGCTTCATCTGAGCCGGTTGATGTCACTATGTTTCGTCAGATGATTGGGTCCTTGATGTACCTGACGAACACGAGACTAGATATTTTCTTTGCTATGAACACATTGAGTGAGTTCCTGACAGATCCGAGGAGTGTTCACCTGGTTGTTGTAAGGAATTTTCTGAGATACCTGAAGGGTACAGTGGATTATGGGCTCAAGTATGAAGCGAATCAAAAGTTTAACCTGCAGGGTTATGTTGATTCAGATTGGGCTGGCAGTGCTGCAGATAAAAAGAGCACATTTGGGTGCTGCTTCAGTATGGGATCAGGTGTGATCTCTTGGTTTAGCAGGAAGCAGTCTTGCGTAGCACTGAGTACAGCTGAGGTAGAGTATGTTGCAGCCTATTCAACTAGTTGTGAGGCAGTATGGCTACAGAAGCTACTGCCTGAGCTATTCGATCTCCCGTTGGACGCTACTGGTATCTTCTGCGATAACCAGAGTTGTGTGAAGCTGTCTGAGAACCCAGTGTTTCATGATAGGTCAAAATACATAGAGATCAAATATCACTATATCAGGGATATGGTGCAGAGAGGAGCTGTGAAGCTTCTGTATGTTGCGACAGACGAGCAAATTGCAGATGTGCTGACGAAGCCATTAGCCAGGGTGAAGTTTGAGTACTTCAGGGAAAGGATGGGTGTTCTTCAGATCGAGGACACTTCGAGGAAGAAGTGATGGACACATTTGCTGAAGCCATTCCAAGCATGTTGGAAGGAGGATCCTTCACATGGTTGTGGATGTAAGCGTTAGATGATGAGCATCAGGATGATGTTGTGGTTTCTACTTTGTATGATCAGTTGGATCATTTATGTATGCATGTACGCATCATGTTGGATGCTGGATATGATCAGTTGGATCATTTGTATGTATTATATATATGTATCATGTTGGATGCTTGGACCATGTATCTGTATATGTATCAGGTGGATCATGTATGGTGATATGTATCATGTATTTGTATTTGTATCAGGTGGATACACTGTATGATCAGGTGGATCATGTATGATGATATGTATCAGGTAGATACTTGGTATTCATCAGGTAGATGCATTGTATGATTACGATGAACATGATGACGAGCTTCAGGATGTTGCTCTGTATGATATGTACCAGGACGGTACAGTGATGATGATCAAGATGATCATATGTATTGGGTGGATACAATACATAATCAGTTGGATTATGTGTGATGAGTTTCGAAGACATAGATGCACAGTGCCTTTCCAACATGGTGGTAGATGCGTTCTCCCATGTGCATTGATGTAAGTGTAGAGCCTTTCCAACATGGTGGTAGATGCGTTCTCCCATGTGTGTTGATGTTAGTGCAGTGCCTTTCCGACATGGTGGTAGATGCGTTCTCCCATGTGAGTTGATGTAAGTGCAGTGCCTTTCCGACATGGTGGTAGATGCGTTCTCCCATGTGCATTGATGTAAGTGCAGAGCCTTTCCGACATGGTGGTAGACGCGTTCTCCCATGTGCGTTGATGTAAGTTTAGAGCCTTTCTGACATGGTGGTAGATGCATTCTCCCATGTGCGTTGATGTAAGTGCAGAGCCTTTCCGAAATGGTGGCAGATGCATTCTCCCATGAACGTTGATGTAAGTGCAGTGCCTTTCCGACATGGTGGTAGATGCGTTCTCCCATGTGCATTGATGTAAGTGCAGAGCCTTTCCGAGATGGTGGTACATGCATTCTCCCATGTGCATTGATGTAAGTGCAGGGCCTTTCCGACATGGTGGAAGATGTGTTCTCCCATGGTCATTGATGTAAGTGCTGTGAGCCCTTCACGGATGGTGGTAGGTTGGTCCTCCCATGCTGTTGAGCGTAAGTGCTATGTGTGTGCATCTGGGTTGTGCTTCGTGATACTCTGTGGATGTGGACAGGTTGTGCAGTAACATGTAAAATATCTTGGG
Organism: Larix kaempferi; assembly: GCA_027924585.1. NCBI lineage: Eukaryota > Viridiplantae > Streptophyta > Pinopsida > Pinales > Pinaceae > Larix > Larix kaempferi. Next base: position 7,318,332 of record BSBM01001166.1, on the reverse strand, counting down.
AGATCCAATAGGTTGACTTGTGTGCTTGTAATCAGTCCTGGGATGCTCTTTCGAGGTTTTGTTGACTCACATAATTAGTCCTGAGGACACGTAATGGCCAGTGATGATGAAGACCTGCAGGTTGTGGGCCTACATCCAGTATGAAAAAGGACTGGCTCTGTAGAACTTCCTATGATGAGTAGATTCAGAGATTGATTGAGATAGCAACAATAGTGACGATGACGATGACTTGATGATGATTATCTAGTGACGATGATCCAGAGAAGAAGACTTGTGCTAGAAGACCTGTGTCGAGAAATACCTTCCTAGCTAAGAGGGAGTGTTGATGTATATGTAACTTCGGAATGTATTTCACATATATGTATATTGTATTCCTATAGAGATGTTATTATTCCTCTCTACAGAAGTGTTTGTATTCCCATAGAGATGTTATTATTACTCTATATGGAAGTGTTGTCATTTATATTGTAAGTGTCGTAACTTATACTTGATGGGTTATTAGACCACCTTGTTCGGGTCGGCCCTGTATAATTCATGTGGGTCGAAGGGTTATTAGACCACCCTATTGGGGGTCAGCCATGTGGGTCAAAGGGTTATTAGACCACCCGATTGGGTGTCGGCCCAGTCAGCATTTTTGTTAAGTGGTTAAGTTGAGGCCGACCTAGTTGAGTAAAGGTCAAGTCAAGTTAGTGTATAAATAGAGAGTGTGTCTCTCTCATTTTACACATTCTATTCCCACTCACACTTGGGAGAGTGGCACACTTGTGGAGGAGGAGGCTCTACTGCTAGGAGAAGATTATCTCTTGTATTCTAGTTGTATCATTGCTCTATCTATCTCTAAGGAAGTTATTGGGGTTTTTCACCTTTATGGTTTTCCCCAAGTAAAATTTGTGTCTCTTGTGTGCTTGCATTATTGTGTCCATGATGGATATGTTGTAGATTTGTTGTACATGTTGTTCTCTCAGTTAAGATCCTAGATCAGATTGAAGTAAATTCTGAAAATTTAACATGGTCTATGTTTCTAAGTATTTCATTGAGTTTATTCAATTCAAATACTTTCATTTTATATTTCTGCAAATGATTCGGTGCAAATATATACAATCAAATGTTAATTTTTCAATTAGTAGAGTGATTATAGATCAGATCTTGAATAGGCTTAAATACTTAGAAGATTGTCACTTAATTTTAATTAATTGATAATAATTTAAGTCAACAAGTTACTCACAAAGACATTTATGTTTAAAGTGTTCAATTACTTGTTCATCACATTTCAAGATTGATTTGCACAACATCAAGCTTCCTTTTAGAATAGGACTAATCTAAATTAGTTTCCTTTTCTGAAATAGGTTAGGTTAGCTTAGCTTTACCATTTTCACATATTTGTTTTTCTTGATTGGAAAACTGACCTAATTGGTCAAATCACCAACTCTTAGAGTGCCAGCGGAGGCCGAATATCCATGGAGGATCACCATACCAAACAAGTTGGGGATAGAACTGCCTTTGCGTAGGGTCTTTCGAAGCCTTTCAACTTGGGTTTTCTTCCTTTGTTGGGAGCCTTGGAACCATTGCAGCACCTTTGCATCTAACCTGCACAACCAAGGCCTCAACAAATGGTGCTAGAAGGAGCGACACTAGTACAACATGCCTAAGCAAGCTACTAAGAAACCTCCTCCAGGAAATACTTCAATGGTTCAAACTCGAAGCCAATCAAGGGATTCAACATCTGAACAACCTACTAAGTCACAATCCACTGTTGTTCCTATCACACCTTCCCAGTTCACTACTATTGTCGCTGCACCTACAACATAACAGGTTGGAAGGGATGTTGTAATCATATCCCCCACAAGAGGATCAATTCTCCTTGAAGACATTTTGAACCAGTCCCAGGACAGTGTAACTAGATTGGAACAAAGAATAGCTGTTGAGTGAATCCGTGGTTTGGCAGCTCTCAATTTAGATAATGATTTGCAAACCAGTGATCAAGAGGGTCAAATAAACATGATTACATAGACTAGTGATCAACCAACTCAACATTCAACTGATCCCAATAGTGAACCTCAACAGACAGCTGATCAAAACATACCACACTGAGAATCAATTGATCGTTCAGGTTCACCTGAATACAATCTCAATCAACTTTTTTAGGAAGCCCCATATCAACCAAAACTTGCAGCCACTGGACCACCACCTTCTCCCCCTTCATCCTCATCATCTTCCTCAGACAGTGAAAATTCTTCAAGCTCTTCATCAGAAGAAGAATAAGAAGAACCACCGATGGCTAGAGAAGGCCAAAACATCCCATGGCTCGACCAAGATGCACTATGGGTACTTGGAGACCAACATAGACTACCCCAAAACCCTGAGAAGTGGTTACCCAAGTTTAACCCAGATGACAAGTCACCAGCACTAGATCATGTTAAAACCTTCATGCAGGCTATTAGACTTAGAAGTGTCATTCATGAGGATGTGGTGTACAAACTCTTTCCTTATACTTTTGAAGGAAAGGCATCTGCATGGTATTTTTCCTTACCACCAACGTCTATTGTTTCTTGGGATGAGTTTTAGAAATTTATCATCCAAAAGTTTGGAGATGACAAGACACCACATGATCTTGTTTTGAAATTATCTTCCATGAAAATTAAAGGGAAAGAAAGGGTTAAAGATTTCAATCAAAGGTTCTCATACTTAAATAATAGAATTCCCATCAACCTTCTTCCTACTGAAGAATTGTTGGTAGCCTACTATGAAAAGGGTCTGCCTGCTCCAATTTCAAGGTGGGTGAAACGAGCACGCAAAGGAACTTTGCTGGAAGTGTTTGATGAAGCAATACAAGTTGAAAAAGACATTTTTTGTCTAAAGGATAGTCTGGAAACCTTAGAAGAATAGCCTTCCACTTCCAGGAAAAGGAATGACAGTGTCCCCAAACCCACTGCTCAAAACAAGGATCCATTTGACATGACTGACATGAAAAAGTTCATCCAGAAAATGTCAAATGAGATGGTGGATTTGAAAAATACTAACAATGAAAATCAAAACCAGAATAGAGGTTTTATGAGGCCACCTTTTAGGAGACCTTATAAACCTCCACCGATTCCACCGCCTCCTAATCCAACAGAAGGCCTCACGAATGAAGAAATTTATTCTATCTTTAGAGCCTTAGCATCAGGATCTCAAAACACCCCTGAAGTTCCCAATGATGAAATTGATCCAAACCCACAATTACCTGAAGAAGAAGAAGATGAACATGGGGATTCACAAATCAACACTGTAAGTTACTTTTCAGAGCTTCCTATGTGTGAAGAAGAAGAAGAACCCAAGACTATGTTTAATGTTCAACATCCTTATAACACAAGGTCTAAACCTCAACCCCCTCAGGAACCTTCATCCTCCACACTAGTTCCTAATAAAGGCAAGACCATTCCTCACAAGGATATAGTCATCCCTGAAATGGAGTACAATTTAGTTGAAGATCTTAAAAGAGTTAAGGCAAACATCTCTTTGTTTGAATTGTTGAAAATCCCTTCCATGAGGGATACTTTACCCAAAAGTATGGTGGTCAAACAACCAAGAGAAGTCCAGAATAATAACCTTGACTCTTTCAGTAAACCAAATGATCAGAAGTCTGGTAGCAGAAGGACACCTCGTTTTTTGCTTACTTTTGAGATTTTCAACCGAAACGTACATAGTTGCATGATAGACTCTAGTGCGTGATCAAATGTGATGCCTCTGTCTGTTTGTAGAAAGTTAAATGACACATGGGAACCTTGCCCTACTTAGATAGTACAACTTGATAGATTGAAGGTTAGAGTAGTAGGGAGACTCAGAAATGTCTTAATTACATTATCAACTAATCCTCGGATCCATCAAACAATTGATATAGTCATCGTTGATATCCCAGAAGCTTATGGTATGTGGCTTAGCAGAGAATGGTCAGAAAAGCTAAAAGGCTATTTTGCTACTGATTTGTCTCATTTGTGGTTACCCTACAATGGGTAGCCAAACAACATCAAGATCAATAGAGAGCCCTACATGAAACAGATAGTCATAGACTTAAATGACTCAAGTGAGCCTGCAGGTTATTTCAACACACATTGAGCATTTTACCTTTGACACCTTCTTCAGGAATTTACCAACTGACATTTCACCGCATGAGAATGCACGGAACGAATCTCAGGTAACTCATCTCACTTCTATGACATTCTTAGGAGATATTGTACATAATATTTTTAATGTAAATACAAATTTTAGATAAGACCCTATATCTTGGACATTGTTTTTTGACGGCTCTAAATCTAAGGATGGAGCTGGTGCAAGATGTGTTCTCATAGATCCAAAAGGGACAAAAACTATGATTGCATGCAGATTGGAGTTTGATTGTACTAACAATGTGGCCGAGTATGAGGCCCTAATACAGGGGATTAAGAAAGCTATTGACTTGAAAGTACAGATCATCCATTGCTTCGGAGATTCAGAAATCATTGTCAAACAGGTGAGGAATAAAATACACTGCTTATCCCCCCTCCTGTTGAATTATCAGAAATTGGTAAGAGATCTTACCAACTCCTTTATTGTATTTAATATTAATTCAGTCCTTAGGTCTCAGAACTTCGATGCTGATTTGTTGGCAAATACAGCTTCCAGATTGATTCCACCTGAAGTCCTATCTCCTCAAACATTCTCAATAGAGCTGATGTATAGGCCTTCCATACCAGATAAAGTGACAAACTGGAAAGTGTTCGATGATGATCATCAACAGATACTTTCTTTTCTGACATCCCAGGACACATTCCAGGATATGGCTATAGACGAGGATGAACATGAAAAGTCTCTCTCTGATTCCTTGAATGTCATCCAAAAGGCTGTAATCAATTTGGAGAAATTCTACGATTTGCAAGACAAATTCAGACACAAAACCAATTGTAAAACACAGAGCTCTTCACTTAACTACGAGCGAGTCAATTTAGGGACTGAGCAAGAACCCTGTTTTATCAATATAGGAATTGATTGTACCCCAGAAGAAAGGCGAGCCATCATTAAATTGTGTAAAGAATATAAAGATGTCTTTTCCTGGACCTATGATGAATTGAAAACGTTTGACACTAGCGTCATCTACCATAACATACCCTTGAAGCCAGAGGTGAAACGATTTCAAAAGAAACTGCGGAAAATGCATCCCAGTTTAGAGTCTTCTGTGAAAAAAGAACTGGAAAAGCTACTCACAGCCTGAATTATTTTTCTGGTGATGCATACAAAATGGATAGCCAATTTGGTGCCCATACGCAAGAAAAGTGGTGAAATCCGATTGTGTGTCGATTTCAAGAATCTGAATTGGGCCTCCGAAAAAGATAACTACCCTGTTCCACCGATGGAACAGGTTCTCCAAAGAGTAGTGGGGTCAGAAATGTTCTCTCTCCTGGATGGTTTTTCAAGGTATAACCAGGTTATGGTCGCCCCAGATGACCAATTAAAAACAACTTTCAGAACCCCTTGGGGCACCTTCACCTACAGGAAAATGGCTTTTGGTTTGATCAATGCAGGAGCCACTTTTTAGAGAGCTATGGGTATAGATTTCTGAGGTTTGATGCAAAATTCTGTTGTGGTTTATTTAGATGATATTACCATATATTCAAAGAAGTGACATGAACATCTATTTTCTCTGAAACATGTTTTCGAACATTGCAGGAAATTTGGCATCTCCCTGAACCCGAGGAAATCAATTTTTGCAGTTAGAGAAGGGAAGCTTTTGGGCTTCATCATTTCAAAAGAAGGTATGATCATCAACCCTGAATGCATACATGCTATTTCAAAAATTGGCTTACCGGGTTCATGTAAAGCAATGTAGTCCTTCTTGGGTAAGATCAACTTTGTATGTAGGTTTGTACCTAATTTTGCTCAGATAGTTAAAACTTTACAGCATTTAGTTAAGAAAGATGTACAGTTCACATGGTCACAAGAACAAAAGGGTGCATTTGTCGAAATTTGTAAATCCATCGCTGAAGCTCCCGCTCTTATGTCCCCAGATTTTGATAACGATTTTATTCTATACACTTTCGAGACTGATTTTTCCTATGCAGCTGTTTTGACACAAAAACAGGACAGTGATATAGAGATTCTGATCTCTTTTATGAGTTCAACCTTAAAGGGTGCAAAGCTCAATTATTCTCAAATCGACAAACAAGCCTATGCAGTTTACAAGTCTGTCAAACATTACAGGCCTTATTTGTTAAAATCTTGAACAAAGGTCATTGTCCCATATTCTGCTATTAGAAATGTGCTGATCTGGAAGGAGCTAGGCAAAAAAAGGGCGCACTGGATGACTTCTCTGCAGGAGTATGATTTGGAAATAAGACCAGCCAAAATTGTCAAAGGACAAGGCCTTTGTCTTCTTAATGCTCAATCCAATGACCCTGTACAGTAGCAAACCGAATGGGAGTGAGAGGAAGATCCTCCAATAGGTTTTGTCCATGCTATTGATACCCTAACATTGCAATGGTATGACCATATCAATTTTTTTCTAAACCATGGCTTTGCCCCTGAAACCTTGGATTTTAAGGAACGTAGGGCTTTACGATTAAAAGATGCTCCTTATCAATTTATAAATGAAGTCCTGCTTACAAAAAATTATGATGGTGTTTTCCTTAGATGTCTTGAAAAGGACTAGACTGATGATATTCTCTTTCAATTTCATGCAGGACCAGTGGGAGGTCATTTTTCAGGCGAGACAACAGCTCATAAGATTCTAAGAGTTGGGTATTACTGGCCTATGTTGTTTAAAGATGCTTATGCCTATGTAAGGAGGTGTGAACCATGCCAGAAATGCATAAGAAAGTTCAAGAAACCTATTTTCCCTTTGCAACCAGTCACTATTCAGTTTCCATTTTAGTAATGGGGGATGGATTTTGTTGGACCTATAAATCCTGCCTCATCCCTCCAACACAAGTACATTCTCACAACAACTGACTACTTCACCAGATGGGTGGAGGTAGTCCCACTTAAGCAATGTAAAACCAGCCAAGTGATTTCTTTTCTAGACAGTCAGATACTCTCACAGTTTGGCACTCCAGAGTACCTAGTCTTTGATAATGCATCCTACTTTTCCTTGATAGACATAACCAAGTATGCTTTTGAAAAGGGGATGAAACTGAAATTTTCTACCAACTACTACCCACAGGGTAATGGGTTGGCTAAGTCTTCAAACAAAAATTTGATCAACATTCTAAAGAAGACTGTAGCCTCTCACCATAGGGATTGGCATACACAGCTCAAAATTGCTCTTTGGGCAGATCGAATTACTCCAAAGGAAACAATTGGAAATTCTCCCTACTGTCTAGTGTATGGAAAAGAAGCCATTATTCCTTCTAATCTTACCATCCCTTCACTACGGTTAGCCCAGTCTGTCCAAGAAGATGATTCTTCTCCCCTCCAGCAGAGAATTGACACTATACTTAAACTAGAGGAAGAGAGGTAAACAACTAGAAAGAAGTTATATCATCATCAGCAAATGGTGAAAATGTGGTTTGATGAAAAATCTTCATCTGACACGGAATTTTCTGTTGGAGACTTGGTTTGAAGATGGGACAAACAACACAAAGATAAGAACCAGTACACCAAGTTTCAGCACCTCTCGCTGGGACCTTTCATTATTACAGAAAAGATGGGTCCTAGTACTGTTCGATTACAGACACTAGAAGGAGTTGTAGACACTTATCCAGTGAATGTTTCACTCCTCAAAATGTATTTCATCTGATCGGGCTGATGCATTTGTATATAGTTTTGGTTTCTTTATTTATGTTTTCTTAGTTTTCATGATTTAGATTGTTTTCTTTTGTTTATTCTGCTGATTAAAATTCTGCACATTTGGTGATAATCGATAATCAGTTTTTCTCACAGATGATTTTAGATGAGGTTTTAGAAGTTTCTGCCAATCACAGTTTCTTAGACCTATGTCAGAATTTCTTCAATAAAGGGTACACAGTTAATGATAGAAGCACCTAGATTGATACCTTTCCATGATGATCATCATCTTATACATGTCTCATTTGTTTAATTGAGGTCTGGGTGATAACCAAGTTTTCTGATCTCATGTTTCATGGTTCGAGCAACATATTATAAGACCTGCTTAGCTTGTTCTACTCTGGATCCTTTTACAATCACCTTGGTAATAAATTCCTTAATAAATGTAAATTGCAATGTGGGCGGTCTTGCTATCAAGCCAACCCATTAGGTTCATAGGTGCTTAGTGGAATGACATCTTCACACCAAGCCACCACACTTGTAAGATGACTTTCAGTTTTACTGAGAGTTGGAATATCCTGTCCATTCATGATCTGCAAAGCACTAGTGAGTAACACTACTAATATATGGTCATCAAGCCATGGTAGTTCCTTTGTAATTTACAGTTCAATAAAATATTTGTTTTTATTGTAAGACGTATGTTATATATAAGAATAGGGGGGTCTTATTACAAGCCATCCCTGTCATGATTATGGGCTTGATTTGGACTCAAACTACCACAGTGTGGTCAGCAACCCACGGTAGTTGCTTTCAGTATTTCAACTGGAAGACAAGGAGTTTCCTTACCAAGCTGGCTTGATCAAGTTCTGAATTAGGTTTGTGAATGGCACTACTGATATGTGATCACCAAGTCAGGGAAATGGTCTTATATATGCAGGATCTATTCTATCTTTAACAAAAAAAAAAGAAAACAAAAAGAAAGAGAAGGTGTATATAACTAAATAAATTGTTGTACATTCCTAAAAATTTAACAAGCCAAGGTGATGTGTAATTGGGATATCCATGTGCAGTTCTAAGTCTATTGCAAGGTTCAACACAAGTTGGTTTTCCATGACTACATCAAGGTAAAGAACACTGGTTGTTCCCAGTGACTCCTTATTTGATTAACATTATCCTTAAAATGGTCATGTCTGGGGATATATCAATCTTATGTTTCTTTCTCGTTAAATGTCCTTCTATTGAGCATTTTCTAAATTTCAGGTTGAAAATATTGGTTGGCTGACTTATTCTCTTTAGCTAAATTTGTTGCAGAGATAACTGGTTCGTCCCAGTTAGCCACCATTTGTTGTGGCCACAACAGATCCCATGCTTATTTCAAGCATGGGAGCCCCATTCCTAATAAAGACAAAAATAGTTGGGTGAGTTTTCTTGTAAATATGAGATTTTGGTTTTTATCCCTAAGAAATCTTACCCATACTTTTGTCTTGTGTGTTTTCCTTTGATCTAAAAATTTCTAAGTGTTTTGGGCTTGTAGGAAGCTTGTTTTTTTTTTAGTATTTTATCATTTACTTCCATCAACCTGAAACCCGACATTTGGGAAACCCGCAACTTGCAAACCGACAGTTGCAGGTTGCGGGGGTTTGTTTGTTTGTCATGAAGTTCAAGAAACCCGAAACCCGCAACCCGACAGTTATGGGTTGCGGGATTTTATTTTGTAACTTATGATTTTTGTCATCCCGAAACCCACAACCCGACAGTTGCGGGTTGCAATTTTTCTCTTTGTAAATAATTTCGGGAAATTTTATCCCGAAACTTGAAACCTGCAATTGTGGCTTTTAGCTTTCGGGAATTTCTTTTAAATGTTGATTTTGTTGTGTGTTCTCGAAACCTACAACTTGACACTTTCGGGTTGCAGCTTTCGCAAAAAGTTTTTTGATTGCGATTGTTTCCATTCCCGAAACCCACAACCCGATGCTTCCAGGTTTTGGATTTCAGGCATTCTTTTGCACTTTTGTTTTATTGCAATCCCGAAACCCGCAACCTGACACTTTCGGGTTTCGGATTTCGAGATTCTAAATAAACTTTTAATAAAAGATGAACCCGATCCCGCATCCCGCTCCGGTTCATCTCCGTCGTCCATTTATCTTGATCTTATGGTCGTGTTTTAATCTGGTAAATATAATAAGTAGCGTTTTTCTATTTTATTCCTGTCATTTTTACTATTAGAAATTACCCCATTGCTTAGATTTTACTGCAGATTCCTGTTAAGGTGTCATTTTTATCAGTTCTTCAGTTATTTTGGGTAAGTTTGGTGTCACATTTCTATTTTTGGTTTCCCAATTCTGCTATTTTAGATTGAATTTTGATTTTATTTCTTTACTTATCAGAAATTGCAAGCTTTACACCATGTCGAAAAACACACAATCCAAAATGGCACACAGAGATCTCTTGATCAAGGACCCTAATTTTGGTATCCTCTGAGATACCAGTGAGAAGGTCACTAAAACATACCGGTAGATTGGTCTAAAATTTATGCTATATTTGACAATAACGACCTTTCCCACATCGATAACGATAAAATTATGTATGAGAGGATTAGGGATTCCCAAATTCACGCCATTGCTGCACGTCCTGCTGTCCTACCTTACACTAATGCAATGAAGTGGATTATTGAAAATTCCAGTATCAAAGATCACTCTTTCAATGATAGCGCCAGTGCTTAATTGACACATTTTCACCCGGAGGTCTTTGTTCGAGCTTTTTCTCTTAAACCCCATACACAGACCCTTTTTCTGAATTTATTCAGTCCTCAAAGACCCGGTATAACTTCGATGAGATGATAAAGTCATGGATGGTCAAGCCCAACACTTTTGTGCCCAAGGCTGACAACCTCTATCCCATTATCTGGTTCAAGGAACCCTACTCTCTGTTGGCAGCCATGTTTTGTAGGATTTTCAGTCTCCCCAATTGTTCTCTTTTCAAAGACAAATGGGCACCTATAGCACACCATGTGTTAACCATAGGTGAATCTTTCCCATGGGCATCTATCCTGTCATCAGAATTGAAGAATGAAATATAGGACTACCAGAAGGCACCTGCTCATAAGAATCCACATTTCTTCTTTGCTGCATATGTCCTTGATGTTTTCTGTGCAGAATTCCAGTATCCTAACTTAGGTTGGAGTTGGACCCCTGCAGACCCCCCTGTGCACATCTACCATTCAACATTGTGGGAAGGCAATTGCACCTTTATTCTATGATATTTGTGATAGCTTTATGGGTACCATTTATTTTAAGATCTTCAGGTAGGAAGCACCTGCATTTTCAGAAGATGCCAAAGCCTTCATTAATACCATGGGTGATTGGTACGTGTTTGAATACTTCTCATACATTAGAATCTGGGGAAGTGAAATAGTGCACCTTCTACCTAGTCCTAGACAGGCTAGTTCTATAGGAGGTTTCATTCCAGACAATGACTGATGGCATGTATAAGAAACTCACAGGCCCCAAAAAGAAAGGTTGGCCTAAGTTTTCTCTCAACCTTGACCAGCTGGTTATCCCTACCTCAAATTGGGCCGCAGTTCTTGATGACAAAATAGCTGCCTTAAAATTGGGCACTACTGAGAAGAGGAAACATGACCCCAAAGAATTCCTGGATGCACACTTCAAACAGATACATATTAAAATGGATTATGCACATGAGGTTCACCCAGATGATTTTATATACCAAGGGTCAGACACATTTTCTCAAGTCCTCGCCAAAGCCAAAGATTCACAAGAGCAACATGATATTTTGAAATACCAAAAAGATCTCAAAATTAGAGTTTTGAGCTACAGGGCCATGCAACTGAATTTAATTGAACAGACAAGGAGAGATAGAGAGGAAAAAGAAGCCCAGAAACCAAATCTCCCTTAATGCTCTCATATCTTGATGGGGATAAAGGTAAAGCTTCCCTAGAGGAACCTCCACAAGAGAAAAATGCTGAAACAACTAAAGTGTTATTACAGACAGCTTGGAATTTCAAGCAATAAATGACATAGTTGTCATCAATGATTAATACTCAATTGCTAGAACCTCCTAGCCCTTATACCAATATTCAACTGCCTACTACAAATACTCAAGAATATGATGACCTGGTCATGACTAAAGCTAATCCAGCAAAGAGATAGAAAGTTCTGGTTTCAAAATCATAGCTGTCCACAATCAACATAATCGATTGCGATGAGGAAGTTATGCCTGATCCTCTAGTATCAGTGACAGAGGAAGTTATCCCTGATCCTCTAGTATCAGTGACAGAGGAAGCTATCCCTGATCCTCCAGTTTTAGTGATAGAGGAAGTTGTGCCTGATCCTAAGATAGTCACTGACTTGCTGGATAGTATTGACATGGATCATTCTGTCCCAGATCGAGCAATGTTGGAATTTAATGCTGCCCCAGGCATTGCATCTTTAGCGTTTGTGCTACCTTCTATCCAACAAACCTTCATTGCACCTTTAGGATTGACACTTCGATTTTCCTTGTCTCAAGTATTTAATACTCTCAATGATAGCACCACCCCATTACCAGAACACCTAGTCCCTTTTTCCATTTCATCATCCTTGACTGCAGAAGTCCAATCTTGGACTGCCCCTCTACAGTCACCCATAGTTAACTTATTTTCAACTACCACTTATGAAACTTCCAAAGTTTCCCCTCCATCATCACCCATCAAGGCTGATAAGAAATTGCAACTTCCAGAAGCCAATGTTGACAACCAAGTTCCACTTTCTGAATATTTTGTCTCAATACCTTCACCAATCAGAGTCTCATCAGTTACCAAAGTCACCTCCACACCTCAGATTATCCCTCAAGTCTCTCTACCTATACCTAATTCAGTGTTCATTGAAACACCCCCTTTGGTTGTAAGAATGAATGTTACTTCTACTTCTGCTGGGGAAGTGACTGAGTATGCAGATCATGATGTAGTTCCTCTTGGGGACTATTTCTACAGCCATGATGATAAGGCAGTGATGAGAAGAACTAGGAAGAGGACCAGAGGTCAAGGTGGGTTAGAAGAACCTGTCCCAAATTAGGTAATATGGGCTCCAATGACCAACAACCCATGAGATGAAGCCAAAGAAACTTCTGCAGCTTTAGGAGCTTTTGCAAGTGCTAATTGGGATTCAGTCCAGGTTCTAGACAAAGAAGTTGACCTGAAAGAGAATGAAATAAGAAGCCTGAAAGCAGAGCTGGGTGACATCAAGACACAACATATCACTTATGTGTCTGACCTCACAAATATTTGGGTAGATAAGGTACAATACTTGTGGCAAAGGAATGATACACTTGTTATTGAACTTCATCTGTCACAATCTCAACATTTCACAGATGTAGAAAGGATAGCTTCTTTGGAAAAGCAAGTTGAGGATGGAACTGCAAGTGCAGCCTCCTCAAGTTCTCTCAAGTTTTCCTCATATGATTGTAATAATTGGGCCCTTAAATTTAATCAAGACCATCACAAATTATTGGAGAAGGTTTACCTCACTCTTGATGAGATCAGGGATAACTTTATTAATTTTTCCAAGATGTATACTACTCTAGAAGAACAAAAGGCGAAGAGACTTCAAGCTTCTAAAGCTGAGGAAGAATTCAGTCAATGGAAGTTGTATATAAAGAAGGCGCCAGAAGATACCTCGATCCTCAATAGTTTTCAGATGAAGAAGGTGAAAGCCTCTCTAAACACTTGGCTTGATTTCAATGAAATAGTTGAGGAGATTATCAACAAGTCTAAATACCTCTGTACCAAACTCTAGCATGCAGTTGACAATATCATGGAGGCTTTGAAACTCCCATTTATGGAGTCCATTCTGTATGCTTTGCCGCCAAAATGCAAACTTGAGGAGCTCGAACACAGGTGTGAAGAGTTTGCACAGAACATTCGGCATCTTGATCAAGTCAACATCGATGATGTGGACCATCTAGTGAGAGAACCGGCCGTCTTGGAGGGAAATATTCGCATTTACCTTCGCACTTGGCACAAGTTGGCTAAACATGACATGGAAAATAATACATGCAATGCTCAGTTACCCTTAGAATCTGTCAATTTCCCCAATATATATGAGTTGTTAGAGATATATGAGAAATGGCAGGATTTCTTGGATCGATAGTTTGATCCGATTTTGTAATCCCTATGTTGGGAAATCTCTATCTTTCTATTCTACTATAATTTCCTATTTAAAGAGGAGGACCTGCCGTAGTGAGGGGTTGGTAATTTTGGAATTGCAAGTCAGCAGGAGACAAGACTAGAGATACTTTGTTTAGCAGAGCTTTTGTAATTTATGTACAAGACCTCTTTTAATACAGTAAAGTTATCTTTGATCTATCTTTTGTTATTCCTCAAATTTCTTTGAGAATTGCTGAATTAATGCTTCAAATTGTCAATCTGTTATGCATCTGATATTTTGACAAACATTTATTAATGCACAAATCTATTATATTGGTTTCTCTATATGATTGGTCTATGTTTCTAAGTATTTCATTGAGTTTATTCAATTCAAATACTTTCATTTTATATTTCTGCAAATGAGTCGGTGCAAATATATACAATCAAATGTTAATTTTTCAATTAGCAGAGTGATTACATATCAGATCTTGAATAGGCTTAAATACTTAGAATATCGTCACTTAATTTTAATTAACTGATAATAATTTAATTCAACAAGTTACTCACAAAGACATTTATGTTTAAAGTGTTCAATTACTTGTTCATCACATTTCAAGACTGATTTGCACAACATCAAGCTTCCTTTTAGAATAGGACTAATCTAAATTAGTTTCCTTTTCTGAAATAGGTTAGCTTAGCTTAGCTTTACCATTTTCACATATTTGTTTTCCTTGATTGTAAAACTAACCTAATTGGTCAAATCACCAACTCTTAGAGTGCCAGCGGAGGCCGAATATTCGTGGAGGATCACCATACCAAACAGGTTGGGGATAGAACTGCCCTTGCACAGTGTCTTTCGAAGTCTTTCAACTTGGGTTTTGTACCTCTGTTGGGAGCCTTGCAACCATTCCAGCACCTTTGCATCTAACTTTCACAACCGAGGCCTCAACACCACCATGTCTAGTGCCCTAAAACCCAAGAGTGCTCAAATCTTCCCAATGTAAATATTAACCTTCTTGGATGCTAAATATTACTTAGAGAGGTTCAATGTTACTATTAGAGAGGTTCAATGTTTTACTTAGAGAGGTTCAATGTTATTATTATAGGTTCAATGACTAACATAAACGACTAATTCACATTAATCGTTGTTAGCTAGTCATATTTATATTCCCATGACTAAATTAGTCATTTATGTTAGTCATTTTTATTTTAGTCACTTGTTATTTAGTCATATATTTTATCCCGTGACTAAATTAGTCGCTTATATTAGTCATTTTTAGTTGGATTATTTAAAATTGCTCAATTTTAGTCGTTTATCCCTTGAAAAACAGTGGTGACTTACTTTTTTGGTCACCTAGTCACTTATCTCTCATTTTGTACTAGTGCACGTCAGGAGTCGGAAGTTGGCGCAACCACACCAGCTTCGAATAATCTCCCCTAAATCCTTGACTCCAAATACCCTCTCCCACATGTCGAGAGTTGGGAGTCAAAACCTCAAATACAACTCCAACCAATCACCTCCGACTCCCCGAATCCAACTGCTTCCCTCTGCATGTCGGGAGTCGAGAGTCGGCACTGCGATTCCAATGCCAACCAGTCACCCGTGATTGCCACACTCCTCACATCAGGATTCAGAATTCAACACCATGACCCCAATGCTAAACATTCACCCCTGATTTACCGACTCAGAATACTGCCCTCCGCATGTCGGGAGTCAGAAGTCAACACCGCTAACCTCAACTTCTCACAACCACTCTAATGCTGATATGTCCCACGTCCGATGTCTATTTTTTATGAAATTGGTATTGTTATAAATATCTCGGTGAGCTCTACAAAGTGGTGTGATCCTATGCAATAGTTTAAGACTTTGATTTTTGGCCACAATTGATTCCACAATTTCACCAAACACTCCCCCAACACCCCCTGTGCATTTCTGATTTTTTTCTTGTAGGTGTAGGATATGGCCCAAACAGTCCAAGTGTTGAAACCATTAGCTCTAATACCAATCTGTCACATCCCTTCCCACTTAACCGACAGGCGGAGGGAACATGATTGGTATGTGGGTTGATACAATTCCCCACTAAGGTCGTATTATCAATTCATTTAAATCTAAATTCATGTGCAGGTGTATGATAACAAATACAACGAAATTAAATTCTATTGTCCACACACTACATGCATATATCATCATGTTCAACACATTCATAACAATCAAATCATGCATATGTATAAATGCATCTTATGCTATTCACAGGAATTTAATTGCATCAATTCAAATTGGCTTATTCGTTCAACTTAACATAAGCAACAATCACTTATAATACATAAATTTGGGTATAATTAAAAACAATAGGGAATACTTATCTTTTGATTGAAATTGTCCAGGCAACTGGATATGGGAGAGAAATGTTCCATGCAACCATAGGTCTCTGTCTATCCTATATTATTTCAGCTGAGAGACCACCCCCAAGCTGGGCTATGTATCCACTAAGGAGGAACTAATCAGGTTCACTTACAGCCATAGGCACAATCACTCATGCTAAGCCAACACACAACTGGGTTTGTCAAGCATAAAGGGAGATAGGGAAGGATATTGCTAAGCTAGTGAGCTCAACCATAGAGCTACATGCATCTCAACTAATCTCAGATAGCTTTGGCACCCACAATACCTACCACACACAACACAAGGAAGGTCCCCTTCTTTACTACATAGTACGTCAAGTGCCCCTTCCCTCCAATGCTCTTTAAGGTGGGAATATAAAGGTACAAGCTACTAGATCCACATAGATTCATGCCTTCACTGGGTTTATCAAGCAAATTCGACCTATGATCTCTCAGCCAATTTGATCCACCCTTGGATTTTCCCCAATTTTGCTTAAGTCACTCAAAAAAACGGAATTGAAATTTCTAGCTTCCAAATCTGAGTTTTCCTATGGATTTTTGGGCATTTGACACTCTCAATTTCTCCCCAGGTTTTATGTCTATGGATCCCCCATTGGATTTTACTGCTCACATCACATTTTGGACGTTTTTGGCACTCAAAATCATTGCTTCTTCTCTAGTTGCAATTTTTGCAATTTTTCACTACTAGGCATGCATAATGGTTGAGAAATGATGTCTGGTTGGTCAACAATGGAATGGGGATGATGGAAAAATGAATTTCCATGAGGAAGCTAATGTTTGGTCCAAGTAAATTGAGCCCATAACATGAAATACAAATTTACGAGCTTGCACATGCTCCATTACATTCATGGGATGAATTCTCAACTGCCTCTTCCTAACATAATTAAATGTCAGTAGGATAGTCAATATGGATCTCATAATGACACTTGCAAACAAACGATTGAATCCCCCAACCCCCTCACCTCTCCCTAGTGGATACATTCATCCCCTTCATTTTTAGTTGCTTCCATAGCGAGTTCTTGAAATTTTATTTACAGAGTCATAAAATATTTACATGATTTTACAATTCCCATGGTTTACTAACACATGGTTCACAAAATATAAAATACTTTCCTTTTAAAGCTGAGAATTCACTAGGGGGGCCCGTGCCTTGAGCTCCACGCTAGGATTTATACATCGCATATGCACAATATTTACATATAAAGCCAGTGCATTCTAAGGGTCAAAATGGGGGTATTACAGAAAGCTCTTCTAAGATTGGAGGAAGACACCACCAGATAGTTGAAATTGAAGGATGACAAGTGTGAAAGTCTAGAAGCCGAAATTGACTCTCTAAGAAATGAACTCTAAAAATTAAGCTTTCAGCTAGAGAATGAACAAAGATGTGGAAACAACATTGGTAAAGAACTATACTTCATTAAAATCTATGCAAATGATCTCAAGACTGCACTGTCAAGAACAATAAGAAATTTGAGAGAGAACATAGAAGGCCAAATCATTCAGAGAAAAATCCTACATAGCTTCGAAGTTTATATCCTATCAGGTACCAAAATATTTTCGTGGGAAATTTCTATTACTGTCACAGTTTTGTTCATAAAGCAATAAATTGTAGAGCTTGTGTATTAGCGTATGCCAGGAAGAATGGTTTGTGCAATCCGATGAGTCCTAAACATAGCTCCCTTAGAAAACCGCCCGAAGTCTTGAATGAGGACTCCAATCCCTTCTATATTTAAGTTTAGAAGATGAATGTTGTGAAACCTCAGAACATCATACTTAGGACTGTGAAAAACAACAACAACCTGTGCAATCCACTGATACAACTGAAGACCGGAAGGATCAAGTTCACCAGGAAGCATGCATCCTAGCCTTACATGCACAGAATAAAAGGGGGAAATGGTATATAGATAGTGTATGTTCCAAGCATATGATAGGAGATAAAAATACCTTTCTAAAGTTTAGAGAAGACAAGGGAGGCAACGTCTATTTTGGGGATAATGTCTCGGTCAAAATTATGGGTAAGGGCCTGGCAAGCCTAGGAAACAAGAGGACTAAGAAAAAAAATTATCAGTTAGTTGAGAACATGAAACCAAATCTTTTAATTTTTAGTTAGATGTGTGACCAAGGACACGCTCTCACTTTTGATGGAGAAATATGCAAAATAAAAGACAAGGATATAGGAAAAATTGTGGCAACAACCTCAACAAAACATAATAATGCTTACATTCTGGATGAGGAAAGATAAGAAAAATGTTGCATGGGACAAAATGATGAAAGTTGGATCTGGCATAGAAAATTGGGACACATCAACTTTGACAATCTGGTCAGGATCAATAGGAAACAAGCAGTAAGGGTCATTCCAAGAATTACTAAGCCATCAAACTAATTATGCAAAGACTGTCTTCATGGGTAAAAAGTAAGAATTAAGTACCCAACAAAAGAGTACACTGCTTCAAAACCCTTCGAATTGGTTCATTCAGATCTATGTGGTCCAATGAGAACCAGAGGAATGAATGGGGAGGCATGTTTCCTTATGTTCATTGATGATTTCACTAGAATGATGTGGGTGTTCTTTCTTAAGGAAAAATAAAAAACATTCGAATGTTTCAAAACCTTTAAAGAAGTGGTTGAGAATGAAATTGATTTAAGAATGAAGTGCTTGAGGTCTGGTAATGGAGGAGAATATACATCAAACAAGTTTGATAACTATTGTGACAAAGATGGAATTAGAAGACAATTTTCAACAACCAGAACACCAGAACAAAATGAGGTGGCAGAGAGAAAAAATAGAACAGTTCAAGGGATGGCGAAGATACTGTTAAACGAATCAAAGCTATCAGATATGTTTTGGACACATGTCATCCATACAACTATCCACATTCTCAATAGATGTTTGATTAGAATGAACAGTTGTTCAACACCATATGAACTATGGAAAAGAAGACTGCGGCTAGAGTTAATCATTTCATAAAATTTGGAAGAAAATGCTACATCAAAAGAAATGATGATTCACTTCGAAAATTTGATTCCATATCAGATGAAGGAATTTTCGTTGGTTATTCCTCTTAGAGAAAATCCTACAAGTGCTATAATTTGTGATTCAGAAAGATAGTTGAAAGTATTGAAGTGAAATTTGATGAAGTATTGACTCATAAAAGAATTGAAGAAGATGATCATTTACCATTACAAGAACATCCGTATGAATAAGATCAAGAAACAGAAGTTCCACAGAAGGAAGTATATAAGAACAAATTAGAAGAAGAGATACCAAATACAAAGGGCCCATCCAAATATGTCCAGAAAAGTCATTCAGAAAATTTGGTTATCAGAGACAAAGATGATGGTGTAAGAATTAGGAGTCTGAGCAATTCAACTAAAGAAGTGCATTTCTCATAACTATTGTTAGGCTAATTAATACTCCATCCTTGTCTTACTTAGCATTATTTACCTTTTCCTAGTAGCTGATGATGCTATTCCCCCTTTAGTGGTGTGCAGATGTCATCTAGGACCCATTAGCTACCTAATACACCCTACATGTATGATTTTAGGCCCACCAAAATCAATTCCCTACATTTTAGGAGATAACTCCGTGTTCTAGTTCAGTCCACCTGAGTTCTTGAACTCTAGTGGGGGTTTGAGCTCTGATCACCACTGATTGTGATCTAATGCACCCTTTTCCGATTGATTTGCATGAAAAACTCACAATTGCACCCTCCTTGATTAGTTAACTAACAATAGCTTTAGTTAACTCAGTTTTGGTTGAGTTGAGTCGAGCTGAGTTTGGGACTTCTGGAGAACGCCAGTGGTGACAATTCCTATGCTAGAATGACTGTGATTCGAATTCTCCTAGGATAATAAAATGCTATCCATTGTAACATATATGTTGACTATACTGATTAATGGATCATAACACACATTTCTGTTTATATTTGAGTTCAAGTGCATGATTAATTTACTGCTCATTTCACTGCAATTTTTACTGTAATTCATCTTTTCTGCTCATTCTTTTCAATGTGAGGTATTCTCATCTCTATGACCTATTGTGTTCTATAATTTCACATCGTATCATATCTTAGAGAGCGTAGGTTGAGTGACTGCTTTCAGTAGTGCACCAGAATCCTCTTGATTTCCATAACAAATCCTAGTCCCATTGCATTGAATTCATTGGAGAAATCTTTTGAGGTATATCTAGGTGTGAAGGATCCGGATAAAAGTTCCTATTGTCCTAAAGCAATTCTCAATAAAATTTTATCTCCAAAATTGAGAGTTTTTTGCAGGATTTTGAAGGTTTTTTAGTGTAGTAGTAGCAACAATTTCAATTTGTATTCGCTCCAGTAGTTTCACATGGAGAATTCAAATGTTCCTTTGTCTCCAAGGATCGTGACACCCTTCAATTATCCTGATTGGAGGGATGATATGTAGATTGTATTGTGAAAGAAGAGTCTGTACAGGGTCACAATGGGCAAGGAGGTCAAACCTCAAGCAGCTATTGAGAAGGCCAATTACCTAAACAGATTATATGAATCCTTTGGTTTCATGTGTATTCGTATTTATAGAGATTTGTTCTTCCACCTTGAAGGATTGAAGAATACAAGAGAGGTTTGGTTGAATCTTGACACTCTCTTCAGAAAGCAAGAGGAGATGATAGGCCATATTCTCGAGAATGAATTCATTTCTCTTCAATCCAACAATTTCAAAACCATATAGCAGTTCTTTTCTAAATTTAAATTCTTGGTTATGAAGTGCAAACAATGTGTCATTGAGAAGAAGGATGAGGAGCTGGTGCTATCCATCGTAAACAAGCTTGGTCCGGAATTTTCAATATTTGTTTCTACCTTCCATTTAGGGAGATTGTAAATTCCCAATTGGAAAATTCCTTCTTTAGGTGCATTCACCGAATCTCTCATCCAAAAACAAGACAAACTTATTCCGATGGGCACCTTGAAGGCCTCCAAAAATAAATATCTTATGTTTAGGGAGTCAAAAGTGCAAATGCTAAAGGGAAGCATAAAGGAAAAGAAAAGAAGCAGTTTGAATCCAAGCTGAAGGAGAAGTCTAATCCATCAGATGGAGCCTCCAGCTCCAATAAGGATAAGAAAACTAAATTTTAGAAGACCAAGAGTACATACTGCAAGAAAGGAAACCACCTAGAGAGCTCTTGCATGAAGAAGAATATAGATCAAATGACCAAATGCATTGAACATCACAACATTTCCCTCTTAGAAGGTGCAAGAAAGACTGATTCTGAAAGTGAGATAGATGATCATGAGAGATGCCATGCACTAATGAATTCTCACAATCACAAGCTTTCGTCATAGATTATGGAGCCTCCAACCATATGGTTTCCTCCAAAGAATAATTTTATTCTCTAGATCTTACAGATGGTCCTAGTATTCACATGGGAGATGATTCTCAGATCTTTGCTGTAGGGAAGGGAACAATATAACTAGAGCATAGAAAGTTCAATTTTTTATGTATGTGCCTTCCTTGATAGCAAATTTGTTATTAGTTTATCAGATGACACACACAGGTTCACCGAATAAAGTTGTCTTTGGTCCTGACATAGTTGAGATTGCAGATATGTCATATGGGAAGATGATAGCGAAAGGTATTGAAAACCATGCCTCAAAGGCATATGAATTCTCACATTTTTTCCATATTCTCTTCCTACTCCACTTGCACATGATCAAGATCATAATGATGTCTCTTTCCTGATGATCCAAATTCAGATTCTAAAGATGAGGACCAAGTTGAATCAGATATTGATATTGAGTATAAAGTTCAAGAAGATCCATATCCATCTCCTACTTCCAATCCAAAGACAAAATAGGATAAAAAATTCCTTGAAGATACAGGGAGTGTAGCTGGAGATCCATCTGACCATAAGAGAGCCAAATCTCAGCATCAAGATGCAAACCTTGAACTATGTCATACAGATCCAATTCTCCCTGAGAGGTGCTACATGATGGTAGGGTCTGATGCACAATATTTTAGAGAGGCTTTCCATGATCCAAAATGGAAAGTAGCCATAGATGAAGAATATGTGTCACTTCAAAACAACGAGACATGGTATATTGTCTCTCTTCCCCTAGGGAGAAAGGTGGTTCAGTGCAAATATACTAAAGATATGTGTTCATGTTGGGATCGAGACCAATCTGCTGGTCAAGCAAGAAGCAAGCAACATTCACATTTTCTTCAGTAGAAGAAGAGTATAGAGGGGCTATGAATGCAACTATTCAGGTAGTTTGGTTACATGGGATATTGACAGAGTTTGGAATTGACACTTCTCCTTGAGTATATCTTTTCTGTGATAATCAAAGTGACATAAGGATCTCCATTGATTCAGTTCAGAAGCAAAGGACCAAACATATTGAGGTTCACATGCACTACATCAGAGAACTAGTTCACAACAGGACCATGTCATTGCATTATTGTCCTATAGAGGAGATTATTGTAGACATTTTCATAACTTTTTCCACTCAAAAGATATTTTCCTATCTTAGATATCTACTTGGTGTGAGAGTTGTCTGAGTTCCCTACTGTTCATTTTTTAGGAGGGGTATTTTTCCCATGATGTTTTCCCCATTTCCTTAGTTTCATGAATAGTTATTTTTTATCATTTATTTGATTGTATGGATGACCTTTGGTCTGAGTAACCAAGGCCCAGGATGTCCAAGTTTGTATTAAGGGGGGGTGTTAGGATAATTAATACTCCATCCTTGTCCTACTTAGCATTATTTACCTTTTCCTACTAGTCGATGATGTTATTTTTCCCCTAGTGGTGTGCAAATGTCATCTAGGACCCATTAGCCACCTAATGCACCCCGAATGCATGATTTTAGGTCCACCAGAGTTAGTTCCCTACATTTTTGGAGCTAACTATGTGTTCTAGTTTAGTCCACCTGAGTTCCTGAACTCTAGTGGGGGATTGAGCTTCGATCACCACTGATTGTGATCTAATGTTCCCTTTTTTGATTGATTTGGAAGAAAAACTCACAATTCCACCCTCCTTGGTCAGTTAACTGACAATATCTTTAGTTAATTGAGTTTTGGTTGAGTTGAGTTGAGTTTGGGACTTCCGAAGCACTTCAGTGGTTACAATTCCTATGCTAGATTGACTGGGATTTGAATTTTCATAGGATAATTGAATTCTCTCCATTGTAACATATCCGTCGAATATACTGATTAATGGATCATAACACAGATTTATGTTTCTATGTGAATTCCAATGCATGTTTAATTTTACTGCAATTTTCACTGTAATTCATCTTTTCTGCTCATTCTTTTGACTATGCAGTATTCTCAACTCTATGATCTGTTGTTTTCTATAATTTCACAACTATCTCAAATAGAACCAAAAGAAATTGACCAATCTAGATCCGATGAAGGTTGGATGAAGGCCACATAAGAGGAATTAGATTAAATTAATAAAAATGAAAATTGGGAACTTGTTCCAAGACCTAAGAATAAGAATGTTATTGGAACAAGTAGGTATTCAGAAACAACCTAAATGAAGAAGGAAAACTTGTCAAAAATAAGGAGAGACTGGCATGTAAAGGGTATGCCCAAATCGAGGGAATAGACTTCGAAGAAAATTTTGCTTCAGTAGCGCAAATGGAAGCAATCAGATTGTTCCTAGCCTATGCTTGTGCAAAAATGGTCAAAGTATTTTAGATGGATGTAAAATCATATTTTTTGAATGGAGACCTTGAAGAAGAAATATGCATTGAACAAACAGATGGATTTTCACTCTCAGGAAATAAAGATTATGTTTTCAAACTTAAGAAAGAACTATATGGACTTAAACAAGCTCCCAAGGCCTAGTATTCAGGGCTGGATAAATATATGCAACATCAAGGTTTTAGAAGGGGCAATGTAGACAACAATGTCTACATAAAGATTGAAAATGAAAAGATGATAATCGTAGAAGTATATGTTGATGACATCATTTTGGGAGGTAATCACGATAGAATGAGTCAACAATTTTCCAAAGACATGCAAAAAGAATTTGAAATGTCCATGCTCGAGGAATTGTCCTTCTTTCTAGGATTATAGATATATCAATTAAATGATGGTATTTTTATCTGCCAATCTAAGTATGTAAAGGAGATGCTGAAGAAATTCAACATGGAAGATTCCAATCTAGTTTGTACCCCTATGGTTACAGGGTGCAAATTGAGTAAAGAATATGAGGCATAGGAAGTTGAGCAAAGGCTATACAAATATATGATTGGAAGTCTACTATATGTCACTGCCTCGAGAACAAATATCAAGCAGGCCATTGGACTTGTTAAAATATTTCAAGAAACACCCAAGGAAACACACATTCAAGCAGATAAGATAATTTTCAAGTATTTGAAAGGAACCATGAATCTTGGCTTATGGTATCCATGGAGCAAAAACCTAGACTTAGAAGCATACAATTATGTAGAATGGGAACGACGTAGAGATGATAGGAGAAGTAATAGTGGAGCTGTGTTTTTCTTGGTAAATTGTCTTGTGTCATGGACCAGCAAAAAAAACCATCAGTTGCATTATCCATAGCAGAAGCCGAATATATTGCAGCAGCTTCCTCCTGTTCACAAGTATTATGGTTGAAACAAACCTTGACAGATCTACAAGTAAATATAGATCAACTGATACAAATACTATGCGACAACACAAGCGCGGTCGGTATATCAAAGAATCTTGTGATGCATTGTAAAACTAAGCACATTCCCATCAAATATAATTTTGTGAGAGAGCAAGTAGCTGATAATAATGTCAAACTGGAATATGTTGATACTAAGGAACAAATCACGGATATATTTATGAAACCTCTTCCAAGAAGTACATTTGAATATCTCAAGGAAAAAGTGGGTGTTGTTCTCAATCCACAACATAATGAGGACCGCAATAAAGAGGCATAAGTCCGAAAAGAATTGGAAATGCATAGTTGGCAAGTAAGGATGTCTGTATGGATCATTGCGCATAGTATAATGATGCATTATAATAGAAACATGAGATCAAGATGAAGGGATAATATAATACCTGTATCAACAAAAAAATCAAATATAATTATGAAAGGAAATCAGGGAAGAATTACAAAAAAGAAATGAAGCATGAAGATAAGGGGAGTTATCCTCGAAAACTGTTGAGGATGAAGCCAGTGCAAAACAAACAATTAAGCATACGTTGCACAAGTAATGGCACCTCTTTTCCATTGATGTCAAAGGGGGAGAAATACATTAAGCTATCAGGCATGAAGCTGAAGCAAGTAGAGATGCATGAATTTGAGGCATGGAAATATATGAAGCAGGAACAACTGGGAGAAATGCATGAATACAGTAGAGAAGAATCAACATGAAGATCATTGAATAAATAACATGGAGATGCACTAGACATGAAAAAGTGTGAAGTATATACATCATGAAGCTCTAGCAGACGTGAAAGAGCATGAAGTAGATAGCAGACTGTGAAGTAGACAACAGACATGAAAGAGTGTAAATTAGATCATCTATATGGTCTACGAAGAAGTAGCGGAAGTACTGATAGTAGGAAGCATAGTATCCAAAAGATGAAAGAAAAAAGGGGGAGCACATACACAGGGTGAGCACTATGACAAAGTACAGATGAAGCATACAGTTTAGAGAAGATCATAAACAACTTCGTAAGGTGTTAACATCAATGCCAAAGGGGGATATTGTTGAAATTTGGTTGTCATTGATGTCAACTAATGTAAAAGAGGATGCCAACTTATTTAGTTTGAGTCATTGATGTCAACTGAAGTCAAAGTGGATACAACATTCCCATTCTAGCTCAGAGCAGTAGATAGAAGCCACTTTGAAGAAGTATATGCACAAGATGGTGAAGGACATGGATGCCAATGTGAAGAAGTATATCTAGAAGTTGCACCAAGTCTGAAGGTGTGTGTATAAGGATATATCATGCATGATCCGCATGAAGAAGTACATACACATGGATACATCATACAAATCCAGCTCAAAGAAGCACATAAGCAATGTATCCTCTTTCATGTGGTACCAACGCAGAAGTCAAGTCCACCAAGGCATACTCACTCAAGGTATCAGCTAAAGAATTGGTAGGACAAAGGTACATGTGGACAAGAAAGACAATGAGTTGGTTACTAGCAAAGATACAAGTGTGAAATCATGTTGAAAGAAGACTCTAGAATGTGCAAGAATTTATTGTTCATGGATCGAGAGTGCACAAGCTGTAAGAAATAGCCTATGGTAGGACAATATTGAAAGAGTGCACAAGTTCTAAGAAGGATGCAAGAATTGAAGTCTATCTATGTGCAAATCCCATGAGCATATGATACATCAAGTGTGCAACACCCACAAGGGATGATACTGCAAGGGTCAAAGTCCCACGAAGGATAATTCAGTTTATGCACAGATTCCACAAACCATTCGTACATCAAGTGTGAATTACCCACATGGAATGGTTTGGAAAAGGACAAAGACTCATCAAGTTGAAGAGAAAGAACACGCACATACCTCAAAGAAATGGTACATCAAGAGCACAAGAAGTACACCACTAAGGTGTAAGTCCCACTAAGTCATGTATCGCAAATGCGCAAGACCCACAAAGGATGACGCATCAATAGTGCATATGATGACATGTGGAAAAAGCACAATCTGTGAAGTACGGAAAAAGGGAAGCCACAACCAACTTGTAGAGAAAAAATCCATGCAGGACATGTACAAATAGAGATGCAAGTTGGAGATTTGAGGTAATCTCATTGGCGAGATAGAAGAGATTCAAGCGTTCATTACCGACTTGTATTCGGGGCATCAAGGGCTCCAGGACAAAATAGCATGATCTAGTGATGAGTTGAGTGTGCACAGATAGAGGAATGACACAACTAATGGTTCATAGAATGATGTTGTAGATCTAGGATTCTTGCACAAACACCGAAAGGCAGAAACACAGAAGCATGCGCTACTGTGTGAATATTGAATCATAGGATTGCAAAGAACACGCAAACAAACACAGATGTTGTAAGTAAGACAGAAGCACAGGCAGAACCGAATTCTAATAGGTGATGGGTAGATGTCAAGCTGATGCACAAAAACTGAAGTGAAGTGTGCGAAGTTGAAAATTTCATCTGATGCATGACAATATAGAAACAATAGGATACAATAAGAATTTCATGATAAGGATGATATGAGACAAGTGTGTTAAACTGAAAGGACAAAACTATTGATGCATGACATGTCGCAGATTGTCTAACAGATTGTGGCACTTACATAGAATGGATCCATCATTAAGTGCGCAATTGCATCTCTTACTGGTGTAGTATCTTAGAGCAGGAAACTATCAATTGAAGGCGTTGTATCAGTTGGTAAGTGCAGTTGCGCAGTAGTAGATTGATACAACATATCTTGGGACATATTGTAGAATCAACAAGCACACAGTACATGAAGTAAGACATCAGCAGAAGTGCATAATTGAGAGGAATGAGAAGTCAAATGATGTATGTAACACAGTGACAGTGAATCATCAGAAGTTCAGTAAGTCACAATTACATTTTGTATATATGGGCAGCAGGATGGGGCAAGGAGACATGGGGTTGTATCCTTCTTCCAATTGCTGCTAGAGAAACATAAGGAGTCAGTACTTCCTTCAGGTCAATTCTTGCAAAACTATGGGGTCGGTGCCTCCTTCCAGTTGGTGTTGGTAAATACATGAAGTTGGTGCTTCCTTGAATGTATTCTTTTTCCACTATAAAAGAAGCATTCTGTGGTTTTCTCCTGATTGGGTTTCTATGTCAAAATTCCTATGTTCTGTGTTCTTTGTCTTGGTGCATATATGCATGAATGATTTTGTTTATATTGGATGCATAATTAATCATTAAGATGAAGTTAAGACTAATCTATTAAAGAAGGTAAAAAATATTGATAAATGCACTAATACTGATTCACCCCCCTCCCAATATTAAGTCGAATCCAACATATTTGACCCTCTCAGCACTTAGTTGAATTTATGACAAGTTAAACTCATTGTGTCATGTGATTTGAAATACGTTAATTTCACTCCATCCATTAATTTGTTGGATGCATCCATTCGTTATTGTTCTCCTTGTGCCTAATATTAGAAAGATAAATTACCCCCCAGGTGACTCTTCAGTGAAAAATTGCAATGTCTTCCAATTTTGAAAAGAAAAGAATTTGTTCCCATGCTTTTCCTTACTATGATGTTGCAGTTGCAACTACCCTCCCTAGCATTTCTCCTGAAACGTTAGGGACCCTCCCATTTGAAATTGACATTTTTCTTTATCCATAATTTTAGTCTTTCCTTAACAAGGTTAAGTATTGTTTAAAGTTGGATGCTTCATGGAAGAAGCACTTCAAAAACAATTCTTTGGCCTTCGGCACCTTGTTTTCCCAAAATTAACGTTTTGGAGAGTTTTTCAAAACTCACTGAAACGTCAGGAAGTTTTCATTTTCTACGCCGAAACGTCGGGAAGTTTCAAATTATACTCCAAAATTTCGGAGGAAGTTTGTAAAATATGCCAAAAAGTTGGTGGGAATTGTCCAGTCCCTTCGACATGTCACCCTCTTTTTCTCTTTTATGACCGAAACATTGCAAAACTTGTTTTTTATCGTCAATTTTTTTTTTAGTTTGGAAACTTTGGAAAAAATCCAAATGTCTTCACTCATGCCAAGCTTTTCCAAGTTTTGAAAAATTAATCAGAGTAATGACACAATTTCGATGGATTTATAGTTTCCTCTTCGAAGCGGATCGATGAAATTTCCTTTTGTATTCGAAATTGCCTTGGCATAAAACCCGCTTCGTCTTTGATACGGTTGCAACACTTTTGGTTTCTTCACCGAATATTCATTCAATTTGCCTATACGAGCTTAACTCGATTCTTTGCTGAAGTATATCGGTGAAAGATAAGATTGGATGACGGTACGTTTCCGCAAATGTATGAGTTTACTATCGACATACCATCGCAAAAGATAGTGAATATCCTCTGATATGTGTCAGAGTGAATTTTTTTCTAACCTCTGAAATAACTTCTAAATCCTTCTAATAAATGTCAAATCCATCTCTTGGGATCATTTAAGCACATTGCTTAGGGTTTCATTAGGGAACGCATTTTATACCCAAACCCTATTATGCAATCTCACACCTTGTCTCTTATGGACGTCGCTTGCACCCTCTACACCACCTAGAAGAGGAATCTTGATCAGTATGGGAACAAATTGAATTGGTACACTTGTCACCTGTCTAGGTAAGCAATTTTTGTCCTCATCTTGGTCAATTTTTCCATTTGGCGTTAAGGGAATTGTGTCATAAAAGGCAAGGGCACGATTGGCTACCAACGTAGATTGTTTCTCTTTGGGTTTTTCCCTTTCATTGGATGGGTTAAAATACGTTAGAACACGAGGGATTCATTTTTACCTCATACGTACTAAAGTATTGTGAGGAAATAAGTGCTTAAAACCTAGTATTCAAATATCCTTCTTAAATGCGTTTTGTTGAAAAGTTCCCAAGAATTTCCTAAGCCCTAGATGAAAAATGCATATGCCATTTGCGTATTTCAAAGGCCTATGGGATTTGCAATGACCATTTCTTGAGAAGGGATCTAGCATTATTTGAACTGCTGGGAGATTATACATTCAAGCCTTTAAGAGCTTTTTTCATGGAAAGTTTAATAGCTATTCCTTATTTTCTTAAATTGAATCTAGTTAAAATTTTAATGGATTCTATGCAACATAATGATGCTTATTTTTCTTCACAAGATCCAAATATGTCAAAGAGGGGTCCAAAATGTAGTTTTATAGTTATACTGGATTCAGATGATGAAGTTGTCCCAGAAATGGCTTTAGAAATTCAATTTAATGACACTCAATCAGTCACAGGAGTAGATCTTGAATTAAAGTGGGGTGAATTGTATCATTTGATAAGAGATCAAAATGTACCTGGATCAGTGATTGAAGAGGATTTGAGCTACCAAAATATTAAGAAGTTAGGTATCCACAAAGCTGCTACACAACCAGAGTTTTTCCCATGCACCAAAATGATAGGTTGGATTCTCCCTTTTTTCGACAATAAAGTTAGTATCATTACAAGTACCATAGGAAAAGGTTTCGCTTCCTTTCAACCGATGCATATAAGCAAGGCTTACATGATACTAGCACAAAAATTCCTTTTGACAGAAGATTGGCTTAAAATATTGATATTAAATCATGCAGACTCTGTGAATATGAGACTAATTTTCTAAAGACTCCTTTCAAAATTGCTACCACTCTCTTATGCATATTATATGGGAGACCTAATTCATCCAATTACAAGCTTCGTTGGATACATATACTATATCACATCATAATTGATGGTACAGTTTTCAATTGGGATGATATTATCTCCGAGAACATGATGTAGGCTATTAATGATGCACATAAAGGATTTAAAGAAAAGAAAACCGATTTCAAATGTCATCCTACCTGATAGATTGCATCATGACCATACATCCATTTCCAGCTCTAGGGTAACCGATTTCACATGTCATCCTACCTGATAGATTGCATCATGACCATACATTCATTTCCAGCTCTAGGGTGTAGGTGGAATTCTAGTGAAGCTCTTGTGTACATGGCATATCACATTCTATGGATTTAGAAACATGCAAGTTATTATAAACAAATTTGTGAAAATTTCTTGGTTCCATTATGCAAGCTGATTTTTGAGAAAGAACCAAACTGTATGTCTGATGAGGCCCTTATGGTGGTCACACAGTTAGGGGATTATTATTTGAATCCTGAAGGTACTTATTTACGTATTTATGGAGGTTCAAAAGGTCCACTATCAATGCCAAAGTATGCCACTGATTACATCATCTTAAAAGAGATTGTGAGGCAAACATTTATAAATGGTATTGGACATTTCTTGCATGACAATAAGAAAGCTTCTTGGCCCCCACTCCCACTCATAGTTGGAGCATACATATTTAATAAGTTCAAGGAGGCTCAAGAATTTGTGAAAGATTTGGATTCTTATGATTTTAGTGAAAATATTTTTGTCAGGAATGATAGACACCAAAAGGTGGCTCTACATTTCCAATCAATTAGGATTCATTATGAATATGCAGGTCAATTATTATGAGAGGAGGAAGTGTGTAGTTGGGTAAAGAATCTTACAGAATTAAACAAAAGGCTCAGCAAAAGGAAAGGGGAAAGTTCTATAAAACCATCTGACACATCAACACAAGAAGACCTAGAAGAAGCCATGAGAAAAAAGGTAGTAGAAGAAGCTCTATTGGAAGAAAATGCTAAGAGACTACAAGAAGAAGAAATCACAAAGAATGGAGAAGAAGAAATAAACGAGAAAGAAAAAGATGAAGAATTATAGAAAAAGGGATGAAAAAGAGAAAATTGAGAAGTTGGAATCTAAACAAGAAGAGAAAAGGTTAGAAGAAGAGGAATTGCAAAAGAATAAAGAAGAAGAATAATTGCTTAAGAAAGTTGTGGAATCCCAAAATATACAAGAAGGTGATGGAAACCAAGATATGGACATTGATAATATAACATATAGCAACACATAAGTTTCTCTTATTGGAGGAAATATTCCTCTAGTTGAACTTTGACTTATGCCATTTACACAATCCAAGCAACATGCGGTTGCTAAGTTGAAAACTATAGTCTATGACCCGAAAATGAAGACTATTATGAAGAGGAGAGAAAATAGACTCAAAATTACTTTGCAACTTTATTTTATCACTATACAAGAAGTCCCAATAGTTGGGGGCACTAGTAAAGATCCAAAGTTCATGGCATCTATTAATGTCGTGATAGCATTGGCTAACAAAGACAACATATACAACTTGATGGAAAACATCGACAACAGTAAGGCCAAAGTGGTCAAACTGAAAGATAACCTAGTGCAAGCTAGAAGTGAAGGAATTGAGATAAGATGCAATAGGGATGACCTTGAGCTACAAAAAGAAGAAGCCATGCAAACTATAGAAAACTTAGAAGAGGAGAGAGACTCACTTAATGTACAAATAGTAAAATTAGAAGTTGAAAAAGTAGATCTCCAACCTCAATTGAGAGGGATACAAGAGAAATCAAATGAGTGAGACCAACACGTGGAATCTCTTACCATTAAAAATGGAGCTCCGCAGGCCCAGATATTAGAGCTAAATTAGAAAAAAGAATCATTGGTGAATGAATTGAATTTTGCACAAGAAAAAAGATAGGAATTAACTCCATTTTATGATTGTGCTTACTCTCTTCAAGAGCAACTGTTCCATTCACAATATTTTCTCATAGAATAATCATATGAATTTCAAGGGATGGTAATCCGAAACCTCCACTACTAGACAAAAGCTTATAGAGATCTACAATAGGATGAAGAATCTTGCTACATGGAGGAATACGTCCAAAGAAATTCCTCCACATTTTCCCAAAAGATCCACAACTGAACTTAAGTTGGAGTTTTCAACCTTGGAGAGCTGCCAGAAAGTAGAGAAGAAATTGCAGAATGAAGTGGTAGAACCCATTTCCATATGTGAATACATTATTCGTAATATCATTATATCTTTTGAAAAGTTCCATTTACCTTCTTCTAGTACATTTTAAGACCCAGTACCAAAATAAAAACGGTTCAGAGAATTGAGGATCATTAAAGATTAGGACATTGCTGTTATTAGAATTTTAGACTCCATCACTTTAGAGGATATACATGAACGCATTGGGAAAGACACTCCGAAGACAAAGTACTTGGAAAATTGTCATAATGTAGTGACTAAAGGATTAAATGCCATGGTCAAATATTTATCATTTCATGAAGTAGCCCCAAGGATATTAGAACCCCAACAATTAAATATTATATCATATGAAAGTAGCCTCTGGGATGAACATATCCAAGCTGAAGAGATTGATCCACCCTCTTAATGTCATATTTTATTTTAATATTTTGCTCATTTATTTCGTAGTCACGATGAGACAAATGTTTGGAAAGCAACGAGTCTGGGGGAAGTGAAATAATAATTCACCTTAGAGTTGAAGTGTAAATATAAATAGGAGAAATTAGAGGAGAGGGGGGATTTTGCTTGTGAAATATTGTACTGGAAAACATATGTGAGAAACTATTTTATGCTAATAAAAAAGACATTTTTTTGGGTGGAAGCATACACAGAATATTGTGTTGCAGCATGAGGATTAATGTGTAGAACTAATTTCTTCATGTTGTTTATGGATATGCAGTAAGATATTTCTTATTCTATTGGACTATTCTAATATTTTTTTGAATGATCTTGTTGTATATGAATGCAAAATTAAATTTTACGTGTTATCTGTGAGCAATGAATGTAATAAATGTTAATTCCCAATTTATCTATGTGTTAAATTTATTCTATAGCTGTTGAATGCATCATTTTCAGTAGTTATCTTCTGTAATTGTATGAAACATTTTACTGTCATTGCTCCTTCTTAAATTCGCTCCCTGCAAGGATAGATTAGCGTAGATGTAAAATTGCATTTAATTTGAAAATATTATTGGTTTACTGATAATAAAGGAGTGATAATACAAGAGGTAATAACTTGCACATCACTAAGTGAGGTTTCTTTCTACTGGTCAAACAAACGTAGGCACGAGCACGTGCATGCAGAATTAGTAACTTGCATTTCATATAAAATTTATAAAATATAAACGGTGGATCGGGTCATATTAAATATAATAAACATAACATAAACCAGACACGTTCCCTAATACAAACAATGGAGAGTCTAATTGGGACTTTTCATTGGGGAGAACACCTTCTATCGATGCAAGGAATTTTCTAGGCATCAATAGATTTGGAACTAGAAGGAGGGCCACTAGTGTATGGCTGGTAGAGGAAGTATGTTCCCTCGAGGATTTTTCTCTAGATTCGTACCTGAGACATGTCAACCTGAAGTTTCATTTCAAACAATGCCTGAAATTGAACACAAAACTGAATATTTCCAAGATAGTAATAATGAAATAGAGTGCATTGAAACTCTATACTCAATACAACATCAAGAAGTTGATAATTTAAGGAGATATACTAGATACTAAATCAGAAAAATGGGAGGATTAGATGTGGTCCCATTTCTACCTAGAATATGTGCTCCTCAGAGAAGAGCTAAGAAGAACAAGGAGTCTATTCTGGTGGAATCATTGGAAGGATTGGTTGATTTATATCTACAAGATATACTAGAGGCCATTGATCATTTAAGACCATATTCTCCTGAATTAGTTTCTTCACATAACATGCAGTCACCTCCACAATATCCCCCATGTATTATTCATATGGCTCATAATGTAAATCAGGCACCAGCATGGAGAGCTAGAGGTCCTTTAAACTTACTTGCTCCTCTTTATGATTTACCAAAACTTTCAGAGTGGGTTTTACCTAAATTTGACTATGTAAAAGGAATTACTGCAGATGATCATTTAAAATGTTTCTATCTGGCTTTGAATCTTCTAAATGTAGAACATGAAGATGTGGTATGCCACTTGTTTCCTTATACTTTGAGCCTAAATATTCATCATGGTTTTTTAGTTTACAGGTCAGGTCTATAACCGATTGGGACAGTTTTGAAAAGTTTTTTCTTAGTAAATTTGGAGAACAAAGAACACTAGCATCTCTTATGAAATAATTTTTGTCTCTTAAGATGGATAAAAGAGAGAAAGTGCATGATTTTAATCAAATATTAACAACTATTTTGAACAATTTTAGTGCTACTTCTAAACCCGCTGAATAATCTTTAGTAGAACATTACACTACAACACTTCATCCATATTTAGCCATGTTTGTCAAGCATTCTTGCAAAAACACTTTAACATCAAAATTTGAATAGGGTAAGAAAGTGGAGACACAGATGAACAGTATAGTCAAGCATGGTGTGGAAACCAAACCCAAGCCTATCTCTTCTAAGAAACCTTTTTTGTTGTCTAGGCCTATTGAGGAACAATATACTAAATTAGAAAATGTTGTTAATCTCATTCATAAATTATCCAATAATTTTGTCGATTTGGAAAAGGATAAAGGAACAAGTTCCTCCAAAAAGAAACCCTTTAAACCTTTCTACAAAAGAAAAGAAGAAGCACGAAAAACTCCAATAAATGATGCATCTATCCTCAACCTAAATGAAGTAGGCATGGATCATTTCTGCACATTCCATCAAGAGAATCATGCATAGAAAAATTGTCCTCAATGGATTAATTCTATGACCTTGGTGATGAACCAAGTTTTGGACAAACAAATCCTGAATGAAGAGTATACAAATGAAAAAACACAGTCAAATGAAACAAGGGAAGTGACTGAATAAACCACACTTGTTTTATGGGATTGGGCACTAAATTAGAGTTGGAAGATGATGAGGAGATAACAAAAATACATAATCTACAGGTCTCGTCGATTGACTATGCATTGAGAAGTCAAGGATCTTTGGAAGATAAAAATAAATTAGTTCCAAAAGGTAAAATATGTAATGTTGTTCACAAGGATCAAA
Source organism: Larix kaempferi (assembly GCA_027924585.1). NCBI lineage: Eukaryota > Viridiplantae > Streptophyta > Pinopsida > Pinales > Pinaceae > Larix > Larix kaempferi. The sequence goes on along the minus strand of BSBM01001166.1, from coordinate 7,282,569 downwards.
GTAAAATAATTTTTGCAACTCAAAAACCCAAAAAGGTAGCAAAAAAGGGATATCTCAACCCTTCAGAAGATGTAAAAGGATTATCTTATGTTATTCGTAAAGAGTCAACCCCTTCATCAAGTAATGATGTTGTAGTTAGAAATATTGGAGGAAACCATAATATGGGGTATGATGTGATTGAAGATATAAAAAACACCAAAGCTATCAAATCTCTATTTGAAATTCATAAAACCCCACAGCAGAGAAAAATATTAATGGAAGTATTTGATCTCAATAGACCAACAAATCACTTTGCTAGTAAGAACAAACCACATGTCATCATGGACCTAGACCCTGATATTAATGAAGCTAGCATTGGTGGTAAATCTAAATATCAAACTTTTCCTTTTTGCTTACTTTTGAAAATTTCAACTATAATGTAAACAATAGTTTGGTGGATTCTGAAGCATCATGTAACGTTATGCAACTGTCAATTTGAAAAAAGATTAATGGAAAACCCATTCCTTCTCCCTCTAGAAATTTTCAACTTGATATATCAAATGTAAGATTAGTGGGAGAAATGAAGAATGTTCTAATTAGGTTGTTTGTTGATCAAAGAGTCTATCAATTGATCGATATTGTTGCGGTAGACATACCAAAGGCATATGGCTTGTTACTTAGTAGATATTAGTCAAGTAAACTAAATGGGTATTTTTCTATTGACTGGTCTCACTTGTGGTTACCATACCAAAATAAGCAAAACCATATTAAGAGAAACAAGGAACCACATATGAATTTTAATGTTACTGAGTTGGAAGGAAGAAACAAACTGGTTAATTTTGTGCATTCAATATTGGGAAATTATTTATTAGAAATGGAATCGGGGTGTTATCAGACTGAAACTACTCATCATGAATAAGAAACACAATGTGATCTACTTCAATTCTCACGGGCTGATGATAATGAATGTAACATAGTAGAACTAGTTGCTAATGTAGTTGTAGATGATAACTCTGATAGGGTAGGATTTAACTTTCGGAATTTGTATTTTGATGGCTCTAAGACACGGGAGGGATCAGGGGCAAGTTGTTTCCTTGTGCATCCTCGTGTAAAAAGAACCTTTTTCTCCTATAGATTAGAATTTGATTGCACCAATAAAATTGCTGAGTATGAGGTTTTGATTCAAGGGATCAAAAAAGCCATTGAGTTGAATGTTAAAAATTTAAAGGTTTTTGGTGTCTCGGAAATAATTGTCAGGCAAGTTAGATATACTATTCATTGTTTGCCTCCAAACATAAAAGGATACCAGGAAGAGGTATGGAAATTGATTTCCAGTTTTGATGATTTTAATATTAATTCCATTCCTATATATAAGAATATTGTTGTTGATTTATTAGCCAATACTGATTCTCGTATAGTTCCACTTAATGACAAATTTTCTATTGAACTACTTTTCAGACCATTTATCCCGGACAATGTGACCAACTAGAGAGTATTTGATGACAATAGATAGATTATTAAATTCTTAACGGATGAAGATATATTTAAAGGGTCAATTATTGATGAAACATAACATAAGTCAAATTTGAAAAATGTGGATGGAAATCAGTCTAAATGATCTTGAGAAACTATTCGACCTGCAACATAAATTTAGAAAACCAGCAAATGTTAAAACCAACAGCTCTTCCATGTAGTATGAGTTGGTGAATTTGGGCGTGGAAAAGGAACCAAAGTATGTCAATCTTGGAGCATGTTGCTCACCAGGTGAAAGACACAATTTCATATAGTTATTTCAACAATATAATATTTGCTTGGACATGTTATAACTATCAAACAGGGGGATAAACCATTTCAATGGAAACTCCAGAAAGTGCATCCAACATTGGTACCCCTAATTCAGAAGGAATTAGAGAAGCTGCTAGATACTAAAATCATTTTCAAAGTCAAGCATTCAAAATGGGTAACAAATTTAGTGCCAGTACATAAGAATTCCAGAGAGATAAGGCTATGTGTGGATTTTTGAAATTTGAATAGAGCATCTGATAAAGAAAATTATCATGTTCCAGCCATGGAACAAATACTATAGTTCATCTTTGGTTATGAAATGTTCTCTTTATTAGACAGGTTTTCTGGATATAATCAAGTACTAGTGGCCAAAGAATATCTCCTCAATACTACATTCCGCACAAAGTGGGGAACTTTTTCTTATAGCAGAATGCCTTTTGGCCTAATGAATGATATGGAGCCACATTCCAAAAGGCCATGGACATTTCATGTCGAGGATTGATTGGCTACATTGCGGTTGTTTACTTTGATGATGTCATGGTTTTCTCCAAAAAAAGGAAAGCTCATGTTTATCATTTAAAACACATTTTTTATCAATGTCGAAAATACGGTATTTATCTTCACCCTAAGAAAAGTGTATTTGTTGTTCGGGAAGGGAGATTACTGGGGCACATGATTTGAAAAAAGGGGACCTTAGTTGACCCTGAAAGAATAGAAGCCATTTTTCATATTCCCATGCCCCATAATAGGAAATCTATGCAATCATTCATGGGAAAAATAAACTTTGTTTGAATATTCATATAATATTTCAAGCCGATTGTAAAAACTTTACAACAAATTGTTAAACAAGACGTACAATTTAAGTGGATTGAGGTAGAAAAGAATGCCTTCAGACATATTAAGGTAGAAATTTCTCATGCACCATCCTTAAGAAGTCCAAATTTGAAAAAGATTTTATTATCTATACATTTGCATCCGATCATTCCCTTGCAACAATGCTCACTTAGAAAGGAGAGCAAGGGGATGAGTATCCAATAGTGTTTATGTGCACTGTACTACAAGGAGGTGAACTAAATTATCCAGATGTAGACAACAAATATTATGTTGTGTTTAAAGCTATAAAATAGTTTAGGCCCAATATTCTAAAAAATAGGACTAAGGTCATATTACCAAACTTAGCCGTCATATCACTATTTGTACAGAAAAAACTAGGAGAAAGATGTGGAAATTGGGTCACTGCACTACAAGAGTATGATTTAGAATTCAATCCCACTACCATCATTAAAGGCCAATGATTCCCCAAATTGATCATTGAAAATCCAATAGAAGAAGCTAATGGATGGGATAACGAAGCGGAAATGAATTTACTTGAGGTTTGTTCCATTTATATAGCCTCTGATTCTTGGTACCATGATTTAGTACATTATTTATAGCATGGATATGCTCCAAAAAATTGGATTTCAAATAAAAGAAGAGCTCTTCGATTGAAAACAGTTTCATATCAAATAATCAACGAAGTTCTTTTATGAAAGAATTATGATGGAGTATTTCTGACATGCTTAGGGAGGGAAAAAGCAGAGAAGGTACTAAAATATTTGCATGATGGACCTGTTGGAGGTCATTATTCTGGATAAACTACTACTCATAAAATCCTCAGAGAAAGGTATTATTGGCCCACTATTTTCAAAGATGCTCATGCATATGTCTGGAAGTGCATTGTATGTCAAAAGAGTGTCAGCAAACAAGCAAAACCAACAACACCATTGCAGCTAGTAATGATTTGAGAACCATTTGAGTAGTGGGGATTGGATGTTATTGGAGAAATTAATCCGAACTCTTCATTACAACATCGATATATTCTCATAGCTACAGATTATTTTACACACTAGAATTAAGTTGTTCCTCTTCGCAAAGTTAATGAATATGCTATCATCAAATTGCTACAAGAAAATATCATAACTAGGTTTGGGGTTCCAATTTCTCTAGTTTTTTATAATGCTTCCTATTTCTCTTCGTTAAACTTAAGTGAATTTGTTGTAGAAAAGGGAATTAAATTGCATTATTCTTCTAATTATTATCTAGAAGAGAGCGGGTTAGCAAAGTCTACAAATAAGAACCTAATCTAGATACTCAACAAAAATGTAATTGAAAACAAAAGAAATTGGCTTGTTGCTCTTCCAAATGCTTTATGGGATAATAGGGTCACTCCAAAGAATGCTTTAGGGGTTTCTCCTTACACTCTAGTTTAGGGAAAAGAAGTTATTCTTCCACCTAACATTCCTTTTCCTTCACTCCAGCTATCCCAAGCCTCTAGAGGATCCAATAGTTGTATCATGCAAGAAAGAATTAACACCCATCTTAAACTTGAAGATGAAATATTAAAGGCTAGAAACAAGTTTTCCTCACATCATTGCAATGTCAAAAGATGGTTTGATAGCATAAAAGAAGGAAAGAAAGAGTTTGGAATCAGTGAACCAGTCCTAAAATGGGATCAACCCCACTAAGAAAAAGGAAATCATACTAAATTTCAATATCTATGGCTTGGCCCTTACTCTATTGTTGAAAAACTTGGCCCCGGAAGTTACATATTACAAAATTTAGAAGGGGAAGGAAACTCTTCCTATAAAAAACCAAGCTTTAAAGCAGTACTTTACTTAGTTTAGGAAAACCACTTGTGTACATAAATACAATTTTCCTTGTTGTTTTGTTACTTTGTTTTAGTACAGCTGTTGTTTATTAATGTCAATTGTGTTTTTCCTTAATATTTTAAGACCTTTAATAAAATTACTTCAACGATTAGAGTGTTAATTGGGAAGTTGTAGTCTCATTATTTATGCCATACCTATTTAGTTGATTGATTCCTTATAATTTCTAGTGGTGTGAGAAATATTTTGAAGGTTTATAGTTTCTTCTTATTGAGAAGAGTCAATGGTGCAGTTTCAAGCACTACCATTCTAAAGGATTTCAACGTATCTGTCTTGATATTGTTATTTTGTTATTCGGGAAACTTATCACATGATCTCATTCAAATTAAAATGTATTGAATACGATATATTTCAATGGATAAAGACTTCTAAGTTTATATCTCGAGGCTCCGCTCATCTGGACATATAAATGAACATGTTTTGAAGCTATCTACTATGGCCGACCCATGGAAAGGAAGCAAAATCTTGCAGATGTATAGCAAATCAAAATTATCCTATACCAAAATACTAATGCCTAAAAGGGCCCAAATAAAGTTAGCTCTTCCCTAGTGCAAATATCCACAAATATTGAAGTTGGATACCTGAAGAATCAAACAAATACATGAACATACAAAATCAAATGTTCAAGGAGGAATGAGAGGCCATATCAAATAACATTCAAAGAAGGATCTTCTCCATCTATGGGTATGATAATTCCAATAGAATATGAATCACCCACACAAAAGGACACTATGGATGGAAGATCCTAGAATTTTTCCTTTGAAGATAAAGGGGAACTATATATCAAAGATGGTAAAGCATCAAAGAATGCTAAAGCATCAAAGAAATGCATCTAGTATAGGAATAAGGAACAAATGTTTACATCTGCCAGGTTTTGTTACTTACCCTATGGTGTGTTACCTGATTGCAGTGGAAATATTGGTTTGGTAAATGAACGTCATAAATAGGCCTCAAGAGAGTGATTATGAATTCCTAACCAAGCTACCCTATTCCCTAAATGACTAATAATAGTGTTTGATCAATGTGATATTTATTCTGATTCAAAATTAGAATTGTTCTCAACATAGAACAAATGAATGATATCATGACTCTTGCAATTAGAAGCTGCAGTTAAGTAGAGTAAGTTCTCACCCCACCTCAATTCATCATTAACTATAAGAGATACCTTAGTTTTTGAGAGATCAAAGTTCTCCCATTCAGTCACCAATTCTTGTAGTTGCAACCACCCTCCCCAGCATATCTCTTAAAAGGTTGGGGCCCCTACCATTTGAACTTAACATTTTGCATTATCCATAATTTTAGTCTTTCCTTAACAAGGTTAAGTACCATTTAAAATTGGATGTTTCATGGAAGAAGCACTTAGAAAATTTGTCTTTGGCCTTCAACACATTGTTCCCAAAATTAACGTTTTAGAGAGTTTTTCAAAACTCGCCGAAACGTTGAGGAGTTTTTGTTTTCTAGGCTGAAACGTTGGGGAATTTTCAAATTCTACGCCAAAATTTCAGAGGAATTTTGTAAAGTATGCCGAAACATCGATGGGAATTGTCCAATCCTTTTGACATGTCACCCTCTTTTTCTCTTTTATCACTGAAACCTTACAAAAGTTGTTTTCCATCGTGGATTTTTTTTTTTTAGTTTGGAAACTTTAGCAAAAATACAAATGTCTTCGCTGAGGCCAAGATTCGCTAATTTTTTTAAAATTCAGCATAGTAATGACACACTTCATCATTCGCCATGTCACACTCAATAAGAATTTTTATTCTACTCTAGAGCCTACATCTCAATGTCAACAATAAAGTAGTCCATATGATCCAATCACTTTATAAAAGTATTCCATGTGCGTATTTTTCCCCCTCAATCCTTCTCGCTTGAGTCCAGGAAAATTCTTTTTCCCCTCAATCCCTCCCACTTGAGTCCAGGACAACTCTTTTTTCCCCTCAAGCCCTCTCACTTGAGTCTAGGACAATTCTCTTTTCCCCCTCAATCCTTCTCACTTGAGTCCAAGAAATTGCACCTTCCCCTCAATCCTTCTCACTTGAGTCCAGGAAAGTTCTTTCCCCCCTCAAGCCTTCTCACTTGAGTCCATGAACTTGTTTTCCCCTAAATCCTTTTTGCTTGAGTCCGGAAAAAAATATGATTATAGCAAACAACCCCCACACTCACTAAGTTCTCTTGATTTTCCTTGAGTGTCCCAAGGACTTTTGATCCTCTAAATCTTGGAATCAAGATTTACACACCCTCATGGTGTATTGTAGTGCTCCTACAAATTAATTGGTAGTGCTCCTACCTAAACACATTTCATGTTTCATAGCCTCACAAGGAATTGCATGCAAATTAATTGGTAGTGCTCCTACCATAACACTTCTCATGTTCAATTCCTCTTTCAATAAATTGGTAGTACTTTTACCAGAAAACTTCTCATGTTCAATTCCTCTTTCAATAAATTGGTAGTACTCCTACCAGAACACTTTTCATGTTCAATTCCATCTTCAATAAATTGGCAGTACTCCTACCAGAACACTTCTCGTGTTCAATCTATGTCCGGCTACAGTTGTTCCACCTCTGGTTTAAGTCTGTGCTCCAGAACTAACCTTATCTTCTTCATTCCTTTCTTTGCTTAGATTTTTAATTTAATTTAGCTTTTTTTTATGTTAGCTTTATTTTAATTTGCAGGGCACCTCCCTCCCCCTCGTGCTTAACTTATTAGTGTAATGGTTTTATTATTTGTAGATTTATCTTTTAATTTCTCTTGATTCTCTCAAGATTTTCACTTCTCTTGTCACATTGTCTCATGTCGCTGTAACAATGTCTCATAACATCGCATTAGTGAACTCTTAGTTTTCACTGTGGCTCTAATGCCACTATCATGGACAACTTGCTTTACCAACACAAGCTTTATGTTGAGCCTACTGCACATGACAAATTATTAAGTTTGACAACCATAGAGAGGTATTCTCTTACAGTGCTTTTTTTGAAATCCTTTTTGGTTTTAGCGATCCTCTCACCATTGATTAGCTTGGTTCTGGAATGCCAAGCCCTTACTTCGTGCGATCAATTCCTCACACACATCAACCAAATAGGTACATTAGCTAAATCCTCATGGATTTCAAGTGTCAATCACAAAAACATAATCATAATATTTTTGTATCACATAACACTTTACATAATCATAGTTCTTTGCAACTTTAGCGTAGATTTAAATATCTTTCTTATTTCAAAAAGCAGCAATAACCTCAAAGTTTTGTCAGTCACCACAACATGCGACAAAATTTGATAAACAGTAGGTTCACCTATTAGATTTTCTTCATGTGCCAAACTTGTACTTCTATGATAAATTTCATTCAAGCTTCTCACCAGGCATTGCAATAATTGGACTTAAATATGGAGAACTAGATGAGGGGCTACTTGGTGGATTTGTAGAAATTGGAACTGAAACACTAGTGAGATTCTCATTATTAATATCATCAATAATATCACCATCCAAACCATATTTTGACTTCTCAACATGCTCTTTTGATGACCATGAAATCCCCCTTCATAAAAAATTACATCTCTTGACACAACAATGTGATTGGTGATTGGATTATATAACCTGTAAGCCTTACTTTGCTCACTATATCCAACAAAAATGCATGGTTCACCTTTTGGATCTAACTTTTGTCTCTTTTGATCAGCTACATGAACAAAGGCTACACAACCAAAAACTTTGAAATGATTAACATTAGGACTTTTCTCATACCAAGCTTCATAAGGAGTCATCATGTGAAGTTCACTAGTGGGACTTCTATTGAGAATGTACATTGATGTAGCAACTACATCACCCCAAAAATAATTGCTTAATCCTTTGGTATGTAACATACTCCTTGCCATTTCCACCACTCTACGAATTTTCCTTTCAACTACCCCATTTTGTTGAGGTGTGTCAGCAGTGGTGAATTGTATTTTAATGCCATTCATATCACAAAAATTCTGAAAACCTCTTGAACAAATTTCTTCTCCATGATCAGACCTTAAGCACTTTATTTTGTAACCACTTCCATTTTCTACAAGGGCTTTAAAGCTCTTGAATGTATCAAATGCTTCACCCTTGCTCTTCAAAAAATAAACCCAACGCATTCTTGAGTAATCATCAATAAAAGTAATGAAATATGATGACTTACACAAACATTTTGTCTGCATAGGACAACAAATATCAGAATGAACTAGCTAAAGTGGATAATGGGCCCTCCATGCCTTGCCTCTATGAATTTTCTCTCTTGCATGTTTTCCTTTAACACATCCTTCACAAACCTCCTTGTGCTCTTCAACCTTAGGCAAACCATAAACTAATTATTTTGATGTTAGAAGTTTCAAACTATGAAAATTCAAATGGCCATACTTGAGATGCCACAACCAACTTTTGTCCTCATATGCCATATTAGCAAGGTTGATGCTAGTTTCTCCAAACTTCAATGGGAACATCTGATTCTTTGAAATAGGCACAACTGTAAACACCCTATTGCCTTGATTCTTATCATAAATTGTGCATTGTCTATCATCAAACACTACTCTGTAATCCTTTTCACACATCTTCCCAAGATTTAATAAATTATGCTTTAACTGTGGAGTGTAATAAAAATCTTTGACACTTTTCATACCTTCCTTTGTATGGACTTCTATGTCTCCTTTTGCAGAAACCTCTAAGGTTTTTTCATCACCAAGATTGATATTAGATTTGAAACTTTCATCCATTGTAGAGAAGAGCTTACAATTTCTTGTCATATGGTTAGAACAACCTGAATCTAAATACCAAACATCTTTAACTGTATTTTCAGTTTTGCCGTAAGATAAAAACAAATTATTTGGAGAAGCATCATCACCCTCTTGAGCATAATTAACACTTTTGTTTTCTTTTAATCTGCAATCCCTTTCAAAATGGCCATACCTTTGACAATGATAACACTGGATGTTTCCCTTATCAAATCTTCCTCTACCTCTTCCTCTGAAACCACCTCTTCTTCCTCTATCTCCTCTTGAAAAAAATTGATTCTAAACTTTACCTTGGGCTTGGTTTCTTTTGAAGCTAGAACTAGCATCTTCTTTCTTTGTAATATGTAGATTTGTGGAAAAAGATTTCTCATCACTTTCTGCAAATGCATCTCTCACTATGTCTTCATGAGAAATAATAGATCCAACTAGTTGATCAAAGTGAAGGTTAGTCAAATCCTTTCTTTCTTCAATGACTATAGCAACATGGTTCCATCTTGGTGTTAGAGACCTCAACACCTTTTTAATCACAACTTCTTTATCAATAGTTTATCCTAGAGTAGCCAATTTATTGACAACATCATTTACTCTTACATAATAATCACTCACCTTCTTGCATCTTCAAATTATTGAATTATGTCCTCAATGTCTATAACTTGACAACTTTAACTTGATCACTACCTTGGTAAGCTTCATGTTGAGTCTTCCAGGCATTCTTAGTTGACTTTGCTCCTGCAATTCTTAGAAATAAGCTCTTATCTAGAGCTATTTGAATATGAAATAAAGCTTGGGCATTCTTCTTCTTGGCTTCTCTCTTAGTTGTTCTATCATTGGCTGTAAGGGTGTTCCAATCAGCTGGCTCTTCATAATCTGATTCTACAATCTCCCACAAATATTTTCTTGTTAAAAGGGTCATCATCTTGATGCACCAATAATCATAATCACTTACATCAAATTCTGGAATGGGCAAAGAGTTAGAATTTGACATCATGAACTTAATTCAAACAAAATACCTGCTTTGATACCAAACGAAGATTATGAAATAGCCAAATTTACAATAGCACAAAGAAAAAACAACACAGAAAACAAGATAGAAGCTTTTATTCAAAATAAACCTTTGATTATATATCTCCCATTAATGTACTAAGACTTGCATAGCTACATACTTATATAGATATTACATTGCATAGAAATAGAAGCATTACTTTTACATGCCTTAAAATCAGCTATAGGTTGATGTATAATTCTGCAAACTTATTTTATTCTTCACATGCATTAGCATGCAATGAAGTTTGCTGCTAATTATTCAATAAACATATCCAACCTAAAATTAAAACAAACACATTATAATTCTCCACAACATTAGTTATCAACATTTACATAGGTAACATATGCATCTTATTAACTCTTCTTTAACTTTATAGTTAGTATAGTATTTGTCCATTATAATGATTCCAGGTTTATGGTTTATTGCAGGTAGTCTCGTTGGAGGTACAAGTCTTTTTAACACCGGTGTAATGTAGAAGTTATGGACACTAATAACCCCACACTCCATTGTGGCCAAGTCTCCAAGCTAGATGGTTTGAGTTATTTACATGTTTGTGTTATTAGGGTATTTTCTCTTCTACGAGTTTCCAGAATAATACCGGTCACAAGAACTCGGCTCTTAATGTTTATTTGTTTTAAGTTTACTCACTCTCATAGAAGAGCATAAGGATATTAACCCTATAAATGCTTATAATTTATATCAGGGTTTGTAAAAGTTAAACAAGACATCTATTTGTATTTTTCGTTTTTTATATAGAATATTGGGGTTTAAATCCATAAACTCGAATCTTCTTGAATTAATTTATCAGATCTTTATATATCCTCGAATCACCATGCTATATTATTTATATTTGACGATTTGATTGCTTGTTCAGGATGTTAGTAAAGCCCTATTGTTTAACCTAGGAAATATATGTTTGTAGAACATTTTGACTCTGTTCTATGGTGTTTCAATTAGTTAAACATGAAGGGCTCAACCCTACAAGTTTCGACCCTATACATTTATAAATTTGAATGGTTGTATGCATAAATATTTCGATATCTAAAGAAAGTGTTTTCTTTTCATTCTAACTATGAATCGTGGTATGTAAAGGCCTTCCACCTCGGCCTACAAATTTGTTTTTATGTTATTGTTTATTTAACTCAAATCGGGAGGCTAATCTTTCCTCTAGATAGATCTTGTAATGTTTATGGTTAATCTATGTTCTTTATATAATATATAACTGTAAAAGATCCATGGCCTTGAGGGCATGACCACCATGTTAAACCATTATCAAATACTGATATCACTTTGTAACCTCGGCTCTTATATCAGTTCATAGGTATGAAGGGTGAAGTCATTGAGGCTTAAACTCGATATTCATATGATTGTTATAATATAATTATTTTGAAATTGTTATATATGTTGAGCGCATACCCAATTGTGGTTGTTCATCTAGCCTTCGAGGCTTTTCAAAATCATGTTTATACTTTGTTTAACATTATGTCATGTTTTATATTTAAATATTTAGGGATAAAGATTATACCATGAGATGGATTCATAGTATTTAATTCAATTTGTTTGTTTAGTTATTATTTTGTATGAGTTCTGGTTTGAATCTTGGCGTATACCATGTCTTATGGTATTGATGCTATTATTATGTTTATGCTTGTTATATAAAATAATTATCTCCATATCGTTTCAATCATAGTTTAGAATATTAATATTCGTATAAGTTAATATTTATTTCATTATTATTATTATTGAAATATTGATGGTTTAAAAGTTTACTAGGGATTCTATCTCAATCCTCTTTCATTAATATTTTATTTCGTGAGCTTTCTCACTACGGTTCAAACGACCCATGATAAAATATATTAATAACTATGTACTAACTTGGTATATTTATGTTAATTTTATTTATCCTTTCTGAATGCGAGAACAATATTATTTATGAAATGCATAAACAAAAACGAATGAGACCTAATTGCAAACTAACCTTGCAAAATAAATAACCTTTAAAAGTATAATCGGAAATAATATTAAGTCTAATACTAAAACTTTACGAAATTTAAAATAGAATTCAACTAAACTTATATATAAAAATAGCCAACATGTCATGTCCGCTTCCATCCATCCCTCTCTGGAAGGGAACATGACACTAAAAATGGGCTTCTAGCCCCATGATCATTAACAAAATTCAGAGCAAATAAAATACATATGTGTGCAGATGCATGATTAAATTTGACATAGTAGAATAAATTCTAATACACTCATATATATGCAATTTCGAACACAATCATAATTAAAACAAGATCAATTAAAAACATTACATAACTGAAATACAAGAGAGAATACTTATCTTGAAACAAGTTGTCCCGAGCAACTGGCTATGCAACTGCAATGTTCCACCCATCCATAGGCCAACTGTACTCATGAATCTCTCAGCAAATTTTCCACCCCTGAGCTGAGCATGATTTCCACAAGGAATAATGGAGCAACCCCTAACACATAGCCAAGTAATACATCACAATTCAGCCAAGCCAATACACATTTGGTTTTATCAGGATGCTAAGGCACTAGAAAGGAAGAATTGCTAAGCTAGTGAGCTCAACCACGGAGCTATTGGTCCCTCTACAAGATATAACTAAATTGGAACCCACAATAGCTACACACCAAACACAAGGAAGTATTTCTTTCACTGCTACACAGTCGCTCAGGCCATACCTTCCCTTATAGTGCTCTTCAGGGTGTGCATAGAAAAGTATCTAAAGCCCTTTGATCTTTCTGTGAGGTTACTCTCTTCAGTAGGTTTATCAAGCCAATTATAATCCTCTTCCACTCCTAGTTTCTTACTCACAAGTCTAAGCCAAAACAAGGATGCACATAACAACAAAATGCAATTGTTGGGTATGAAGAAAATCGTTTTAACTACGGGATTCCAAAAATGTGGTTTCCATGAGTGTTCCAAAATCATGGGAAACCAACAAAATAGATTGTTAGAGGGGAAATTGGACCTTGGTGAAAAAATCAATTTCACAACGGGTATATGGGAATTCAACAAGAAAAACAACCTCTATAGACCCCAAAATTGAGACTCCCTTCCTATCAGTCACTTTGCAACACAAAAACAACTTCTGAGCTATGGAAAATGAGGCAAAATGAGGGGAAAACGTGAGGGAAAACACCTAGCTAGAGCAGAACTCGTGGGAGAGAAAAAATAATGGGTGAAGAATGGCTTCGAGATCAATTTTGTGGGTGTTTTCTTGTTGAAGAAGCAAAAATACATTTTTCCAAAAAGGTGGCTTGCCCATACCCGAAATTGGATAGCCATGCCTCTCCATTCCCCAAAGCATTAACTACCTCAACAACCTCCTAGAAGAAATAAATGATTCGGTTCAAAAGTCAAGATGGGTAGTTGAGGGTTCATCGGTTTTCTCATTAAAACTTGGCTTGATACTATTGGATCAAGGGTTTAAATATTTTCCCTCCCTATTCCTTCGAAAAGTTATGCCCCCATACTCTCGTTGCATTGCATAGCTAGTTGTGGGTGTTTTATTAAAGTGCATATTTACATGATATTTGTAATTTATATTGTACTTGGCTAGCACGCAAACCATATGCATCGATTTTTAATTGCTAATACATAAAATGCTAAATCGATGGTGGGTCCTTGACCTTGAGCTCCACACCATAATTTTATAACGATATTTACATCATAGACAATTTTAATGCAGCTCGCTCAAAATCGGGATAGCACACAACAACCAATATTAAAACATATTATGTCAAAAACACTATTGATAGGAAATCAGAAATCTCAGATAGATTTACAAAATAATTTATACACTCTAACATTGAACTTGACTAGAATGTAATAACTAATTAAATGAATAGATAAACTTACTAGACTTTGTAGCTTCCAACTAATTGAGTGACTTCCACTTTCCTCCAAGCCATAGACCTCGAATAAGATTGATGTTCATACCACAGGTCAATGCCGCCGAGTCACACCAAGCACACTAGAAAAGGATAACCAAGGAATTTATTCTATATCTTTTCTTACTATTGCGGAGTAGTCACAAGGTTTTTTAGCAGCTCTATGTAAACAATGTAATAATATTTCACCTTTACCATAGTGCTTCTAGGACTAACCATATTATTTTCATGGTTATTGAGTGCTCAAGGATTTAAAACTGAACCCTCCAGTGAACAAGGTACCATTACCCCCTGTAATGCTCTCTCTTTGCAACTTTCTTTTTAGGAAAAGGGCTTTGTTCAAGATTCAAGCTAGAATCTCTTTTCCTTAAAAGAAGTGTTTGTTTTGCACTTTTCTCTTTCTTTTATATCTTCTTTATCTTGAAGAAGTAGTTAGGGTTCACTTTTCTCTCTTTCTTTTCATTTATAAATTATGGATGAGTATTTTTCCTCACATTGTTCTTAAAGCATCATTTTCTCTCTTATGTATTAATTCAAAGGTCCTTCCCCTCCTAGTGTACTTGTTCCCTCTTTTAAGTAGTTGTCCCTCAAGAATTTAAAAGCATGAAGTAAGATATATATTAATTTATTGTAAATTGATGTTTGAGAATTTCTCAACTCAACAACAAATAAAAAACACTTAGTCTCCACATACTTTATGCTCCAGACTCATCTCACTCAACATTAAATCAAAACATTCAAATAATAATATACTTGATGCTCCAAAGTCATCTGAATCAACATCAAATCAAAACACTCAAATAATAATATAGTTGATGCTCCAAAGTCATGTGACTCAACATCAAATCAATAAATTCAAATAATAATATACTTGGTGCTCCACAGTCAACTAACTCAACATCAAATCAAAAGATTCTAAGTCTTTTTATTTGTAAAGGGGTACAAAACATGGGATACTACAGATCTAAATGTATTGAGTGTTGTGACACTATTTCAAGTTGCATTCATTTTGGTTTAGTGTTGTTTGGGTGTGTTTGGAAGTGATTAGTGTTAGTTTGGAATTTCTGTTGTTGTGGTTGTTCTAGATAATGAATTGGTGTTGAAGGGGCCGAAATGGTGGTTATGGTTTCAATAATTCCATGAATTTATAGGATATGATACATGTTCCATTATGTTTAGATCATCATTTTAAGTTTGTAACACTTTTCATTTCATAGAAAACAATTTATGTATGCTTGAGATATGGTCGTTTTAGCGGATCCATGATTTGGAATTCTTTTTCGAGATTTTATTCTAGTTGAGGAGGGCACACTAGTGGTTGTCCAAGTCTTCTACAGTTTTTTTAACAGCTATATTTCATCCATATCTATTACAGGGAACACATGAGATATCCGATCTAGAAGTTGGGTTCGAGTCTTACTTGTGGAGGGTGCACTAGTTGGAACAAATCTCTTATTTGGAGCAGTAATTCCCTATTTGTTGTCTGTGATTTACTGGAATCCATATCTCAACGCTATGTAGAATATTTCTTTATATATTTGAATATTTTTTAGCATCCATAGGTGTACTTAATTTTATCATCCATTTCCTAATAAAGATTCACAGTGATTTTCTCCATATTGTGTTCAATATTCAAGTGTTGGTTGATCTATGTGTATATCTATTAATATGGATGTGCACTCTTAATGTGGTGTGTATAAATCTTCATAAAAGTTACCTGAAGTATGTTATTGAGTTATTTGGCTTGATTTGGGTGTGCAAAATTCAAGTTGAAGCTTTTTAGGAGAATTCGAGTTGTTTGGAAAGTGTTTGGAAAAGTCTAAAATTTAGTGTGTCTTTATGGTGAAATTCGAGCTAGTATTCCTAAATTCGAGTTGAAACCTATGGAGTTGTTCATGCTTGATAAAAGCTGAAATGTATGTCATTCTTGCTACTACTTTGAGCCATGAAATATCTCCTTGAACAAGTGTATTGTTCTTTGAATTTCAATGCTTCAAATGTGGATCCAAACAGGTTGTATACAAACTGTTTGAAGGAAGCTCTGAACTAGCCTTAACAACCAGCTACCAAAATTTTATATCAGATTCGATTCGACACATTAAAGTGGGTTCAAAGAATGTTTTATGCGCTACACATCTTCACTGAAATCCTAAATTATAAATACATTCCTCTATTGTTGAACTAGAACATCTCATAAGCCTTCATAAGCCACTATTTGGATTAATTTGGAGAACAACATTCTCTCTATTGAAGAATTTGGAGTTAATGTGCCTAATTCCCGCATTGGGTACATTACAGTTGTATCATATCATGTTTCTCAATAGTTTTCGGAACTCAAAAGGAATTTTGAAGAAATTTGAGATCATAACTTTCAAATGAACAAGCACATGAAGTGTAGAAGAAGAAAATTTCACCAATTGCTAGATTTGTTGAAGGTAGAATGTTACCCACTTTCCTTCAAACCTCACCATGTGAAGAGAAGAGGCATAAATGGGAAGAGATATCAAGGAAACCAGATAAGACACAATAGGAGTTAGAGCATAACTTGTAGTAGTGTAAATCCTTTCTACCAGAATGCTCTTCATCATGAATTGTGGAGAGGATGTTCAGTGTCTTTACAAATAGAGTAAGCCAAGGCTCCTATAATAAGTTTGGCTCAGGAAGTAGTGAATCCAATGTCATTATTCATCCTTCAAATGACCATGAGGAGGAAAATGAAGCTATGTCCACAAAATCTTTTCATCCATATGAGAGTTTGGATAAAAAGGAATCACATATTGTAATATTGAGTCTTCAGGTTGATCACAAAGTCGAGGAGCATGCCATCAAAGATGGACCACATGGGAATGATGAAACTACAACCAAAAGGTATGATAAAAATTCATATTTGTGTAGAATTCATATTTCCTTACAACAACATGATATAATATCCATTTCTTGTAAGGATGATGGTCTTGTAGAATCTTTTAATGTTGGTACTCAAAATTTCAGTGTCAAAGATGAATTGTATGTTGTGGATTCATGCCACAAAAATTATGTTGTGTATATAAAACACTATAAAATATGAACAAGACACAAAACTTGGGAAATGAGTGCTTACCAAGAATTAAGGACACAGTGTTGTTGGAATCCCAAGAAACACAACCAAGAGGAACCTCATTTCCTCTAAGGGAAGAAGGTGCAAAATTTTAGCCTCTAGATAGCCATAATAAGGATGTTGGAGGAAGACAATGAAAGTGTTGAAGCAATAAATGAGAGCTTGCATGATCCAAATGAGTTTGGTGCTCCTTATGTGACAACATAAACAATGCTGATAGGATGACATTCCATGACTTAGAGAACCAACGTTTAGTCACAGAGGAGAATATGTTGCAAGTATTGGAAAGGACTGATGGTGCACATAAGTTTATTAAACACTTGATGTGGAGGATTTAGTTGGATGAGAAACATAAAGGTCTTGTTGAAGGGGTCACTAGTTCCCAATTGTGCATCATTAAAAATGAATTGGAAATGATGAAATCAGATTATTTGCAATTGTTCATGGACACAGACCTTGCTCTCAATTTTGTTGAAGAAAAGGAAATGGAGGTTGAGTAATTTCACGGGAAGTCGGGTGGATTGCATCCTTCCTCTTACACCACAAATATCCGATTGTATATGGCTGGTGGAATTCATGAATTGATGGAGGAACGTCATGTGAGGGTTGATCATGAGGACCCTTTAGATTTGCAGGTGCTTGAGGAGAGGATTTGCATACAGGATTTTGACCAGGCACGTGTTTTCCATTCTAAGGATCATAAATCAACTTTGGCAGAGAGAGGATTAGACATGGAGGCAGTGGTTGAGCACATGCCTTATGGACCAACCAGTATGGGAGCATGTGCATCCATGGATTAGGTGGATAGTTATATGATAATCAAAATGCAAAACAAGTGCCTAGTCAAAATCCTTTGTGCCAATCCAAGTTGGGTGGATAGTTAAATCAAGTCACACTGGGATACACGTTCAACTTACACCAGTAGTGTATTGGATATAGAAACATATAGTAGGACACAGGAGTTCCACACGATTATGTTTGATGGGACATGTGACAATGATGTGATCCATGGGACAAATGTGCAAATTACACAAGAGGGGTGTCATATTCTGATGGAGAGATGGCTCATAAGGGTTCCAATTAGCATTGGGAGTGGTAGAATTCCAATATGGTGGTGAGATCTTGGAATTACTTAGAGTGATATATTTTTCCATATGATAGTGATGATTGGAGGGGTACAGAATCGACAATGGGATCCAAGAATTGCTTGGTTTAGCAGTTTAGCATCTACATAGGAGAGAGAGCTAGCCATCACTTCAAGGAGTCTATCCTGGTGGAGTGGTGGATTAGTTTCCTCGGTGAGAGACTTTATCAAGAATGTATACAATTTGTTCCTACTGCGTGACTTGGGAGACTTCAACAGGCTCCTTGTTTTGATACTATGCAGTGCAACGAGGGATGCAATAGGTAGTACGTAGTTCTCAGCTTCATTTGGGACCTTGGGATCATTATTGGACTCAGTTGTTTTAGCTAGGTTAATTATAGAGTAGGATGGGGGATGGAGCTATCTCTTGAGGGGATGACTAGAGTTCATGAGTATCCCATAATCATAATCAGTGATCAAGACAAACTTCCTTTGCCAATATTTGGGGTCGAGTATGATAACATGATTGTAGACCTCACTTGGATGCCTATGAAAACCACTATCCATGGTGGTAGGTTTATCCTTTACAATTATTTTAGCCTGGATATCTAGGAGAGGAGAATGCAGATAGAGTATGATAGTTGGATGGTTATGATAAGAGTGTCATGGTAATAGCATGGCAGTCCCTTTCTGATATTAGCTTGGGATATTGGAATTCCAAAACTAGATAGTCCAACAATAAACCAAGAGGTGAGAGTTAGTTTTTTATTTCATATGATTGGATTCCTAGTAGATCAATCCTTTGAGGATTTGGTCGAGTATTGGTAGTATCAGAAGGTTTCCTATGTCAGTACCTTGTAGAATGATAGATTGTGCAGAGGATACCTCACCTCCTTCCGATGGGTTTGGAATCATGACATAATTTTTAGTCTAAGTGTGATTTAGTTGGGGAGTATAGAGCTAGTGACTTGGTCCACTTGAATTTACAACTTTATAAGTAGTCATCACTAAGGAAGGAAGCAAAGAAATTTTTTGTTCACAAATTTGGGGAAGAAGAACATGTACTACCACACCTAGATTTAAACTACTTGGGGACAAGCAATCTTGGGTGGGGAGGATTTGTAATTTCCAACATATTTCACTATGAACCACTCCATTGGAATAGGGATTTCAATGTTCTAAAGTCACTCGGAAAAATTTAAGAAGAATAATAAATTGGTGATTTGGGGTCACGAGGCACTATGGAAAAAACCAAGGTCCAAGGAAAAAAATTATGAAGCAAAGAATCATTAAGAGAATATGGCCAATGAGGGTACATTAAAGGATAATTTTATCTCCCATGAGGTGTAAATTCCATCCAATTTGGAAGGAATCTCATCATGAAGGCATGTCATGAGTTGTAACTCCCCCGGGATAAAAGTAACCAAGGAAGGTGCACTCATGGGAGGATAATCCAATGTTGGTGAGAATATCTAGTTCGGTGAGAATCTCAAGGAAAATGTAACTCCCATTTGACCAACAATAGACAAGGATGTCGAATTTTGGGATGGTGGACCTTCCAAGTCACTAGGAATCTCATTCTAAATCCCCATTAGGCCCAAAATAGTAACTGGGGGGAAGATGATGTGCGCGAGGGGAATTATTCTCTCCTAAAATGAATTTCTTAATTATTTTGGAGACATAATTTGACAAGGATGTGGAAGAAGTTATCATCTCCTGAAAATAGTATCAATTAATGTTTTATTAATAACTTTGAGAGAAAAGTCTAGTAGGAGGGAAAATGAGAAGGTTCAATAATAAAAGAAGGATGAGGACTCCTTGGGATGAACTTTTTGATAATTGAAATTTGTATTGAAGAGATATTGTAGATTTCAAGCTTATGAGATGAGCCCCTTTATAGATTGGGATATGTGATCATTTCATTTGTAATTTGATTTGGTGGTGAAATATTCCACCCTATCCAGTAGAGAGGAGTAGATCATCAAGATCTCTCATTGAGCTTCATTGCATATAGTTGAGGGAAATCATTCATATTTCTCTACAAATCTTCATATATATGAATGTATTGAGTGTTGTGACACTTTTCTATGCTACATTCATGCTTTTTTGGTGGTGTTTGAGTATGTGTATAAGTGATTAGTGTTGGTTCTGAAGTTCTGCTGTTATGGTGTTCTAGAGAATGAACCAATGTTGAAGGGGATGAAATGGTGGTTCTAGTTTTGATACTTCTATGCATTTTTGGGGTGTGATACCTTTTCTATTGTATTCATAGCATAATTTATAGTTGGTAACACTTTTCATTTCTTCAAAAATGGTTTCTGTATGCCCGATATATGGTTGTTTTAATGGATCCATGATTTGGAATTCTATTTCAATATTTTCTCCTAGTTGAGGAGGGTGCATTAGTGGTTGTCCTAGTCTTATACAGGTTGTTCTGATAGTTGTATTTCATCCATATCTCATAGAGGGAGCACTTGAGAGACCACATATTCAATTTGGGGTTGAGTCTCTCCTGTGGAGGGAGCACTAGTTGGAACAAATCTCTCATTTGGAGTAGTAATTCCCTATATTTTCTCTATCATTTACTCGAAGCCATCTCTTAGCTCTATGTAGCATATTTACTTATGTATTTTCATATTCTATATAATAAAGCATTGTAATTACCATTATCATTGATTTCCTAATAAATATTCACAGTGATTTACTCCATATTGTGTTCAATATTCAAGTGTTGGTTGATCTATGTGTAGATCTATTAATATGGATGTGCAATCTTAATGTGGTGTGTATAAAATTTTCATAAAAGTTCTCTGAATTATGTTAGTGAGTTATTTGTCTTTATTTGGGTGTGTACAAGTTGATTTGAATCCGTTTCAGAGAATTCGAGTTGTTTGAGAAGTGTTTGGAAAAGTCTAAAAATCTAGTGTGTCTCTGTGGTGAAATTCAAGTTAATCTTCCTAGTTTTGATTTGATTTCTATGGAGTTGTTCATGCTTGATAAAATATGAAATGTATGTCATTCCTACTACTACTTTGAGGCAAGAAATATCTCCTTGAACTGGTGAATTTGTTTTTGAATTCCAATGCTTCAAAAGAGATACCAAAGAGGTTGTATATAAACATTTTGAAGGAAAATCTGAGAGACTTAATAACCGGCTACCAAAATTTTATATTAGATTTGATTGGAAAAATAACAGTGGGTTCAAAGCATATTTTATGGTTTGCACATCTTCATTCAAATCCAAAATTATAAATGCATTTCTCTGTTCTTGAACCAGAACATCTCATCATCCTTCATAAGCCACTGTTGGGATTAAGTTGGAGAATAATATTCTCTTTATTGAATAATTTGGAGTTAATGACCCAAATCCACACATTGGGTACATTATAGGGTAAGGGTATGTACACCTCCATAGAATTTAGTAGACAAATCACTATGTGGAGTGGGTGCCTTCTCCCACAATAAAGGATGTCTCATTCACCAATTTTTTTTCTAGCTTGGTGGTGACCTTAAAATTAGATTATTATTATTGTTATTCGGCTGGTGCAAGGTAATGATACCTAATTATGACACGTTAGTTGCAATGACATGCTGGAAAAATAGAAATATTATCATTAAAATGAATTATTAGAGGTACCTACAAAACTTTTTCGAATTAGGTGTAAAAAGATGAAACGTAGAAAAACGGATGACCTTCCGGAATATATAACTTTTATTTATGGAAACATGGTATAACCACCCAAAAATGTTATTATTTTAAGATTGGTATGTTACTTTTTATCTAAAACATAATGAACATGTTTTATTTGAGCCACCTGTTTGTTATGTAAATTGTCAATTTATGAGGAAAAAAATACGCAGAGGCATAGGCAACGGACGAATCTTGTGTGGGGCTATTTTTCCAAAATTTTAAAAGTTAATTTTATATTTTTTTTAAATTACAAAAATCAATGAAGCCTTAAATCGACATGGTCAAGTGTTGGTCCACCCTATCATGGTCTGAAAATAATCAAAAAACTTTTTTTTCTAGCTCGTAGGTATCCTTGTACTCTTGTGCGGGTTCTTTTCCATTCTCGAAATAGGTAAGCAAATCAAAAGTTATAGGCAAAATAAACGACCTATGTTTTTTACAAATTTGACATGAGTGCAGTTAAAAATGAATTAAAAATAGAAAACAACAAATCTATTCCAAAAATATATAGTTAGA
>BSBM01001166.1:7110000-7255000 GCA_027924585.1 Larix kaempferi | reverse complement strand
TAATATATCATATTCTAGACTATAAAAGCTCCTAAAAAATTGACCATAAAATATAAGTCTACCTTTTATTTTTATTTTACCTTTTTCATTTTACAATCTAGGTAGGGTAGATGTGTCATATTTTGAATGTTGACCATGTTAGCTAAAAATCAAATTACAAAAAAAATTACATCATTGGCCTAATAATCACATCAAACAAAACTAATTGAGATATAAATCGAAATAGTTTCCATCATAACTTTCGATCTATCGAGTGTTGAGAGGGATCATATTCCTTGAGGTGCAAACTTTTTCTTTTATTTTCACTCTAAAAAGTGTTTTCGGCTCAATATATTTGATCCCTCTCGACACTTGAAAGATAGGGAGTTAATATAAATTTCTACAAGTTTTAGTGATTATATTTTTTTGTTTTTCTAATTTAACATTTTTATTTAATTTATTAGCATTGCATCCCTCATAAATGGTTATAAATGTACCTACTTACTCTCTCTGCAATGCCTTAGACATAGAAATTCATTGACTAGAGACAATAAAGAGAAATGTATCGATGAGATTCAATTATTATTATTATTATTATTATTGCACCGAGAGGCGCTCTACAGCCCAGTATGGGGGAGATCTTGTTAGTCGAGTAACAAAATAATACAAAGTAAAAAGTAATAAATATTGTGTCAGCCATAAACAAAAAATAATAATACAAAGTAAAAAGTAAATATGAGACATAAACTAGAGACTTTACTTTTTACTTTTAATACAAAGTAAAAAGTAAATATGAGACTTTAGAGTGTTTGTCAAGTAACAAAATAATACAAATTAAAAAAAATAATAATAATACAAAGTAAAAAGTAATAAATATTATGTCAGGCATAAACAAAAAAAAATACAAAGTAAAAAGTAAATATGAGACTTAAACTAGAGACTTTAGAGCTTAGGATTAAGTGGCTCAGGTATTGCACTCAAGGAGCTATTCAAGGAGAGGTTTGCACCTCGGGAGATTTGATCCCTCTCGGCGCATGATAGAGCATAGGATTTGGATCTAGGCTAGTTATTACCAACTCAATTTGACCATTGTTATTTTATTTCTCCTTTGTTTTGTGTAAAAAAAAATACATACATACATATATATATATATATATATATGCTCAAAACTCCCTCACTTGGATGGAGTGGCCTTTGGTCTCAGAAGCCATGACCTAGAGGCATCTTCTCTCAAAATCACTTGGGGATTGCACCTGGCATTGACCACACCATCGGTCAACTTGGCTCGATTTTGGGGTGTCTCCTCCCAACTAGTTCTCAGCTAAGGGGAATTGAACCGAGGTTTATGCCTTGCGGATGAGACCCACACCTTCACCAAATGAACTAGCAGGGATTAGCTAAAACTACCAATAAAATTGAAACAATATTATTATTAATTTTAATTTTACCTTTGTAAAATAGTATATTCATAAAATATATGGGATATGGGGTAAATGTTACAATTTCCTAATAGGGAGTTGTAAAATTCAAATAAAAACAAGATTCATTCAAATTGTAAAGTAAATTAATTTAAAGTGTCAAATGAGCATTTTATATTGGTCATTCCTATTTTGTCTTCTCGATCCTACAAGGTATAATGCCAACATTCTTTCTTAACAATATTTTATCTACATCATTATTTCTATAAACTTGGTCTATGATCATTACTTGTGTTGTTTATAGGGTGGAATGGTCCGAATAGATGTACTCTTTGTAAAATTGATGCAAAAAACTCTCAGCATATTTTGGTCAATTGTAATTTTACTTGGGAAATTTGGAAAAAAGTTTGCGCAGGTCTGAATATTCCAATGATTTGGGGAACGGAGTCTTTTGAGACCTCTTTCCTACAATGGTTTAGGAGTTGCAAAACTCACCCTGTTCTACCACTTTTTATCTCTTGGATAATTTGGCACATTAGGAATAAATCTATTTTTGAAGACTTGGATCCTTTAGCACAGAACGGAGCTGATCGAATTCTTTCTCTATATATGTCTATTTTCAAAGGAAAGAAGCCGCTGGTGATCAAACTTATTGGAGCTTTTGATCCTCTTTTCAATCGCCCAGTTCTATTTTTTGATGGAGCTACTCAAAATGGCATTTGTGTGGTAGGGGGTGCAATTTTTCTGAATGAATTTCATCACTTTTCGCTGAAGATGAATTGTGGGATTAGTTCCAATATGAAAGCAGAACTAATTGCTTTATGGTGTATCCTTGAAGTGTCATGTAATCTTGGTTTGGATGATTTGAAAATCTTTGGAGATTCCAAAGTCACAATCAAATGGGCTCAGGATGTCTATGATCTTAAAGTTTTAGTGCTCACTCACTGGTGTTTAAGGATCAAAAAAACCATCAAGCTTTTTAGAAATATATCCTTTGAGCATATTTATAGGCAACACAACCTGTTGGTGGACAAATTATCAAAACAAGCATTGACCGGTGACTTTGGTGTCCTTTTTTGGGAGGAAATTCTGCACTCAAAGGTTCTAGATCATGGGGTCATGAATTTCTTAGAGTAATCTGTGTTTAAAGGATAGAATGTAATCAATGAAAATAGCTTGAAATATTGTCTTTTTTTGAATTTTAATCTGGCTGACCACCTTCGAGATGATGAGCAAATACTTTTTTTGTAATGGTTTGGTTTCAAGAATTTGGGCAAAGATGTATTCTCAAAGTCTTGAACTGAAGTAACTTTCATGTACCGTTTGATTCAGATGAATAACAATGGTACGCTTTTTTTTCTACTGGAAAAAAAGTGGGCACATCGTTAACCTATTGAAGAACTCCTCGATTGGGGTTTTTCTCTCTTCCCATACAGGTAAGAAAGAACTTGTTTTCATGTATGGTAATTCCTTTTGTTGTCATCGTTCATGAAAATGAACTTACACTATTACATTTAGATATTTACATGGATCTCGGTATCTCACACCCGATAGAACAACAAAGGAAGAATCCCTCCTTCAAAGGTACTTTGGATTCCTTGATCAACCACTTAAGGGTAATAGGGTTTAGGTTGAGTTCTTCTTGGCTCATTCTGCTTTGTTTCTATCCCACAAAGGGTTTAGGGTTTTCACCCTTTTCATCGTTATGATGCTTTTGGCTGGCTTCCAACGATTGTAAATTTTTTGAGAGGTTTCCTCTGTTTATAAATAAAAGATTACATCATTTTGGTGTATATGGTAAATCTCTTTTATTTATTGGGGGAAAATTGTTATGGTGATGCCCAACTTCGATTTATAATCCCGGGTTCTCTTTTGTATTAATACAATAGTTACATTATGAGGGTGACTAAAACCCTTGATACTTGTTTTTTATATCAGTCGGTCAAGTCGGCTTGGATGCAGCCATCTTGTGCCCATAGAATGTACCATTTAATAGCTGTACCGATGTTATTCAGAGCTATTGATTCTCAAACTAGTGGTATCATGCCTACCTTTGCAATATAAATATACATTGTTGCCATACCGTTGCCTATTAAAACTTCACTTGCCTTTAACTCTGCAAGTCCAGTAACTTTAGACAGTTCAGAGTTTTTAGTAAAGGATTTGTGTTTATCAGTTGGGGTAGGAATCCCCTTATTGCTTTTGATAGCTTGTACTATTCTTGAAATTTGTGTTGAAGTGAGTGCATCTAGATTTCATATTTGAACTCGTATTCAAACTCTTTTGATTGGGTATTGTTGTAATTACGTCTCTATCCAAAATAATCGTGGCTTAGCTTATTCTTGCCTGGTTATACATTCGTTCCTTTGTGTTCATTGCTTAACTGAACAAAACTACAGTTCGTTTGACTTGACTGAGATGATATTCAACAGGTCTTTTGATTAAATTATGGTTAGATGATTTGGTCGATGGGTATTGACTTGTCTGTGGCTACATAGGCATGTTGTTTATGGTTGACTGTACCAACAACACAATTCGTCAACTAGATACAGTTATACATGAGTCGTTATGACATATAGTTCATTTAAATACCTTTCATTTTCCTATACTTATTATATTGAACATATATAATTATGCTCTACTCGTAACAATAGTTATCAAAGTACTTCCTTTGCTTTTAATGCCGACTTTGTTTATATGAATGAAGTATATAACATGACTTCATTTGCTAGATTAATTATATATATAAATACTCTATTCGCTTAGCCCCCGGGGTAGAAATTGTTATATTGTAGGCTTTGACTTCATATATTAAATGTTGTGCTCACCTCCCGAGACCAACCTTCCTCCATACCGACCTTTTCCCGCCCTATTAATTAGGTTGAGCTCCTTTTACAAAATAATTGGATGAGTAGATTTTCAAGAAAACTAATGCAATCAGGAGGGGCCTTAATGCAACACTTTAGGGGCTTTCCTTAGAACTTTCTATTCTGAGTTAGGTCCAGCTACTCAGTTAAATAAAATACATATATAAGTAAGGTAGCCAATCAGTTCAGTTCAAGTGACATATCAATAGCCAAGTCTGCGTTCATGATGCGTTGAGTTTCATAAAGATACTGATTGATACTACGTTTGGGTAACTCAAGAAGTAATACACCTGTAGTGGAAGTTTTGGTTTATATATAGGTTATAGTGATAATACTTCTTTAACTTGTATCTATGGCATTAGGGCCTTTAGCAATAATATAGTTTTGATGTGAGAGTCTAAATGTCTCGTCTCTTGTTGTATGATGTAAAATTTGTTTGGCTTGTATTATTTAAATTTGTTGATTTAATATTAAGTTAATGCATGTATTATGTTATACTACACATAAATCTTGTACCTACATTTATTTCTAGTTAACTTTAAGAGCTACATCACGATTGAAATACATCTGGTAATTTAACCAATCAACTAATAAAAACAAAACCGTGTGGAAAAATAGTTTTAACCTACTACTACAACACTGAAAACTAAAACTAGAAACAAGTCATAACTACTATAATTCTAATAATTTTCTAGTTAATTGAATAGTAAATATTAATGACATTTTCTCATAAGCTAGGAACATGCAAAAGCTTTAGGTTGATAATCAGAAGTAAACATAGAATTCAATCTAAAGACAAGAAGAGAAGGCCATTAACACATAACAAATAAAATATTTGCAGAAATAAATTAGAAAACACATAGTGATAATGTTAAACTAGTTTACAACGGTTGCAAAAAAATAGTTGGGATGACCACATACCTTATAGTGGTAGAATATGAGTAGCCAACTTAGTTACTCATGTCACCCCAAGCATGCACTATGATTCCATTAGGGCCAACACTTCTCCTCTACAAGTCCACAATCCCACTATTCCTCTTTAGTAGGGTCAATATTAGTTTAGAACTCAAAGTTCTTAACACACTATCCAACTCAATTCTCTTACAAAACTCTCAACACAAGTTACCTAATACTTTCAAGTGCTCACACAATAATACATCCCAACATACTTGGTAGTTTCCTATGCCCTCTCTTACACTCATATATAGAATAGTTTCATAGGTCTTACTTCCAAATCCTTTCCCTCCTCTTTGGGAATTTGTATCCTTAGATTCACCAGGTGTTAGTTCAATATTTTTGTCCAATGACACTTGTAAACTCTCTCCCTCAGTGTATAGTAAGATTTTGTTCCCCCCTCGTGGAAAAATATTCATCTCTATTAATGGCCACCCAATTGTTCTCATTTATTAAATTATTAATAAAATGTCTTTTACAACATTTAATCATGTACACTTTTGAGTTTAAACATAATAGCATATTTCACCTAAAGGCATAATCCAAATTTTAAGCTATCTAAATAATTACTCAAACACAAGGATATTACATAAAGGTTTTAAGAAAAAAATATGTAGATCATTGCACTAAGAGTAGCAAAGTGCTTACAACCAAGTATGGGGGAGATGTGTAACGTTATGTAATGATATCGTGTTATGTACCAAAAATTAAAGGTAATTAAAAAAATTATGTCCGCTCATAAAATAAAAAATCAAAACGAGATAAAAAATAATTAAAAAAATCGATATCCACTCATAAAATAAAAATTTAAAACCAAATAAAAAGTCATTAAAAAAATAACACCTCAACAAATTTGTTCCCTCTTGGTGCTTCATAGATCCACGTTTAGGATGGATCTATGTTGGTTATCATAGTAATCACTTAAAAGGTTAGGAATGTCAATATTGTATCAAATATTTGGAAATTGCGAACTAATGTTGTTGTCTCTAGGAAATTCTAAGAGAAAGAGATTTTCATATTTAATCTTCTTAGTATCACAAAGATAACAAATTATTTCATCCAATGAGATTTTAGGAATTTTCTAATTCCCTTTTTCCCTATGGATCTCATGAGAGTTTGTTCTTATCTAGCACTATTAATTTTATTCTTTATGCTATTTAAAATAGAAAGATACTTTTCATCTTCTCTATTAGCTTTGATCACCTCTTTATAGTATCTTAATTTTCTCTTATCTTTTGATTATTTATTACACCAAAATTTATCTTTAATTTTAGATGTAATAATATTTTTAATAGTAACATTACTATGCAAAGTGCCCTCCTTCTCAACTCCCTAATGATTTATCCAAGACTTGGCATATTTTTTCCAACCTCGTTTCGGCCACAAGTGGTTTTGAGAGGAGTTTGAAGTAATCGTAGGAAGCATATTGTTTCCTATGTTGTTTATCTTGTTCTTGGGCATTAGGTGCATGGTCATATCCATGCTCTCAATTGGGGAGATACTTACTTCTATGAGGACAATAGCACATGGTGTATTGCCTTTAATTTTGAAATTATAAGTTATAACCACACGGGGGTTCACTTAGTGAACTTGTTACATAGCACGACTGTTCATAGGATATTAAAGAATATCCCTAATTGCACTAAATATTGGAAAATGCCTCCTAAAATTGTATTGTTGAACCTCCCTCCCAATATACCTTTCCAATCATGAAATCCCCTTGTTTCACGAGATATTGTAGTTATCCATTTTTATCAACCCATTTTCAATACCCCCTTTATATAATATTATCAAGTTGTAGCAAATAGGATTCCTAACGCATCTTAGTATAAGCCAACATGATGCTAAATAAAATAATAGTGTAATGCTAATAATTATCCCACCGGGATTTCAGGGGTGAATGATCAATTTGTAGCTTTGGATAGTGGAATTCCCAACGAAATATTAATGGGGAAGGGAAAATGTATATAAGGAAACCTAGTCAAGAGATCAATGTAATAAAGAATGAAAAAAAAGATAGCCCAACACTCATTGAAACACTTAGAAAAGATGAGAATTGCAGATGTTTCACACTATAGCCTATCAATCTACCAATTTTATATCATGTAAATACAAGTATAACCATGTAGAGCTCATGTTTTCTATAATCTTAATAAATTGGAGATATGAATTAAGCCCATGATTTGGAGGTATGAATCCATCCCACGATTTGGAGGTTATTCCTTACAACGCCTCGGTTGATGCACAATCATGGACTCCTTTAAAGACACTTTAGATGCCACATAATACTGAAAAAACCTGGAACCTATGACTTTAGGTGACAATTAAAGGTACTTCCATAACAGATTTGAAGATGAAGTAAAAAGACAAAAGATAGGTAATAGAATTAGCTTTCTATAAAAAATTTGTGTAAATGATTATAAAATTGGTTTCCGTTAAATTGGGTTTTCAAATTTTCAACACATCATAACATATATGTTTGTGCGGGTGCCACACTTATTGAGGCAAATGATGCCAATTTTGGATAAAATATTGCAGACATATAAAGGACATATGGGCCTAGTGCAACACTATTTTTTCAAAAATATTCATGAATTATTTTTTTTATTATTAATTATTGAAGTCAGAAAACCTTGAAATGAAAACATTATGTGCAGGTGCAACACTTTAGGGGGAAAAATTAATGAAATCATTTATTTCTATATATGAGATTGTAGAGCTCAGTCTCCTCTAGTGCACCATATAGTTTTCTTGGGAAATGGTGAAGGCAATCAAAAGTTATATAAAAACCAATCAATGTATGTATTTTCGAAAAATGATGTGTGTCATTTAGGAAATTAATAATAAATAAATAAAACATACATTTTTATAAAAAAATTACATATTCAGAATCGTCAGATAGTACTCTACAATATTCTATATTTTCATAAAAAATATTGAGTTGTTCATAGCAAAACACACCATTGAAACTGAGCATATTGATAGAGTTCTAAAATACAGGCAATGGCCTCGGTTTTTTTCTTCTGGCCAATAGGTTGGGTAGTCCGAAGCTATTTTCGAACATCATCCCAAGCCTTGTTCTCGCCGAGTTTTTAAATTTTAAATTAACGCATATGCGGTTTAGACTTGTTCATATCGCATATGCGATATAACGGATATGTGTTTTTGGTTATTAAAAAAGAATAAAAAGAGAATAAAGATTATTAGATAAAAGAGTGGCATAAAGATTATTCTTTTGAAAGGTAAGATAGCATCCCATCATGGTTAATATAGCATTGTTTAACATGACAAATGGGTTCGGAAACAATACATCTCTATTTTGAACTAAGTTATATTTGATATATTAAGGAGTATGGTATAAAGTATAAACTCACAACAAAGTGAAGGGGACATCTAAGAAGCCAAATGGTTGATTGTGGATTGTTATTGATGAAGTAATTGGGATATCATGGTGAGTATAATTTGGTTTTCAATTTATTTTCAAGGGTTAGGGATTTAATCCTCGTCGTTTTAATAATTTTCCTTGTATCCTATCCTAGGTATGAGAGTTAATAGGCACCAAAGAAAATTCAATTCAAATATATCTCTAGAATTCCATCTTCACTATTGTGTAGTCTTCTCATATAGAACTTCACCTTACTACACTAAGATAGTTGAATTTTATGGCTTCGACCTATAGTTCACTATGCATCTATTGATTGATGTTATTGATGATAACCAACACATCTTTGCACTTATTTTGTTAATCAAACTTTCTTTGATATTAGTGTAGTAAAATGACTTCAAGTAGGGCTTTTATTTAATTTCAAATGTATTATATAACTTAATAATGCTCTACTTGAGTTGATGATGATTATGGTTGTTATTAACGTCCATTGAGACACATATTTTGAATTTGGGATGTAATGTGGGTGTACAAATGACATTTTAATGTGATTTGTTTCTATATGATCTTTAATAGTTTAATCATATTACACTATTGATTCAAAAACGACAAAGCATTTAACTAGAAATTTTGCAACAAATCATTTAACTAGAAATCTTGATGATTGATCCTTTCACTCACTCCATACCTCACTTTCTCCCCCTACCTCCTCTCTCCACCCCCTTCTCTCTCCCCCCATAATTCCTTCTCTCTCACACACATCCACACACCCTCTAAAACAATTCCTTTGTTGCCCCTCCCTCCCTGTGTTCCATCCTATCACTCACTCCATCCCTCACTTTCTCCCCCTACCTCCTCTCTCCTCCTTCAAGCCTTCATCCCTCCTTCATCTCTCCATATTTCTCTCCTTTCCTTAATATCCATGATCTCTCTCTCTCTCTCTCTCTCTCTCTCTCTCTCTCGTACACACACACACATGCAATCCCTCATCTCTATCCCTCGGTGTAACCATCCTTGGCCATCCTTCATTTCCCTAAATCCCTACTCTCTCATTGTTATTATCCCACTCTCTCACCCTCTAACCATCCCTCCATCCATCATTCTCTCTCTCTCTCTCTCTCTCACTCTTTAACCACCCCCCATTTGTCTCTCTCATTCACTCACTCTATACCTCTATCTATAACACCACTCCATCCATCCCTCTCCTCCCTCTCACTCTTCAACGACCCCCCCCCATTTGTCCCTCCGTCCATTATGCTATATCTTTCCTCCATCCATTATCCAATATCTTTATTGCACCCAATCATCCCTCCCTTTTATATATCACCCTCTTCCATCCCCCCTATATCTCTCACCCTCCCTCCCTCCCTCCCTCCAATCTCTTCCCTTTATATTTCTCCTCCCTTCAGTCCCCCCTCATATCAATGTCCAGAGACCCATCCCTCCCTTCCCCTTATATTTCTCCTCCCTTCATCCCCCCCATATCTCTCCCCTACCCATCCCTCCCTCCCTCCCATGATTCCCTCTACAAATTCCTCTCCCTCGTTTGACTCCCCCCACACCTCTTTTAGCTTAATCAATGTAATGTTGGGGCATGAGCCACCCCATAGATCATCTGGATGGAATCTTGGGAGTCTAAATTGTATTATAAGGGGATAAGGGTGACATTATAGGGTTTTGGATGGAAGGGATGGGTCTCTGGACATTGACCATAGTCATGGAATAAAAGATGGTCGAATGAGTCTCTAAATAAACACACATACACTATAGATGGAATATTTGGCCTTTAGTGGGATATGGGTGTCATTATGAGGTTTTATGCACTAAGGATGGGTCTTAGGGTCTTAACCATGGTAATGGGACAAAAGTGTAACAGAAATAAGTCTTAAACCACTACACATGTCCTTTAAAGGGGATATTTATCCTTAATATGGGATATATGTGCTATTAGACTATTTTATGCATTGAATATTGTTCTCAAGGCATTGACCATGGTCATTTGGGAACCATTACGAATATTTCCAGACAAGACATAGTTCTGAAGACACTACCATGGTCCAAGGATAAATCCAATCTTCTAGGGATTAAATGGTGTTTTATGGTTCATGGTTAAAAGAGGTTTCAATAGTTGATATGCACTAAATCACATATGTGATATAACACATGTGCGATATATCACATATGCGATTTAGTGATCACATTTATAACAAACTGGCTGTTAGCAAAAAGTGTAAAAAACAGAGTTCATATCACATATGCGATATAACGCATATGCATTAAAACGGAGATGCGTTATATCACATATGCGTTATTTGCTTAATAAAAAACCTTGGGTTGCGGGCTATGCGCCAGTTTTACTGTACAGGAAAAGACAGAATTCTTCTGAAACCCGCGTAGAGCATGCTGTTCAATCAACAATTTAGTCATTTATTACACAGATCCATAGGTTTTGTACAATTTTGGGTGGATTTCAATGGGAAATCCACGTAATAGAGTTCGGAAGTCAGTGAGGAAGATGCTTACACCCGAAGAAGCTGAAATTAAAAAATAAAAGAAGAGGGAACATTCAAGAAATCATCGACATTGATTGGATGAGCAAATACCTCCCATTCCTGCTCAACAAATACCTGACGGAGAGGTTGAGGAAGATATTGCAACTTTAATGCAAGCTGGTTATAACCAAGATGAAAATCTTGGTCCATTATTAATTGGACAACCCTCTAAAGAGTTCAACCATTATGTTCCTGACAAGACTCTGCAACAACCAAGCTAGGTGGTTCAATCTCCTAATCGAAGTTGTCATCCTGCAGTGGATGTAAACATCTCTCCAGCATTTCAAACGACAAGAAATCTCGCATCAAAACGAAATAGAACTCCTAAACGCATACACGTGGACAAGAGTGAATTGACTTCCATGGAAGGTAAGGTGGCTAAACGCATAATCCTTCGTCATTGTTCTCAAATAATGAAACAATATTTTGAACCAAAATCTGAAGCAGGTAAATGCCAATTGTTTTTAGCTTTGATTAAATCTAGAAGTATGGAAACTGTTACAAAAAAGTTAGGCATAAGAACATTGAAGAATACCGAATCAAGTAATCACATTGTTAAATCTCTTGTTGCTACATTCACATTGATTGGTAAAAAAACTCGTTCAGAAGACTTTAATGTGGCTCGTCGCGTATTGGCTGAATCAATTGTATCTAGATCCACAAGACAATGTCGTTTACTTAAATGCACATCAGAAATTGTCCCTTTACATCCAAAGACACTTAAAAAATATTCAGTTAGAAGAGACAACCTTGATGTAGAGGGACAAATGGAAACATTACAGGAATTTATCGGTAGGTTGCCCCGCAAAGACATGAAGTTGGTCGAAGCAGTGAAGGGACTAGTGCACATGTTTTGGCATGATAACACTAGGCATTCTTCTATTAACACGAAGAATGTGTTAAAACGTTGTAGGGGTTCTATGAAAAATGAAACTCATGTTAAACATTTGCTTGACATGACACAAACTCAATTGTTCGAGATGTTTAAAGTTGCCCATGTAGAGCTAAGGCTCGGGAAAAGATCTTTTGAAAAATGCAAGGCTTAGTATGTTAGAATCAATAGAATCTGGAACACTCGTTTTTGTAGATACCACATAGAGTTTGATCTATATTAACATACATTTGCACATATACGTCGTTTTTTACATCCTAACTATTTGCAGGAATTCTCAAGTACAGTACCTCCAATGTCATCTAGAGATTTCATCCATAGCATAATGTGTCTAAGGCAAGCTAGGAAGACACATTACTTAAAACAATGTGTAGAGGGTTCTTGCAACAATTGTGGTGGGCTATCATTATGGTCCGATTACATCCATGCGAGTGAAGATCAAGCATTCAGGAATGCAATTGTCGAGAAGCAGAACTTTCAGTATGAGACATATAAGCTACGTGATGGGAAAGAAAGCAAGAAGGTTAAATTGGTGACTTCACATGTGACAATCTACATGAATAATGTTCATTTAACTGAGTGTACATTGTTTATGTTGTTTTATAACATTGTTAAATATTGATGTATATTAATATTCATGTAAATCTTTTTATGTTGTGATATAACATTGTTTATTTTTTTCCACCAAGTGCAAGTATGTGATTTTATTCCATAGTTTCGTGGAAAGATCCAATAGTACATTCAGCATGTCGATATGGCATGGTGGCAAGATCAGCAATTCATAATATGCCGGGACACTGTCCCTTATAGAACAATACTATCAATGGTTGAATTTGCAAAAAATTACACCTTACAACTACAAAATGAAATACAAAGTCAATACTATCACTCAAAGCAGGTGAGCATATCACTTATCAACATGGGCCATAAAGCAATGAAGAGAAACGTGTGATATTGAAAGAAAGTTACTTTTACATAAGTAACGACCGGACCCATGACATCCATTACGTGCAACATTGCTTTCAATTGTTCTATGATCATGTGATAGATATGTATATACCATTTTATCGTCATTTGATTTGGTCAGATGGTTGTGCTAGACAGTTCAAGAATGCATGTGTATTTCAATGGTTGTGTTTGTTGCACATAAAATACAAGGTGCCACATACATGGAACTACTTTGAAACAGGTCATGGCAAAGGAGAGTATGATGGTGTTGGTGCATGCATAAAAATTTCCCTTCGAAGGGAAGAGATGAATTTTACAGGTGCTTGCCTCTGAGACACTTCATCTATAGTCAAATGGTGTGCATCTATGATGGGAGAACAAGAAACAAAAAAACACCTAGTGTTATAGCTCGAAATGACACCTCTCCGTCCATGACGACACTTGCTTCCCTTGGTCGCATGACGACACTTCTTGAGATCAAGTTCAGTCACACAACAGGACATTTGTGGATGGAGGAGTCAATTGGGACACTAAAAATTGTTGAAATTACCTTATTCTTGACCCATTTGATGTATATGACCCTTAGGAACATTTTTTCAGACCAAACCATCTACTGAAAATGAGCAAAAAAGCTTGTTTTTGGCCATTTTTTAACATGAGCGCAACTCCACTATTGAAATAGTAGCGTGTGTACACGACTTTGCTTCATTTAAAGTAGCGCTCAATTACATTTGTACACGACTTTGTCTATTGTAGAGTAGCGTACACCCCTGTTTTGGTCAAAATCTCGAAATTCGAGTAAGTTAAGTTGGTTGGGAAACCTCTTGAGTGGTTATAACTTCTTTTCCTCTTCCTCATTGACTATATAAGGAGGGTAGAAGGGTCATGTGAGGGGACTAAGCCCAATTACAAAGTTATGCTAGAGGAATGGAGACCCTCATCCCCCTCTCTTGTGCTTCAGTTTTGGTAAACCCTAGTACAGTTACTTAGAGGCTGGGATCCTTGGAGAACGGAAGCAGGAGACCTTGAATCTAGGTTTCATGAAGTGCCAAGCTTGAAAGAAGGTATAACTATATGTACTTGCTTTCATTCATTAATAAAGATCAGACATTCTTCTCTTACCAAATATGACCTATTAATGTGTCTTAGATTTGATTACTGTTTGATTATAGTTTGATGTATCTTTATATTATGGATATCAGTCTTATATATGTAGTCAAATGTATTCGAGAAAGGTATCAAGCTGTTTTGCAGGTCTGGGCATTGGAACGCTGGATAAGCATTGAAGCGCGAGGGAGGCAAAGCTAGGATCAACCTTCTGAATAAGGTGCCTACATCTCTAAACCCTAATCTCTTCATTTATTTGTTGTACTTGCATAATGCTTGTAAGTTTATCTTTATCACCGTAAGTTGGTAGTTTCTCCCCTGAACTATAGGTGCATTTTCTCCCCTCTCTTGTGCATTTTCTCCCATCCTTGTACTGATCCTACATTCATGATTTGAACCTCTTTTGATCATTTTGGGCTTGCTTGGGAAGTTTTGGGGCTTGTTGACCCAAGTTGGGGGGTTGTGGACCTATTTGGTGTTTTGTACCTTAATTTGAGTCTGATTGAACTTGCTTGCCCCATTTCCACTGGATTTGAAACCTCTTGAGTCTTCTTGACCCTGTTTGTATCTATTTGAGTGAAATTTCTCTTTTAGGTTGGTTTCTTATCCTCCCTTGTGCTTTTAGTTTTTCTTTTCTAGTGAAAGCTCAAGTGTTTTGGCTGTTGTTCAAGACCTTGTTTGCATTGTTTATGTGCAGACCTGAATTTACCAAACCATACTTCTTCGTAGGTCATTTGCTTCGTTTGGGTCTAAAAGTAGTTTTCGTACTCTTTTCCCAATGTTTGGCATGCTTACATCAATAAGAATTTGAAAGTCATATTTGATAGCTTTTACTGTTTCATAAAGAGAACCTAAAAGTTTCTTTGCTTTGCTTTGATAATAGGTTAGTTTCAATTTTGTTTCTTACCTTTGAAAAGCATGAAGAATTTTGATTTATCTTCTAAATAGAGTACCTTGCAAGTGGCTTAAAAGTTTTTAGAGTGCTTTGCATCAAAAAGAACAAGTTTTCTTTTGCATACCTAGTTGTTTGAGTAGCTGCATTCTTAGGTTTTGAGTTTATTTTTGTACATTTAGACTTTATTTTTACCTTTTTTGCATTCGAAATATTACAAATTGCAATTGCACATGCATTCTAGATCAGAATTTTAAGACTTGCATTGAAAAGAAAAAGATTTGTTTGGTGGTAAATATTTCATTTTCAGTACTCTATCTCTATTATAACCACTCTCACACACCCACTACCTTTTTGAGTAAGCAAGTAACCTTTAAAATGAACTCTAATAAAATGAACTAGCAACATTTTCTTTTCTAGGTTACACTACACCAACTAGTCTTGGTTAGGATCTTGGGTTTAAAACACCTTAAACCACCCAAGATCACACATTACGCAAAAATCGTAGTGAGACTATCACAGGTAAAACCATTTCACTCAAAACTTGCCTGGGATCTATGCAGTAGGTCATTGCGAGATCAGATTGTTGGGAATACTCCTCCTACTTTCTGTTTGAGCATACGCCAATATTGGATTGCGTATTGGGGACTCTTTCAAGTTTCGGGCTTAGTTACCTTGCCCACGCTTTCTGATTCGAACGGTGACTGTTCCCCCAGGAGTTTTCGATGTTGTGGTATCCTTAGTATCTGACCATAGGTTCATACACAAGTGACAGCGGAGGGTATATCTGCTGTACCTAAGACAGACATGGGAGGAAATCCCTTGCAGGTCTTTGGGAGGGCGATTGGGTGATTCCAGCGCTTGCACCCTTAGTCATTGTATTGTGGACCCCAAGTAACTATCTTTCTTCCTTCGTTGATCTGTTCTGGGCCCTCATCATCCCAGACTCTTCTCCGAAAGGCATCTGTTTGCCTGGTTTGATTTACCTAGGACCTTTTTTAGTGGTGTGCTCTTTATGCTACTTTTTTTTTAGTTGGACTTAGAGAACTTCTTGTTCATTTGAGCAGGAAACTATGTCTAGCATTCCGGCGAGTGCCAATCAAGGTACCCCTGTTCCGAGGGAACCTTGTGCT
The DNA here is from genome assembly GCA_027924585.1 of Larix kaempferi. NCBI lineage: Eukaryota > Viridiplantae > Streptophyta > Pinopsida > Pinales > Pinaceae > Larix > Larix kaempferi. The sequence goes on along the minus strand of BSBM01001166.1, from coordinate 7,238,873 downwards.
GTTCCATTCATTGGAAACATTAGTTCTCCCTTAATGGCTACTCTGAATCTTCCTGGATTCACTATTGGGCTGTCAGTTTGGTTGTTTTCCACTCCGAATGCCTTGCATGCTCCTGACGCTTCTTTTGTGAGCACCTCAAATCAAGAGCATCAGAACCCTGTGCCTCCCTTGCCAGTAACATCTTCTCCTCCTCCTTCTACCTCATGTGGCGAAAGTAGCAATACTAGTAGCCAGCAGTCTAAAAGGAATAGACGGAGGAAGAATAGGAAGAAGGTGCCAAAACAAGGGGGCAAGCACCCTGCCTCTGCAAGTCATGCTGGGGGAAAACACCCTTCCTCTGCAAGTCATGCAGGGGGCACCTACCCAACCTCTGGAGGTCATGCTGGGAGAAAACTTTTAGTCACTGAAAATCATACTGAAAGTTTGTCTTCAACCACTGTCAGTCATGTTCAGGACACGTCATTGATCACTGCTAGTCATATTAATGACAAGTCACCAGTTCCTGTGAGTCATACTAGAGACACCAGATCAGCCACTGCAAGTCATCCTGAGGGAGTTGACATTGTCGACAAACCCAACAAACATAATCTTAAGTTCCCTTGTAAGTTTTGCGAGGGAGACCACTTTACTTACTTGTGCCCTGTACTTCCAGAAGTGCAAAAAGTGTGGTCCTTAGTTCAAAAGTCTTCTGCTTCTGAGCAACCAGCCTCTGTGAGTCATGCTGGGGGCAAGCTATCAGCCAATGCTAGTCATGCTGAGAGTACTGACATTGTAAAGGAGTCTAAACCTATAGGACGGAAACCAAAGTTCCCTTGTAAACTTTGTAAGGGAGATCACCTTACTCACCGACGCCCTGCCATTCCAGAGGCAAGAAGAGTGTGGTCCATGTCTGAAAGAACCTCTGTTCTGGAGTTGTCTATAGATTCCCTATAGTCAGATCAACCTTTGGTTGATAAAGTGGTTGAACCAATGCAATCTTTGGTCGACCCCACTCTTCCTTCGGAGAGTGAAGTGATTGAATCGATGCAATCTTCGACTGATCCCATCAGTCCTTCGGAGATTGATGCACCTACTGCTGAAGTCTTCTGCATTACCAGTTTGGATATTCCTGAAAAAGGGGGCACTTCATCTGTGCCATGTGAACTCCTAACAGGCCCTAGGATTGTTTCCTTTGATTGGAATAGTCTAGCCGAGCCTTGTCTTCCTTCTTCGACACCTTTCCAGATAAAGGTTGACATCGGGAACCGTACGGTTAATCGATGCATTGTTGATGAAGGTGCTTCTGTTAGTATCTTATCTGCTTATGCTTGGAGAGATTTGGGTTTCCCTAATGTTATTCCAGCTGTTAATTGGCCGTTGACCTTTGATAAAAGACCTAGTGAACCATTTGGATTCCTCCGTCAGGCACCTGTTACTTTGGGTGGAAAAACAGTCTTAGTTGATTTTATGGTTTTAAAGGACCTTATGGACTTTGATATGATCCTCGGGCATGATTACGTTTATGCTATGCATGCTGTGGTGTCTACGCTTTTTCGTGTGATGCATTTCCCTCATAACAAAAACATTGTCACCATCGACCAACTTGCATTCGTTGATCCTCCTTACTACCCAACTGTAGACCAGTCAGATCCCTCGTCATTAGGAACTACTATGTCACATGGGAATGTTGTGGCATATTGTTCCTTGAGTTCAAATGCTACTGAGAAGAAGTCTCTGAATTCATGCTTACCTTCTCGGGACTTGGTCCTAGCTTTTGACCAAGTGACACCTCCATCTGAATGTTTAGATATGTGTTCTATCTGGGATGATATACTTCCTTTTGATGAAGTTTTCCTAGAGTCCATAGTACAGTTTGCCATTCATTTGGATGTTGATCCAGTCGCAGTTATGTCCATCCCCAGTTTGAACTTAAAGTCTGATCTTCCTACTGTTGAGTCTTTGGACTCTCCTATAGATCTGCAAATCGATGTTCCTGCTGAGTTTGGTTATGCTTCTAGAATTTTCAACTCCCGTGATGATGAATTTGTTTCTACAGATTCCATCATGTCCTTCAACTTTGATCTTCATCCTGAAGTTGATCTTGTTGATTGTAAGTCCTCGGGCTTCGGTACCATAGAGTCTTCATTTGAAAACTCTGCCTTGTTTATGCCTGTTGTTGATGATAGTGAAGTTGAAAGTATTTTTACCACAGTGACTTGTATCGGGTCTTTCCTTACATATGTTTTAGATATGATCCTGGTACTAATGTTTCTTGGAGACAGGATTCTTAGCTGGATGTGTACTTACTTACTGGTCCTTTTCGACACTTTGTGCGACCATGTCAGGTATATTCGAAACCTTGCATATAGGTTTAGGCTTCCCTGCTGTTATGTTGCATTTGAACCTTTTGCCATCCGAATTCGCCATAGGGTCAAACCTGTTGGATATTGGTGTGTTATCCATCTCTTTATGCATTGTGCACCAGTCCGACAGTAGAGCCTACCTAACATGGGTCACCCTAGTCAGCACCCTTATGCCATTATGGTGCCCATGCTGAGTTTTTCTCATAGGCTTGGGAGACTTTTTAGATTTACCATGACTTTGAGAAGAAGCCTCATATCTTTCTTCTTCATCTATTTCTGTCCATCCCTGATAAGGCTCCCATCTTTATGTTCAAGTTGTATGTGCATCTGTTATGATCTCGCTTGCGCTAATGAGCCTGATGCCGGATTCCACGCTTTTAGCTCATTGTATAAGCCTCCATCTCTAATCTCATTTCCGCTAAGCCCTGTATCATTTTTCCCTCACAATTTGACACCTTTTACCTGGAGGAGACACACCTTGAGTGTCCTTATCTTGTTCATGTTCCTTGCATTAGGGATAGCTTTGTTCCATGCGCTTGGAGCTAGTTTTGCATGTCCCTGACACTCGTCTCCTCCCATTTCGAGCATTCTTCTTTTACTTCAAGCTCGTTAAAAACAGTAAGTAGGTTTCGAGCATTCTTCTTTTACTTCGAGCTCGTTAAAAACAGTAAGTAGGTTATGAGCAGTCTTCCACCTTTCCTTCGAGCTCATTAAAAACAGTAAGGAGGCTATGAGCATTTCTTTCATCTTCACTTCGAGCTCATTAAAAACAGTAAGGAAGTTGTGAGCATTTTTTGTATCTCCTTTGAGCTCGTTAAAAACAGTAAGGAGGTCATGAGTTTACTTTTTCGGACTCGTTAAAGCTTTATGGAAAAGATCCCTATGGAGTTCTTTTAAGCCCTTTTCAGACTCCTTAAATAGGAAAAGTTTGCCGAGCATAGTTGTCTTTTTGGGCTCGTTAAAATAACTGAACCGACATCCACTTAGGTATAGAATTACCCTTTTTTCGGGCCTTGGTGGATAATTTACGGAAAAGGTATACTCTAGGTATACTCTTGTATGCACTAGAAGAGTTCTTCTTTCATTATTTTACACTTTTTCGGGGAAGGATACTACCTTTACGAAAAAGGACCTTTGGAGTCGTCTTTAGGGTTTTCAGACTCTCGAAATGTGAAAACACCAAGCGAGCATTCACCTACTTGGGCTCGAGGTGAAATCCACGGATAGGTGTATAGAGGATTGTTTAAGTTTTTCAACTCTATAAGCAAGAAAACACCGCCGAGCATAGACCAATCCGGGCTCGATATCAAATCCACGGATAGGTGTATGGAGTTTTCTTCTAGGTTTTTCAGACTCCTTAAATATGAAAATACCATCGAGCATGCTTTAGTTCTTTTTCCAGCTCGTTAAAAAATGAAAAAGGAAAGGGAAGGGAAGAATGTTAAAATATCTTTCAATATGATGGCAGCAAGTCAACTATATCCTTGAACAAAGCACCTATTTTGAGTCTATCAAACAAGTTGGGTTCTAGCATTGGCCTTAGGATAACCTAATCTCAGAGTTCCTACTCCTTCGTTTGGTTAGTTTTCCAATCATTTAGAGAATCTGTTAATGTCTCCTACATTGTAGACTTGCGTCGTGGTCCCTTTGTGTTCAAAGCTGCCTAATTCACTCTTGTGTCGTGCTCACTGTTCAAGGATATAACCTGTGTCGGCCATTCTGCAGTTGCCTTGACCTCATGTGTCGGCCATTCCTTGGTGTCAGTATGTTTCATCATGTGTTCAGTCCTACTCCAAATCAGCTCATACCTGTTGAGTGTCCCTCGTGTTGGCTGATGGAGGATGCATTAAGGACTCCCTTCCAATGGACTTCTTCCCATCGACTTCAACTCATTGTGCTCTGGGAATGAAGTTTAGAGTTTTAGTTAGTACCTTGGGGATTGCAGTCATTAGTGACAGTTTCCCTCGCTATTGGATAGATGGGAATACGTCAATGTCTCCTATCCGATGGATTCTTCAAGTGTTCGACAGCAAGACCACTTATTCACACTTGCTTGAATGTACTAGGTACCTTGGGTTCCATTTTCATTATTGGTGGACACCCTCGCGTTTGTTAACGGTATACATCAATGACCGGTAATCGAACGATACCTCCCATGTTCGACAACAACTCATTTATTCGCATGGATAGGTTTGTACCTTGGGTTGTTTTTGGATGAAGACCTTGGGATCCTCGATAGCATCACCTCATTTATGTTATCGCCCAAGTTGCGTAAGACTGAGCCACACTCTTTTGGGGCTCTTGATGAGACATAGATCCAGCTTGTTCTCTATGGCTATGTTCTCCAGTTTTGACATAGATCCACCTTGTATTTATGTAGCTATGTTTACACTTATGTTCCTCATGGATCCACGCTTGTATTTTAGTGTCCATGATATATGCATCAGTATTTGGATCATTATTTTATCCTCTTGGAGGTCATGTTCCACCATTTGAACATGGACAGTTACCCCAAGGATAAGTTTGTCTGACATTGCCTTTGCTTTCAGGTACTTCATTTGAGCCTATGATTCTTGGTTTCTCCGTTCCTCCATGATTCAACTCTTTGTTATTTATAATGTATTTCGGCCATCATTTCCCGCACTCCCTCTAACCTCATACATTAGGGGGCATCTGTTATAGCTCGAAATGACACCTCTCCGTCCGTGACGACACTTGCTTCCCTTGGTCGCATGACGACACTTCTTGAGATCAAGTTCAATCACACAACAGGACATTTGTGGATGGAGGAGTCATTTGGGACACTAAAAATGGTTGAAATTACCTCATTCTTGAGCCATTTGATGTATATGACCCTTAGGAACATTTTTCCAGACCAAACCATCTCCTGAAAATGAGCAGAAAAGCCTGTTTTTTGCCATTTTTTAACATGAGCGCGACTCCACTGTTGAAATAGTAGCATGTGTACGCGACTTTGCTTCATTTAAAGTAGCACTCAATTACATGTGTACACGACTTTGTCTATTGTAGAGTAGCGTAAACCCCTGTTTTGGTCAAAATCTCGAAATTCGAGTAAGTTAAGTTGGTTGGGAAACCTCTTGAATGGTTATAACTTATTTTCCTCTTCTTCATTGACTATATAAGGAGGGTAGAAGGGTCATGTGAGGGGACTAAGCCCAATTACAAAGTTATGCTAGAGGAATGGAGACCCTCATCCCCCTCTCTTGTGCTTCAGTTTTGGTAAACCCTAGTACAGTTGCTTAGCGGCTGGGATCTTTGGAGAACGGAAGCAGGAGACCTTGAATCTAGGTTTCGTGAAGTGCCAAGCATGAAAGAAGGTATAACTGTATGTACTTGCTTTCATTCATTAATAAAGATCAGACATTCTTCTCTTTCCAAATATGACCTATTAATGTGTCTTAGATTTGATTACTGTTTGATTATAGTTTGATGTCTCTTTATATTATGGATATCAGTCTTATATATGTAGTCAAATGTATTCGAGAAAGGTATCAAGTTGTTTTGCAGGTCTAGGCATTGCAACGCTGGATAAGCATTGAAGAGCGAGGCAGGCAAAGCTAGGATCAACCTTCTGAATAAGGTGCCTACATCTCTAAACCCTAATCTCTTCATTTATTTGTTGTACTTGCAGAATGCTTGTAAGTCTATCTTTATCATCGTAAGTTGGTAGTTTCTCCCCTGAACTATAGGTGCATTTTCCCCACAACACCTAGTGCGGAGAATATTATGGGAGGTGATAGATGTGGACCGATCCCATACACATTGGGTGAACACAGTGCATGGAACTCGAGGTCACTACTACATTTTTGACCTTTAAGGGGGGTTGTCTTCCGCCCCCAAAAGTGACCTACGGGGGGGGTTTTGGCTTTGGGGGCAGTTTTGGCAATACCGCCCCTAAAGGCACCGATGTTAAAAAATTTTCCCTTTAAGGGTGGTTTTTGACAAGTTTGGAACCGCCCCCAAAAGTGACTTTTGGGGGCGGTTTGTGGCCCCCCTCATAGAGCTCTATGGAGGTGGTTTTAAACCCCCCTCGTAGACCCCTTCATAGAGACCTACGGGGGCAGTTTTGAACCCCCCTCATAGAGACCTACGAGGGCAGTTGTGAACCCCCCTCATAAGCCCCCTCATACAAACCTACAGGAGCAGTTTGGAACCCCCCTCGTAGAGGACTATAAGGGCGGTTTCAAACCCCCCTCGTAGAGGTCTATAGGTGCGGTTGTGAACCCCCCTCGTATATTCCTATAGGGGTGGTTTGGAACCCCCCTTGTAGAGTCCTATAGGGGCAGTTGTGAACCCCCCTCGTATAGTCTTATAGGGGCGGTTTGGAACCCCCCTTGTAGAGGCCTATAGGGAAAATTTAGAACCCCCCTCATAGAGGCTTATAGGGGCGGTTTTGAACCCCCCTCGTAGAGACCTATAGAGGAAGTTTGAAACTCCCCTCGTAGAGGCCTATAGGGGTAGTTTGTAACTCCCCACGTAGATGCCTATAGGGGTGGTTTAGAACCCCCCTCGTAGGTACCTACAAGGGTGGTTCTAAACCCTCCTCGATGTAACATACAAGGGTGGTTCTAAACCCCCCTCGTTGCAACATACAAGGGCAATTTTGAACCTTCCTCGTAGTGACATATGAAGGTGGTTTAGAACTCCCTCATAGCAACATACAAAGATGGTTTGAAACCCCCTCTATAGCCATAATAAATCATAATAAAATATATTTCATTAAAAATACCAATATTGCAATATCAATAGGGCATGGAGGAATCGAGCCACCAACCTCCTGCTTGTAAGGCAGGCGCTCTTCCATTGAGCTAGAACCCTTTCAGAATTGGGGAGAGGAGAATATGAACACCTAGATTGCATCATTTGTAATTCTAAGAAAAGACAACAATATCCAAATACAACCATGCTTAAAATCCAATTTATTTTTTAAAACACATTGATAAGCACAAAAATCTACCATAATAAGCCTAGAGCTCCTTCTAGCATTTGAAACTGTTTGAAGAGACCCCAAAGATGTCTAACCACAAAAATCTACATAAGTAATTTCACATAGGATCTATGTTGGTAAAGAAACTGGGATTTAAGTCCCTCGTTTACAGATAAATAACATTGATCATATACTAGATCCATAGGGTATACTTCAAAATTGCTAAACACCATAACCATAAAAGCATTACAAGATTATACTAATCCAATGAAAATGAAAGGAAATGCAATAAATCATAAAAAATTTAATGAACTCACCTTCATTTAGTACTTATATTGGGGTAAAGATGGATCTAAACTAGTTGTTTTATACTAGTAGTTGTATTTGACCTCTCCATATAGTGCAGTATGATTCAACCAAATGTTCTGAGAAGGTAGCCATGAGCTTGTTGATTCCTGAGCAGGTGCTCTTTCATCGAGCTAGCACCCTTCAAAGAATTAGACCTTGAAACTTTGTAAATTCTAAATTATAAAACTTTCATTAAATTATAAAACTTTGTAAAGTCTTGACGAATCTTTTACTAAAAAAAGTGGGATAAGTAGCATAGTTGCTTAGTACCCATCTCTTATGTCTATAAACAATGTAAACAATAAATTAAAAAATCAACTATTTCTTTTAAACAAAATCAACTATTTTTACAGCCACTAGTAGAAAGGGGCCAAGGCACATGGACATCTTCATATATAATTCTTCCAAATTAAAATCTCTTTCCGATAAAGTGACCGCATTTTTTGTCTAGTTGATAACTTCTCCCTAAGAGTATACTTAAAAGCCTATATAAGCTTATATAAGAGAATCCCAAGTGAGATTTATTAATCCTATCAAATCTATATATTTCTTTGCAAAGTCAGAAAAAGTTCCAAACAAAAAATGTACTTGCTCCAAATAAGGGATATACAAATTCTAGTAATCCAATTCAACACCTAGTTCATTCCAATAGCAAAACATAATGCAAAATCATCATGTTATGAACATATAAACCCAAATATGATTGAGAATGGAGTAATTGACAATATGCTTTAAATCTTTGTCAGATTGGTTAGTCTTGTATCAAAGCCAATATAGTGTTAGGAGCCAGTGGTAAAGCCAAGAGTAGAGCCTTGAGGAACCATTGTATTCTATACATGTATTTTATATCTGAAGTAATGTATCTAGAGTATTGCTTTTTTGGGTTCTTTTTATATCTAGAGCAAGATTACACTATCAAGGGTGATGGCGTCTGCTCCTAGATATTTGGGTATCATCATTAAATTGATCAACAAACTTGTGTGTAAGTCATAACAATTCCAACAGAGGATTCCAGGTTAACCATACCTACTCAATTCCCAAGATGATGGTGTGGAAATGTCCTGGTGACTGTGCTACAACCTCCACTTATGTATTATAACCAACCTTCATGCGAATAGTTTCATCAAACCTTTCAAGATCAACAATTCTGCACACATATTTTTTATTATCATTTCTAACATTCCCCGACTAGTAGGACAATTGTTGGGGATCAACAAATCCTAAAAAAAGAATCAGAGATCAATCAAGTTTGTGACTAGCGGAATCACACTGAAGACAAGTTCAACACAAAAAATTTGTCTAGGATGGGCACACAAATTCAATCATTGTATTAAAGGTGCAAAATAATGTAGAATCATCAACAAAGAATGCACATTGCAACCTCTTCGTTGTGGTGGATGGAGTGGGGGAAGAAGCGAGGAAGGCCTCCCAAACGGTCTACAATAAGTTATAACAAATCGTTTTTCACAGTGGTAAAAGTGAGAAGAGAACTATGAAAAGTTTGAGATAAGTTGGGCTTGGTGAGGGTAACATTGGATTCAGTGTACTCATTGTCTAAATGAACCATGACAGGAGAATTCTAATCTATTTTGAGTACTCATTGTCTAAATGAACCATGAATGGAACAAATACTGGTTGGGCAAAACATAATCAACAACACCGCTACCATGAGGAAAAAATCATGTATACCTATTTGAGCCTAAATAGCTAGCGAGCCCATTAAGAATGATGAGACTGTAATTCACCAAATAAGAGAAGGTTTCTCTCATTTGTAAACAAACATCATATCATTCCAACTCATGTATGCATATTGCATCCCTGGTCAAACCATGAATCAATCTCCATAAAGTGCTAGTGTTGAAATTAAAATCACCCAAACAAATTATGTCACCCAAAGAGGAATATTGAGATATCTCAAGATACAACTCAAGGGGATGTCATTACTATAAGCCATGAAGTTCAAGGATGTGAGGGAAAACAATACACAGTGGGTTCTCTCTTTTGCTAAAACATAGTTATTCCATGTTGAATACAAACAATAAATAGAAATGGAGCTAGAATAATGACTCCTTTTAAACACTAATACAATGGAGAAGTTTGAATGAGCCATAGAAGGAAATGAGCTTGTTTTATGTTAAATGAGATAAAATGTTATTTTGGTTATTTTTGGTGACAGATAATCCAAAGTGATATGTAAGATCATCTCGGCTAAATATTTTACTACTCCCTGTACATTTTGATGTGCCATGTGCACCTAAAGAATCTATTTTTCATTCCTAGAATAAAAAAATGTAGGCCTCCCCAAAATTCCCTAGAGCCGGCCTATGACATTCGAGTTGGAATCATTTAGCTTAAAAATCCACTCTTGATGACTATCTATTACACCAAAGTCACGCAACAATTTCACCTAGCCCCAACTACAAGCACAAGCAACTCACAGGTGGGAAATGTCACTAGAGATACTTGAATCCTTGCAAGTCATTAATAGCACCACACTTTTACCAACCAAGAAAGGCCCTCTTGACTATTGTCACAAATTTATATAATAAATAAATGTAATAGTGTAGTTCAACAGACTATTCAATTTAAGGAACCCTCGTGATGTGTGATTTTTCTTTCCTCTATTCAACAAGTATAAAAAAGCAGACAAGTGGTCCACTGTGACTAGAGTGCATATATGCAGAGGAATGACTTGCATACAAAGTAATCAAAATAGTTACTCCAAGGACAATTGGTCAATAAAAAATTACCTATACAAAGAAAAGGATGATGCTCAATGCACAGCATAGGAAATCAATTAACAACAGACATGTTGACACCACAATGTGTTGCTAGTATGTTGTTATCACTGACCAAATGAGCCAATACATAAACACATCAATGGTAATAGAACCAGAACACAACACCTTTACGGTCAATTACTACTGCTGTTGAACATATCAAGAAGGTTGATTATTGCTAACTTTTTTAATAAATCTATCTCTGCAAGTCATGACCTAAAACCTATTAACTGAGAATCCACATAATTATAATTGAAATATTTCTTATTTACTAGTACATCTTAAATAATGGAAAGAATTAGCATGTAACTTGCATTACTTTCCTCCAATAGCATTAACTAAATTTTGCAGTTGTTTAATAGAGTATGGAAAAGGCTTCTTCAGGAGTGGAGTTTACCTACTGCAATAGTGTAGATTGTTGTTGAGATGAAAATTGCTTGGGGATGGTCCCTGATAAATGAGACAACTGAGCCCCCTAAGAGGGTAGCACTATGACCTTGTTGCTGAACCTATTGAAGTCGTTGAAGAAATTTCTCCCTTTGATCAAGTGCAATTTCATCCTGTCCATGATATTGTCCCTAAGAAGACAAAAACAAATTCGTCGAACTCAAAAGTAGATTTGACATTTCCTCCCAATCTGAAAATATGATTGATTTGCTAATGATAAACAAAACATCAAGGTAGAAGGAATTCTAAAGTCAGATAGAAGAGATTTTGCAAACAGACTTGTTACATTTTTAGCTCTTAAAGATATCACTTCAATTTGAAAAAGTAAGCTTAAAACTTAAGTCTTTCAATGAGTCAATCATGCAACTAACATTTATGAATCCCTTATCCATGTTACAATCTATACCTCAGTTTAAATTGTTTTCACTTCAATTATAGAAAACAAATTATATATGTCGAATTGCCAATACAAAAAAAGTTCTTCTCTGTCACTACATATTCTAAGTGAGAAATATGTTACATTACAACAAATGTCTGACAGATAATCATTTTAAAATGTATAATCCTTACAATTTCAACAGACTATAAATGTTGCATAATGTAAAATGTCATTACGCTAAAGAATAGAACATAAGTAACCAAATTGCATACAACTAACATTTTCAGAACGTAGAAATAATTACCATTTCGGTCTGATTTTGAAATGAGTTTCCACTATGGATATAGGTGACGATGGCATTATAGACATGGATTTTGGTTTAGTGAAAATAAGCATGAAATCAAAAGAAGAATGTATGTTGGTAGTAGTATCAACTTTCCATACAAGTCACCTCACATATGATGTAGAAAGTCTCAAGTACTATGCCATAAAGGTCTTTTGCAAAGTAGTGAAGAGAAAACGAGAATTTGAGAGAAAATGAAGAATTCAATGGGTTAGTTACAGTACTTCAACATCACCAAAACACTATGTTGGTCTACATAACATTCTACCCAAGTCTACATCACTACACCCTAGCCAACATTATCCTCTCCCAAAAATGTGGGGCCCACCAACCTTGAAAGTAGCCCAAATGAAGGAATACCTCTTCCAGAAAGGGGGGCCTATCTCACCTTAAAGTTTCCATCATACTCAACTAAACTATCAGTAATGATAATAATAGAGGTTGTGTGAGGAGAAGGTCTAGTTGGCCAGGGAGCAGAAACAAGAATCCCAAGAAAAAGAAATGCAATCCCCATACAAATGAATACCTCAAGTTTCATAAGAGTAAACGATAAACTTAACAAATGAATACCTCAAGTTTCTAGTTCTGTGAGCTTCAAACCAGATCACTCCCTAGGGTTTTTTGCTACCCTAGATCTTCTCTATTATGTTGGGTGTGTAAGTTTACTTGGTACATTTGAAGGCAGAGCATTAGCTACTTGATCCATGTGGCATATTTATGTTGATAGAGTGATGTGGAAGGTGGGGCTACTTGGAGCATTGGCCCATGGTTTTGCACATGGTCTGGGAAGAGTGATTTTGACTTTGCATGTGGTATTGATGGCAGTAGGGAATTTGGCCCATGGTTTTAGCACTTGAAGGTTTTGGAGGGTGGTTTGGTGTGACCCTCCCTATTCCAACTCTACTTGGAGGCTTGCACCTAGCTAGAAAGGCCTTTGGAGGCCACATATGACATCACCAACACTCAAGTTCAAGATTTAAAGCTTTGTCTCTAAAACTCATAGATGCCATGCACTCAAAAAAGAATCACTTCGAATTTTAAGAAATTATAACAGCAACCCATAGAGATAAAATGATTAATTGATTTCTGAAGAATATGTTAAACAATTAATAGTAGATCCATCTAGAAAACAAACTCTCTCATTGGTATGACTAGTAAAGGTCAGAGTACAAGAACTATTAGATACCCCAAAAGAATTGGTTTTTGTAAGATCCCACAACTTAAGTGTGTTATCTATAGATGCAGAAAAATTGTGCTGGAATCTATTGGCATATTGATTAAGCTAAGTATTGTTGGGAACTGACATTCTATCTTATTGTGCTTGGGCCTGATTTGGGGAAGGCACAAAAAACTAACTCATATGCTTGGGATATCCACTTCCATTTTAAATGTTATTGTTATCTGAAGTTTGTTTTGAAAAGATTCATTTTTTTCAGGTCCTAATGTAGTCAGACTTTGATCACTTCAGTTGTAATTTTGCAGCTATGCATCAACTCAGTAAGCATGTTTTGATTTGTTCAAGATTTCTAGCAAAATGTTGGAATGGATCTATTCAATACAAAAAACGTAGCAGATAGTAGAATATTTGACATGGAAACTACAAAGAAATTTAACTTTACTTTCAGAAATTTTTCACCTTCACAGGTTGTGACAGAAACTTTTCACACAATGAATGCATCCAATCCAACAATATATTGGTTCGCATGCTGTTGGAGTGCCATTGTAGTATTCTATGTTGTTTTGGGTAATTTGAATTGCCACAAATGGTACTAGAGTAGACAATCTCGGACTGACATTTCAAGGAATGCCCTTCAGTTCCTGAGGTATAAATTTTGATGGACATATCCAAATTGAGTGCCACTTAATTTTTTGCAAAGATTACATCTAAAAGTATCTCTAGTTAAAATTTCAACAGAATTGGTGTGGAAATACTTTTTTGTGTATAATTTGTATCATTTTTAATCAAGTGCTTTGATCTGCAAGAGTACTTCATTCATCACTTGTTTCATATCTTACTTAACACTTATACTAGATCTTGAAGTCAACAATTTCCTCTTAGATGGTGCAACTTGCTACAAGCCTTATGAGTCATGACTATAACCTATATTTATTTCATAGTTCTTGTAGTTTGCAAATGAAAAACTACAGAGAAACCAACATTGAATAACATATGAGATGGTCAATGAGTGCTACAAATGGAAGCATATATATACAAATTTAATGAGCACGTAGTGGCCGAAGACAGGTAAGAAGAAATAGCAATGGTGCATGGTGCTACACAAAACATCATGGAGAATAGAAGCAAATCCTTTTTGTTATTGTTTATAGCTTAAAAGAATAATGGCAGATATGTGAAAGGTTCTTGACACTTGTTGGGTGGTGGCATTTCAGTGAAGTTGACATCAGTGTGCTATTCAAAGTTTCACACTAGGGGGAGACTCTTCTTTGTCTACAAATTTGATAGTTTAAAACATTCTTCACAGTATTCTTCGATGCAATATTTTTTATTGCTCTTTGAAAGCAGTCTATTTCCAATCATTCATGTTCAAGGTTAGCAGTGGCATTCATGTAGACCTATCCTTCAAAGTCTACCTACGAGGATCATGCTCAATGTATAATGCAAATACATGAGAAATCGCATGAAAATTATGTGATCATACCTTCGAAATACCATATAACAGAGTTAAAATCCTTTCAAAATAATACTCTCAGGTCTGTTTTTAATAATGCACAAAACAAATTTAGCAAACCTTCACTAGACTCGGCCCACTCCACTATATTATAGTGACCTCCGTTATCGTTTGGCAATTTAAGCCACGGGCACCCAGCGCTAACCACATAAGACCGCGGTCAATCCTTTTAGCCCTCGACAATCGATCAAACTTATGATACACAGCTACCATAGATTTGCTATCTGCGCCTTTCACCATATAGAAACCATGAAATTCTTCCTCCACTTCAGTGAATTCCTTCCTGTTTCCTATCAATTTCACCTCAACAAGGATTTCAATAAGAAATTGAGCCTCAGTACAGATAATAAACAATTAATCTGTGTGTATATTTTAAAGAAACACTATATATTGAACAGAACAACAATGTAATGGAAAAATCCTTCATTCAATATAGAAATCCAAGAGTCTTTCTTCTATTTACCAACCAAAATTCGAATACACAGGTATACACACACTGAAACTATTCCATCCTTTGTTCAATCCATCAAAGCTTGAAATATAAAGATCGATTACATAGAATTCATCGGTCACATGTCTGAATTCTTGTTTGCACCAAGAAACAGTATGTTTCAAGCTTCCTCCTTCGATCTAGCCTCCTCCAAGCTAACGAGCTACCCAGAGCTTCTGTGAGCTATTCCCAAGCTTCTCGTGATGTCCCAAGCTAATTTTACAAATGAATCTATTGTGATTAAATAACAAGGAAAATTATGTTTTCAGCTCCTTGGAAATAGGATCGAAAACTCAACAGACTCGTGACTTAGCTATTTATTCCTATATCTACTGCATAAAAGACTCAATTTATTAACTGTTCCTGTTTGTACCAAAATATTCCCTATTAGAATTTTTAGATTCTAACGACGATATGACCATATTTCACAAAGCATGTGCTGCCGGAAACACTTTGGGTTCCATGGCAATCTCCAAATTGATATTATGAATCTATCAAGCATGCTCCAAGGACCAAGAGGCAGTCCTATATGACAAGCACAAGAGAACAAGGGTCATCTTTCCCTCAAGCTCAATGAATACTACACATGCTCTGGTCTTCCAATAGACCAAGGTCTTCTTTATTGCTACGTTGTTCTTGTGTGAATTTGCCAAGCCAGTCTCGTCAAAATCTTGGAGCAGTTGCCAATCTTGGGTTATTTTGTCAAAGTCTCAAATTCTTTGTATCAAGTCTTAAATTCCAAAATGGTGAACGCTGCTATGCATTATATCTTCATAGAACACATTCCACAGTCCTTCATCCATTTATATATGGCCCTATCCATCAAATAATGTAAGCCTAACCTTATGGGTCTATACCTATCACCTCTCATTTAAAACTTTCCTTAAAAGCCAAAATCTAAAGAATTAATTATTAGTTTAAATCTTTATAATACTTTTTGGTTTTGGCTAAGTTTTAAATGATTATATTTTGGGAGATTTTTCCAAAATTAAGTTTTTTCATGTTACGTAACTATAAAAGTCATAAAGTACTTGTCTTATCTTCTCATATTTTATATTTCTCATATTTTATATTAACCGTCATACCATATCTCAAAGTTTAAGCATGCAGCATTAATCAAGAGACATGGATCAAATATTATGCTCTACGCATGGAGGGAAAGCAAGCTTTAGAGCCGGCAGGTGCTAAGGTGAATGCTTATTAAAAGAATACATCAAAAACTATCAATTGTATTTGCAGGTGCGTGAAGGAGGCAATTCCAGTTGTAAAAGGAAAGCACTTAAGTGCCAAAATGATGAATTTATTCTGCATATAATTGCCAAACGAGTTCAATAAATATCTAAAGTTGTGAGATCACACCGCCAAGTGTCAAAACTGCTTAAGTTTCATCGTTTTTGGTTTTGTTTGGCTTTACAAGTCCTTGCCAAACACCATAGTCAACCGAACTCACAACCACCGCTTCACCAAGCAGCAGTGTGCTAGCAAGTGTTGAAGAAAGGTCATCCTGCAGGGATCAGGACTATGTCCACGAGTCTATTGATTGTACTCAACACGTTGAAAGGTCTTCTTAGGTCTCATGCATCCAGTGCCAATATAACTTAAATGTGCAGAAGTTTTACAAGTCAAAATGCCTTTCATAGGCATCACATTTTATCACCAGGCCATCTGAAGATGAAGTATTTTCAATTATTTCGACAAAGCGTGGGAAGGAATGGTATGGTTCATAGGAAATAATTCTGTTACCATTATCCAATTGAATACTTGGCAGCAGAGGATGAAGTTATACAATAGAGAAGTCATCTTAGATTCGCAGATTTCCAGGCATAAAATTAATAGTGGTCAAAGGGTTAGTTCTAACATTTCGAGGCTTGAAGACAACAAATACATATGTGGCAGAGTATCAGTGAAAAAGCATATGAAGGCAGAGTACTTAGCAGCTGGCAGTTTGATATTTTTTTTTAGCATATCTTGAAACTAACTATCTCAAATGTCAACTCTTG
Organism: Larix kaempferi; assembly: GCA_027924585.1. NCBI lineage: Eukaryota > Viridiplantae > Streptophyta > Pinopsida > Pinales > Pinaceae > Larix > Larix kaempferi. Next base: position 7,222,106 of record BSBM01001166.1, on the reverse strand, counting down.
CAATCAATTCGATATCAATAAGAAGCCCGAATCCAGAATTTCTAGGCATCTTGATCCGTATTTAGAAAGATAGTTCCAACAGTTTCTGATTTAAAAGCACAACATTAACAAACATAGGATCTTTCCAGGATATTCAATCACAACATCTCCAGATTTTCTACCATGGAATCGAGATTAGTTTTATTGATAAATTTTAGCAACAGCTTGATGAATGTAATTATTATAAATGCTATTAGTTAGATTGAAAGGGGGTTCAGTTTTAGAGGCTCGAGAGAGCTGTAGGAGGCAGTTTTTCCTGTATGATTCCAATTGTAAGCCAGAGGGCATGTTTGTCATGTAATTACTTCTACCATTGAAGATTCCAGAGAACTGTCTTATCAGGTTGCAACTTCTGTGTTTTCCATTATTGATTTCCATTCTGCTTGAATAAATTTTTGACACTGAGGATAGGTTCCAAATACATTCAGAAGCTAGCTCTCCATAAGGATAGTAATGTAAGTGTTGACAGCCCTCCCTAGGGGGAGTTTTGACAGGCCCTACAGATGTGTTCAGTGAGCCCGGTAAATCGAGGTGAACCGAAAAATATATGTAGGCATAGCCCAATCGTAGTTCTATCTTCTAGCTCCGGTCAATAGCTTAAAAATGCGGTATTATTAATTGGGTGAAGAACAAAGTAAAAAATTGGCCATTTATATGGGGAGTCAATAATAGATGTGCAGGCGATTGAGATCTTACTCCCTATCACAAATATCATAATTCCAATATGGAACATCTGGCTCTGAATCTCAAGCATCAGACTCTTCATCACGATCACAAAGGTCAGAATATCCATCTCTACCATGAGCATCAGACTTAAGATCTCGCTTCAATATGGAACATCATAATCTGAGTCACAATCACTAACATGCTCCGTATCTCGATCCCGAAAAGCATAAACTTATGAAAGGAGCGTTTCATAGCACCTGGTAGTGGAAGGAATGAAATACCATAGCTGGGTGGATCTATTTTTAGTTAAAGTTATTCCTTATGACTTAGAATAAATTGCCTTATCTTTACTATATGGATGACCTCGAACGAGTACTCTGGAACACATAAACAATACCAGTGGAAAAAGGTAGCTTATTATCCGCTTATAGCAGGTTACTTATACAATTTGGGCAATAATGGCATCATAAGGTGTTGTATCTTAGACCATGAATGATCATATATCTTGTGGGAATGCCATGACATAGCTGCGAGAGGATCTGTTGGAGGTAAGGTTACTGTTAGGAATGTATTGCAAGCAAGATTGTGGTGACCTACAGTCTTCAAGGACGCCAAGTAAGATGAAGAAGCACAAATTCTAAAGGCTAAATTTCTAAAAAGAAACACTGTACACACAAAAACTGCGAGAATTTGGGGAAAAAAATCATGGATAAACCCTGGTAGATATCTTTTTGTTTATTTTTCCAAATGAAAATTTGCCTCTAAAGCCTGAACGAGATCATCCTTAGACTGAGGCGAGCGTTCGAGCCGCTTCCCGGATTCAAAGAGCTTATGTGTGAGCTCATTTTCGTCCATGCACGCCATTTCCCCCCAAAAAAACCTAGGGTTGCAGGCCGCGTTACAGGTCCAGGGTTCGAGTCCAACTACCAGCAACTGTACCAGTATTCTTCTTCTCTCCGCATTGAAAACTCGCCCGACCCCTCGCAGTTCATGGCTCCCTGTTCAAGTATGAGTGGATGGTTCTTTAACCCTGGTTCAATTAGACCTCCGAGCTAAAGGCACGCAGATATTGAGAGGGTTTAACCATTGATCAAATGAGCGCTCCTGCTAAATATTTATCTGCCTTTTCTGCTATTTTTCTTTTTATTATATTTTTTTCAAGAATAATCGACAGGAACTTTTATCTGCCTTTTCTGGATGTGGCAACATTCTAATGAAAATAAAACTAAAAAATTCAAATGCTGAGAAAGTTTAGCGTATTTTTATATGATAATTTTTTGGTAATGTGGAGAAATTGATTTTGGATTAATTATAGTAAATTATATGTGGAACTTCTACTTAATTCTTACCAAATATGTGGTTGAAAAGTGGATTAGTTAAAGTAAATTTACATGACATGCCAATTATGGTAATTTGTGGAATTTTCACTTAATTCTTTATAATATATGGTTGAAAAGAGGATTTGTGGGAGAGTTTTTTTCATGAACGTGGACAAAAATGAATTTGGATTAGTTATAGTAAATTTGTTTGTTGGTGGAATTTTTATTCAATTCTTTTAAAATTTATGGTTGTAAGAGGATATAATCCATGAAGGTATTGGAGGGGTTGAATCCATTTTTACATTAAAAACAATCATTTTATCGATTAAGAGTATTAGTTTCCTCTTACTTGGTAATACATTCAAATACGTAGGGGACATTATTTTCCTCCTACAAGGTCATACATTTAAATCATAGGGGAGAGAGAATCTACACCTTTGTAGACTTTAGCAGTTACATCGCTGCACAAAGAGGGGTCCCTCCCACAAACAAGAGGGTCTCATACACCATAGTGGTGTCTTGCTTAGCTCTACCCTTAAAATTGATCTAGAAGCTTTGAAGTAAGGGAAATTCATAAGAGGCTGGGAAGATTTTTGCTTGAAATGTTGGAGAAGGGGTATAAAGCATCAAATTTGTAAGGGACTCTTGAGCTTTTGCAGACAAGTAAAATATGACCCGAGAAAAAACTTTTGAAAGGAAACAACCCATTTTATTATATCATTACATTCTAAGAAACCACCTACCGAAAACATCGTCGATGATCTCCTTTGATTAGATGACGAATTGAATGTTGACCAATGTTATGTTGCTCTCCTCTACTCCTCCTATGCCAAGTAGAAATGAACCCTATGTGTGAGAATGTATGCCAATGCCAATGATGATAACAATGCTCTCCATTGTTGAATGCTCTGCACTATCGAATGATCTATAGGGATCGAGGAGGGGTTCAAATGGAACACTATCGAATTCTCTTATACAAGAGTCGAGGATGGGTCCAAATGGAACATTGTGGAATTCTGTACATTAAGGTCAAGGAGCGGTTCAAAATGCAGGAGAGGATGTTTTTTTTTTATGTTATGTTTTATTTATTTTGTTGTTTTTTGTATTATGTTTATATGTCTTATCAAAATTAAGATGATAATTGGCAGTCTTTTGTCTTTTTACTATGTGCTACCTTGTGTATTTGTTGCCTTTGCCCTGGATTTGTTGCCTTTGCCCCATTGGTCACTTTGGTCTCTAGATCACCATTGTGCTTGGTCTCTGCCTTACTATAGGTTATATGCTCAAAGGATCATGTAAGGATGGAATAACTGAACCTAACTTAGGAGGAAGAGGTATCACAAATCTTGAAATGGACACCATATCCTTCTTGTAGGGAAATAGTTCCATACAAAAAGGCTTATATGATGGCTTGGGGCCCACACATAGTCCATGAGTCCTAGAGGAAAATTGTATGGCTTCAAACTTCGTCAGGTGTACATTATGTCTGCAAAAGCAAACTCTTGTCATTCTTAGCATCTACAACACTCTTGTCTCCATCAATCTACAAATTCTCTCTTGTTACTTCTAGTAGAAGTTTCAGCACCTAGAGGGAAACTGTAAACTAAAGTGGGTCCAGTATCATCCTGCAAGCCATTATTAGATGAAAACTCTAACTCAGAAGATGGAACTTTGTGAACTTCAAGTGTAGGATCACTCATGTCACCATCAATATACAGAGATGCTCTCTTGTCATTATCAACGTATACAAACACACTCTTTTCACTTCTAGTAGTTAAAGCACCCAAATTCAAATTGTAAGCAGAAGTAGGTCTAGTATCAGTAGGCAATTCATTAGTAGAATGCAATTTGAACCCATAGTATGTAACTTCATGATCTTCAATAGGTGTACATTCTGTCTGCAAAAGTAAGCTTCCATTTACAACCTTCTCACTATTAATGTCATCCTTTCCAGTGACATTAGTTCTTATAGGTTGGTATGGATAACATTTTGTCATACAGGGCATACTTTCTATACTAGTAATAGGTTCACCATTTGCATCATTGAATCTTGTGTCCAGAGAAAACTCCCCATTAATCGATGCCACAAGATGGTCCCTATTGTCTCCAGATAGAGTGGTCCTAAAATCAGTTGTAGTACTTTCTTCATAAGAAGCTGCAAGACCTGCATCAAGTTCAAAAACCTTGGTCAATATAAGTCCAAAACTAAAATCGACATCTGGAAAGACTCTTTACAGGAAGAAATAGTAGGGACTACAGGGAACGTGAACATAATGATGAAGGTTGGAAACAAGCTTCAGAGATCAGCAATGGAAGGATAGTAAATGATGAAAGAGGGGAAAAGGTGGTGATGTCCAAAATCTCCAAATGAATCCAGTACTTGTTTACACCATGATCATGGACCAAACCTATGTTTTGTCAGCTCTTTATTTTCTTTTCTTTCTTTTTCTTTTTACAATCTTTTCTGTGGTCTTTTTTTGCATAGACTGACTTAGCCAAAGGATTTTGACACTACCTAGAAAGATATGCCTCTGCATGCAACCATACTGGTCCCATAGACAAATTGGCCTTGTGGACAGTTTAATAATATTTGTAATCTATCCTATTCTATTTTTGGGGGTGGGATAGAAGCTCTCATAGTACAACTAGAGACACTCTTAGTTTATTGGCCTTGTTTAGATTCTACATCTGTCTTGTATGCTCCACATGTCTATGGTTTTGGATGGATTCTGCACACCTGTGAGCATAATCTGAGAATTGTGGCTTCTAATCGAAAAGGGATATCGGGATTCATAAACTGACATTATCATCGTGCCTTCACAAATCATTTCTCAACTTCATTTTCTTCGCTCAATAGATATTATGGCGGCTATGAACCCTGTCAACACGAGATATTTTTTACTTTTTCTGGTTAACAAATGATCTGAACTTATATTTTTACATGCAATGGATATCAATTTGTAGGGAAATCGATGCCTAAAACTCTACATACATACTTCAAACAATTATTTCACAAATATTTCCATTATTAAAGTGCAATGGAAAAAGCTTACCTATTTCGTCACAGTGTTGCATTACTTGATGAGATAATTGCTCCGTTACAACATCTAGTTGCACTAGCCTCTGAGAAACCTGAGTGAAAAATTACCAGAACAGGTGATATATCAGAGAACAGGTTTCATGTAGAACAATAGCTGAAATAAAACTGACAGAAATTCTATATGTTTACAATGGATGCTTTATAGTTTATACTATCCTCAAGTATGGACTACTATAAAAGAAAATATACATGAAAATGTGAGATATATTGTGTTGAATCATCATAAAAAAAATGTCAACATAACTGTACCTAGTAATATGGTTTTCTCACTGAAACATGACATCTTCAGAAAAATAACCTAGGTTCCAGACAAAAGCTATGGAAAATTGCAATCCCTGAGAATTATTTATGAAAAGAACCCTTGATTTCGTTTATGAAGCTCCATTCTCTCTTGATCTCTGTTGGGTCAAGATTTAGCGGGATCGGAGTGAATAAGACCCCTAACCTCACCCATCAAGCTCGATTAGGTCCCATAAGCATACCTATGGCTGGACAAGAATTGTGGTTTTCAGGGTATATAGATCCAGTGAAAATGTTGGAACGACCAACTCAGAGAACTAGTTGACCTTGCTAGCTCTAAGCCCAAAACGAAGAATGGTCGAAATGAGAGACTTGTCTTCTTTTCCCCAAAAACAATTTAGTTTGTTTCAAATGTCAAAGTATGGCGCGCATCCAAAATTTGCCCATCAAATTATTTTGTTAAGTCCAAGAGCATAATCTTGAGACAAATGAAGGGGATTTGTCAAAAGATAAAAAAATGTCATTTGATGCCAAGTGAAAATATAATGGAAATTGAAAATTTGAAAATAATAGTAATTAAGTAGGCAACAAGGATATATGTACTAACCTATAACATGCTAAAATTTTATTATTATTATTATTATTATTATTAGCTCAAAGCCATTCATAATATAATGGTGTTCATATATTAATTAAATGCAATTTTTCCATACCTTTTTGTGCTCCTACTTCCAAATATCGATATAAGAACTCCATGACATGAAATTAAAGTAGCTTCTAAATATTTTTGTCTATAGTTCCTATGAATAGCAACTTAATCAATGGATTTACAATGGGTAGCTTGTTAATTATACAATTTTTTTAAGGAAAAACTTGTGTGGCGTTCATGTGATTAGTCCAACTATTTGAATTCTTTTGTCTTTTATCATGTGTTACCTTGTGGATTCATTGCCTCCTCCCCATTGGTCACTTTGGTCTCCCGTTACCATTGTGCTTTCTCTCTGGCTTGCTATAGGAATGCTTGAAGGGTCACATAAGGATGAAATAACTGAACCTAACTTAGGAGGAAGAGGTATCACAAATATTTAAACGGACACCATATCCTTGTAGGCCAACAATTCCATATGCAAAGGCTTATATGATGGCTTGGGGCCCACACATAGCATATGAGTCCTAGAGGAAAATATCATGTCTTCTTCAAAGTCCACATTTTGACCTTGGATTGTGTCTAAAGTCATGATAACCAATGTCAATGTGAAAAACTCAAAATGGCCACCATATCCTAATCACATGACAAAGGTTCCCTTTGCAGGACCTATGTGGTGTCAAAGGGACACAAGGATATCTCATGAGCCCCATAGATAAATACTATGGTATAATACCTTAGACTTTGTCATTGAACCACATCCCGTGCACTAGGAACCATATCTAGTGTTCTAAAGTTCAAAATGATCACCATATCCCACTTGCAGGACAAATATTACCTATGGAAAGTTAATGTGGTGGTTTGGGAAACCACACATGGACCATGAGCTCCATAGTAAAATTCTACAGCACAAGGCCCTAGCTTTTTCCTTATACCATGGAATGGTCCTCAAGATCCTTCCCTAGTGTGTCGCTCCTCAACATGGTGAACATATCTCACATGTACGCTAACGATTCCCTATATAGACCCTATACAATGATGTGGGATACTATGCAAAGAACATGAACCCCATAGAAAACTGTTCTATCCCAACAACATGGGTGTTGGTATCAACAGATGGATTAGTGGCCAAGAAGCATCCATGATGTGACAAACCTCAAAATGGACACCATATCCCTACCATATGGAAAATATGGGCTAGGGCCTCATGGATGGCCTATGTAAAACATGAAAGCCACATGTTATGGGATAAAAATCTAGATCTTCACCCTGGGCCACGACTTCGGTCATGAGATTCATCATTGGTGTACAAAACCTCCAAATGTGACACCACATCTTACTCGCATGCAAAATATTGCCTATGCATGGGCTATGTTGTGGCTTAATCCTCCACACATGGCATGTAAGGCTTAGAGATAGATTCCATGGACTTAGAACCTAGGGTTTTACACCAAACTATGTCCTTGTCCCAGCGAAACATATCACATATTTAAAACCTTGAAATCACCACCATATCAAACTCATGGGCCAAATTTTATGTCTTGTGGACATGTGTGATTCCCTAAGTGATGAAACATTGCATGTGAGCCCCATCAACATGAATGATCACTATTTTTTAGCAAAGGGTTCCACTAGTATGAGGATTTGTTAGATTTGTGCAAGTAATCTTAATATTACGATAACAACATCCTCCCAATATAATTGTACTTCAAAATAAATAAATAATTATTTCATATAAAAATAATGATTTTAAAATTTATTAAAAATGAGTCATGGAGATTTAGTAATGATTATAGGCTTCTTACCAATAAACATAAATATTTTCCTATTAATCATTTTCTTAAATTACATGAATAACTCCCCCTGGTCCTGGTTTTGGAATAAGAAATATGCTCAAAATTGGGATCCCCCCAATCTCATTCATTACGACCAAAACTCGAAGGGCTCCTCGATCTGGAATGCAGCTAATAGCCAAATATACCTCATTCAACAGCACAGTTTCTGGGAAATCCGTGATGGAGCCCAAGCTCTTTTTTGGCAGGACTCATGGCAACAAATGTCCAGCCTCAACAGTCAATTTGACCATGTGGAAATCCCCGTGGAAAACCCCGTAGTCAAGGACTACTGGCTCCCAAATGGAATCATCCTGTTTTGAATTTGGAAGAAGCCTAAGTTATGTGGCCTTACGACTGGCCACGCTCACCTTGAACCAGTCTGGTAGGAACTCAATCTAAGGAAAATCAGGATACGACATGGCCCAGACATCATTAGATGGGGACACCTTACAAAAGGAAGCTTTACTATAAAGGAATCCTACGTCGTTTTAACTGGTAGACCGGAGGCCAACCCCTTTCCATTGTGGAAAATGATTTGTAAATCGAATGTCTGGCAAAAAATTTCCTACTTTCTCTGATTCCTATCATATTGGTGTATACTTACCTAGGACAACCTACTCAAAAGAGAATTCCAAGGTCCCTCCCTATGTGTCATGTGCCACAATCGCATTGAGTCCATTGATCACCTTCTGGATTCTTGCAAGATGGCCAGCCAACTTTGGGACTTGGTTGCCCTTACATTTGGAAAAACAAATAGAGTCAAGGGAAATATCACAGAAGCTATGCTACATTGGTGAGAAGACCCCTTCCAGAGCATGCTTTTAAATAGACTTTGGACCCTAACTCATGGCTTCATAGTCTGGAGCATCTAGAAGGAAAGAAATCTCTGTATCTTTGAAGACAAACATAAAACCACTGAAGACATTTGGAAACTCACCTATAGAAATCTACAGGAAACCGTCTTCACCGGGAATTGGACCAATAAGGATCTCCCCACCTCTAAGGCTGAAGAGAAAATCCTACTCAATTTCCACTTTGATCTCCCTCTGCCCCCTCTTCCTTCGCTCGACCATTGCATAAACACCTGCAGTCCAGATTCTTGGGAAGCCCCCTCCCCGAGGGAGTCTTCAAACTCAACGTTGATGGTGCCTCAAAGGGCAATCCGAGGCTGGAAGGTTTTGGAGGATCCCTTCGCAACTTAGAAGGCTCTACTATCTGTATTTACTTTGGCAACTTGGGCTGCGACACTAACAACGTCGCTGAGCTCACAGCCATAGTGGAAGAAGTGATCATTGCAAACAAACAGGGATGCATACCGCTCATCGTGGAGGGAGACTCACAAATCATCCTCTCCCTTGCCACTAAAATCCAAAATGGTTCACAAGTCTCCAAGCTCACACCCAGTTGGAGACTCGATCATGGGCTCCATCTCCTAAAGGATAACTTGATACACTCCAGAGCCATCACTTTTCATCATGTCCTTCGAAAAGCCAATTCTATGGATGACTTTCTTTCTAATGAGGGAGTAGCCAGTGATCTCAATCTCTTCGTAGGAGAAATCAGAGGAAATTGACTTGAAACGCTGACTCAAAAATGTCGAGATCTCGCCAGCATGGGACCTTGTCTCCCCAGATGTGGGCGTCACCATGATACACGGGGCCACATGCAGAAAATGAGGACGGAACATGGGTGAGGAACGTCGACCTAGGCGCTCGTAATGTGGCACACGTGCCCCATGCATTAAACCACCTTCCTTCCCTCACACCTGCGGTTTTTATGGTCCCTTCCCGAACCTTCGCTTGCAAGTCTCTTCACCGGCTAGCTGGATGCAACTCTGGTACTTCCTGACCTCACCTTAGTCATTTGCGCATTCAAGACAGCCCTCACCTCGGCTCCTTGCACCATCATTTCGACTGTCTGCAATTTAATATGGTTCTTGTGAACTTGGTTCAATGCTCCTTAAATGGGCCAGCGGGCACCCATGACGACATTCTATTCACTTCTCCCCAATGTTGGTTCTGTTCTGTGCACCCTCGTGCTCAGCTGTGTATCTAGTTGTGGATTCTTACTGTGCTCTCCGCCATGACCAATTCGCACGGCCATTCTCGATGGGGTAGTAAGAACCGAAGAAAAACCCAGTGCTCTCCTGCCACCGACAATGGCTATGACATTTTCATCTCCTTCACCAACCGTAATTTGATAGATGAGTGGGAAGGGCAGCTTGTGCCAGATCACCTGGCCTCAGGCAACAATGGAGGCAACATCAACCACTACTGGATCATCAAAGACATGCTCGACAAGCTCATGGATGATATGTTGGGTAACTGGGGCTTTTCCAGGAATCAGATGTTGGCCACCACAGCCAAACTCATTGAGTTGGACGAATGCTTGGCTAACCTTGACGCCACATTATCTTGGAGCCAACATGCTCTCCTGAGTCGAGGCCCGAGCATGATAGACTCTGGAAACAGGTGTGATGGCAGTGGTGTCTCTGGCGTCAGTGGTATGCCCTCGGAAGGGCCTGCAACTGCTACTACTCCTGATCCTTTCCTGGTCTTTCCTGCTCCTACTTTGTCGGTGGTTCCTTCTACGTAGTTCCTGGGCCCTTCCACAATTGGTTCTCCACCTTGCAAGAATACCTGCAGCCATGCAGAACCTGATCTTCTCGCTACTCACAAAACTGAACCACTCCCTGTGAAGCTATCGGAGGAGGACTTTCCGAGGATTTTCCCCATTCTGGAAGAATTTCCTCCCAAATAATTGTATCTTTGTCCACTCAGGATTTCGATGAGAGGACCCGGTCTCTCTGCTTCGTTCAGGTTTTTCTTTTATAGCTGTCTAATGTGTTTTTTGTTTGAGCTAGTCCTCCACAATACTCATCAAGCTCAGACTGTCTTTTGGTCATGGCATTGACGTAGGAGGTAGGTTTTTGGTATAACCCACAAGTCGCTATGTAATACTCTTGCATGTTCTATGTTTTTATGTTACACTGATATTGCTCCATTATCCTAGGCCGCTTCAGCAATTTCCTCGCCATGTAATTTATCTTTTACTCCTAATTAATATACTGTGCATACTTATAAAAAAAAAGAATGTCTCAATGAGACACCATTTTGTGGACTATAATGCTTATGAAATATGCCCATAATGGTAGGATGGACAAAGCTCAACAATGTTTAATAACATGCTTGAGAATAATGTTTTCTCGTGGAATGTTGTGATTTGGGATTGCATATAAAATGGGAAAATCAAGGAGGCTCACAAATTGTTTAAAAGAATGCTACAATGGAGATATGCATTGTTTAAAGCATGGAGAGATGTTCTTACATTGGTCTTGTTGTTTCTTTATGTGGACCTAATAGATACTTGCAGTGGATTTGACATACCAATTACAATTACCAACAAAAATTTCCAAATGGTGAGGGCATTTCATCATGGTACCTTTTAAGATTATCATCATAGTTTTGACATTGACCTTCATATGTCGAAGACATGACTAGTGAGGAATTCAAGGGAGTAAAAGAATGTAATATGTGATTAATGTGTCAAGGAAAAGGGACAAATACAAGGCAAAAGCTAGCCATTTACAAGGTGGGAGGACACATTAATTAGACTCAAAACCTCACACATCCAAATATGCCATGTAAGTAAGGATAATTCTTCTACATCAACCTTACATTAGGTCACTTTGTCTCTAGGGATCATGTGACATTAATAGGCTTCTGTCCACCATACAATCCCTATAAAGGGAATCTTTATCATGTAAGTGGAATATAGTGTTCATTTCAAGTTTGGCACACTAAGGATGGTTCTCATGGCCTAGTCCATGTTCTAGGGTAAACATATAAAGTCCTAGGCCATAACATTTTCCTCAAGGGATTGAAGCCCACAAATGGGGCCCTAGTCCATAACGTCATCTCTATGTGGGAAATATTTGGCTTACAAGCAAGATATGGCCATTTCAAGCTCTATGCGACCAAGAATGGTTATCATTGATCGAGCCATATTATTATTAAATGGTTATCATTGATTGGGCCATGGACCAAGGTTGTAGGGTACAAGGCCATATGAATTACCTTGGGGATCATGGCCCATGAATGGAGGCCTAGATTATAACACAAGGCCTACATGGGGGATCTTATCCTATAACCGAGATATGTTCACCATTTTGAGGAAGGGCACGCCAGGGATGATTTTCAAGGCCCATGTTATGATATAAGGTTAAATAAGGGTCTTAGGTCATAACATTTTTTTCTAAGCTTATGGTCCATTTTCAAGCCCTCAAACCACCACACATACCCTCCATAGGGAATCATTAGCCTATAAATGAGATATGATAGACATTTTCCTCTTTCTAATACTAGACATGCTTCTCAATGCATATGTCATGGTTCAATGCTAAAATCCCTAGGCATACTCATGAGTTCAATGCCAAAAAACCGCCTCCAAAAGTTCAATTCTCACGAGTTTCAAGGGGGGTTCCAAAAAAACCGCCTCCAAAATTTCAATTCTCATGACTTTTAGTGGGGGTTTTGACAAATTGCCCCCACAAGTTATGAGAATTAGGATTTTAGGGGGGCTTTTCAAGCAACCGCCTCCAAAAGTTCAATTCTCATGACTTTTAAGGGGGGTTCCAAACAAATCGTCTCTTAAAGTACAATTGTCATGACTTTTAGGGGGGGTTTTGACAAATCGCCCCCTAAAGTTATGAGAATTGGGCTTTTAGGGGGGGTTTTCAAACAACCGCCTCCAAAAGTTCAATTCTCATGACTTTTAAGGGGGGTTCCAAACAAACCGCCTCCTAAAGTTCAATTCTCATGACTTTTAGGGGGGGTTTTGACAAACTGCCCCCAAAAGATATGAGAATTGGGCTTTTAGGGGGGGTTTTCAAACAACCACCTCCAAAAGTTCAATTCTCATGACTTTTAAGGGGGGTTGCAAAATAACTGCCTCCAAAAGTTCAATTCTCATGACTTTTAGGGGGGGTTTTGACAAACCGCCCCCAGAAGTTATGAGAATTGGGCTTTTAGGGGGGGGTTTCCAAAAACCGCCCCCAAAAGTCAAATTTCAGGGCTTTTGGGGGCAGATTTAAAAAAACCACCCCCAAAAGTCCAATTTCCATGACTTTTAGGGGCAGTTTTAAAATACCACCTCCAAAGGTCTGAAAAAACTTTTAGGGGGGGGTTTACCAAGACCCCCGCAAGCCAAAACCGCCCTTAAAGGGCTATTTTGTTGTAGTGGTTTTTCATTCAATTAGAAGCTCAGACAACTCGAACCTACAAATTTGGACAAGATTGAAGGATTTCTTTTGCAGTTCCTATAGCATCGATGAATGGGATGATTGTGAGTATACAGATACAGTTGATACATGGGATCGAGTTACACTTGGCACCGATTTCAAGGGGGTTAATGAAATAGACCATTTGGAAGATGATCAAACATATATTTCTACAGACTATGATCACATATTGGATCTCATACAAGAAGGTACAAAAAAGTAAATTAGTAGTACCTAAATCACTACAAGCCTTTACATTGAAAGAAATTTTATTTATGTTACATGCAAGACCTTTTTTAATATTTATATGTATTTTTAACCTTTTTTTATTTCTTTTCATAGGTCAGATATATGCAGTGGTTGCCCCAAAAAATAATGATGGGGTTCTTACTATTGGTTGGCACGTTGCTTAGAGGGGAAACAACCCATTCTCGAACCTGTTACAGATGATGAAAATATTGAATTCCCAACTGGCTCGATGGTTATAAAAGGGGAGTACTTGAAACTAGTAGCACAACAAAAAGGGAAGGGTGGGTATGTATATCAGGATTATAAACCAGGAGCTATTGTATACCACTTCACCAACTTGGTAGTTGGTATAAACATCAAGATGCTCACAATTTTGAACAAAAATAGGTCACATGTATGATACTTGCTACCTCATTTAGAGCATGAGAGATTGATGGACACCATCGGCAGCAAAGATGATCCAGATGGACTACTCGAGCGAGTACATTATCAAGTGTTACTAGATTGTCTAGTGTGGCTAGATTGTCCAGTGTTACTAGATTGTCAAGTGTTACTAGACTGTCCATTGTGGCTAGATTGTCCAGTGTGGCTAGATTGTGAGATGAGAATAAAGGTAGAATTGTTGTTTGACAGTCCTTAGAATATTCTTGTAGCATGTTTGGGATGGCGAAGTTGTTGAATACTTTAGGGAAGTGGACTTTCCTTCAAAGTTAAGTGGTCTTTTGGGAGTTAATGCAAGTAGATCACAATTGTTGCAGACCATTGGTATATGTGTTTAGTGTGAAGTTACTTGTTGGTCAAGTAAATATCCTAAAATGTTTGATTTTGATAATAATTGCAAACAAGTTCATTTTATTTGCACAACATTTTGCCAGAAAAATTGCCTATTTAATGAGATCTTAAAAGTATTCTTTAACAATTATACAACCAAGTATGGAAACATTTTGGTTTTGCTCATGAAGATGTTTGCTGAGTTTGTTTGAACTATTGTGTCAGACTTGTTTCAACCATCTCATTTAATTTTCAAGGCTTTCTTGGGACGGGTTTTTTTCAATATTTTAAACATCTAACGCAACAGCAACATCAAACAAACAAATTGCGACATAAATATAAAAAATAAAAATGATATATAAGATGTCAAGTGGTACATCACACTTTGTTATTGAAATGTGATATCTAGATCGTAAGTCACAAGTCTCAACAGGATGATACAAAATCACATCAAAATCACATAGTTGGCAGGATGATAAGTCAACCATATATATGTATCTAGTAAAAACAATGTAAAGCCAACCATATATATAAATCTAAACATTGCTTTATATTATATATGTACATGTAATATAATGTTTTCAAAAATGGCATGCCATGGCCAAAATACAAAATAGCGGATCATACTGTACATCTGTGTGTACATACAAACAAAACGGTACATGTATGTATCCCCCCTATACATGGATTCTATTTACCCCCCTTATACATGATTTCTATTTATCCCCCTTTTCACTGCCAATGTCAATGCCTTTTGAGAAGTCAATCTTTCTTTTTTGGTTACTGGATGGCGTTCCCCAACGTTGAATGGGAGGATTGCTTCTCATTTCCAGAGTCTGTACACACAAGTTACCAAAGTTTGTAAGTTAGTGTTAGCACCGATATATCTTTTTTCTCTTTCACAGCATTAAAAAAAAATTGTATATGAAAGGTGGAGGGTCAGACAACTACCTGATGAAAGCTTGAAGTACTATCTATCCTTGAGGGCCAGGTTCTAAGACATGAAAAGGAATGGTCTAGAAGGGTCCAATGCAATAAAGGTGGACTAGTTCCAAAGCCTAGGTATTAATAACCAAATAAAATGAGAAAGGCGAGTGGAGAATACCTTGAAACCTATAGTCCGTGGGTGAAACATGAAAGACTAAGTGCCACACAGGTCGGCACCATTGATCAAGAGAGGGAGCAAGATCTATGAAATTCACTGGGCATCGCATGGCCAAGTTGCAAGCAAGAAAGGGAATATGTGGATGCGATAAGCTTTGTCCCACCGAACAGGTGTCGTCTTGAGAAGGCGTCGCATGGAGAAAAGAGCAGTGAACAGTGCCATATTGGGTGCATGCGATGGTATGGACGGGTGCAAGGATCTACGGCGAAAGTTGTCCTTTTGAGATCTAAGGGTCCGGGTTCATTTACCATGGTCAAGGCCTAGGTCTTCGACAGATCTACAGCTCAGATAGCAAGGATGACTACATCAATAGCCAGTGGAGGTTAGAAGTGCATAGAAGATAATAGGAAAGACCCCACCAGTAGACGGATGAGCTTAGAGTTAAAGGGAACATAAGGCCTCACTGTGGATATGCACTTGAGAAGAGATGGATGGTTCTCATGGATAGTCACATCAAGGAGTAGCACACTGAATAGCGGCAAGGCAGATGCGATGGAATTTTCTCACCTGACAGGTGTCAACTTCAGAGCCTGTCGTACAAAGGAATGACGCTATAAGAAAATCATTTTGGATGCATGCGATGCTACCTCGTAGAGGCATACGGATGAGATGGACAGCCCAGATGAAAACTAACAAGATGATTTGACGATGGAAAATAAAAGAGATGTCAAATTGAGAGATGAAGGGAAGCTAGATCCGATGACGGAAAGAGAGTACGTGAGAGTTCAACGGTTGAGATTAAAGAACAGTTGGCCAAAGAAGACGAAGGTTATGGAAACACGGTTATATATATAAGAACGCCCGTGAAGGTTGAAATTTGTTTCGAAGCCTATCAAAGTCATAAAATCTCTCAGCATGTGGCAGATGACGAAGGAGACAGAACCTTTGACAGGGCGCATGCAGGGTTTCCAAACAGTGACAGGTAGGATCTGTAACCACCATTCTTTGAAAATTTAAGTCTTTTACAGTCATAAGATGGGGGAAGAAAAAACTTCTACTAGTTCTAGGGTTAAGGTCGCCCTGGAAGACAGAGACACTGACATGTTCGACACATACATTTGGGTCCCTGTCCCAGAGATCAAGATAAGATTAGGGGCCTTACATGAACAAGGTCTGGATATGCTAGGGGTTTTCAGGTCGTCTTTTGTTTCCTTTTGCCTCGACCAGATACCATCTTTCCCTGAATTTGTATCATGGTGTTCATCAAATTACTCAGAACCCCAGAGGGTAATTATGGATGCCCAAAAGTCTAGAGTTGTTTGTGCTATAGATGCGTCAGTTGTTAGAAATTATTTTTTCATCTCCGTGTCACAAAACCCTGAGTCGGAAGGTTCTTTTGAAGAGTCTGTCGTTGCCCTGTTTCACCAAATTAGCCCTGAAAGCCATGAAGCTTTTCTATCCACATGCCTGAAACCCAGCTCAGAGATTACAGAAAATCCATACCCCTTGAATGTCATCCTTTTTTATGACAATTCCCGGTTAGTTTTATCTTTGGTGGCTCATTTTTTAGGGTTAGACACGGATCTATGGGTAATCAAGGTCGAGTTGAGTTTACTGTTCAGAATTAGTAGTAGTTTGGCAAAGTCTGAGAATAGGCTCATCCCATCCCTTCAGTTCGATACATTTTTGGCCAACAGAATACATGTACAGTTGAGCAAGTTCTCAAATGCTAGGTTTTTTAGGTACCAGACACAACTTATAAAGATGATTATGTACAGCAACGCGGAAAGCCCACATTTTTCCCAACTGCTTGAAGCAAATGCTTTGATAGATAATGTCTTTAACTATTTTAACTTTGTGTTGCCGCTTGTTTACAAAGTCATCTTTGGGGAAGAATTGCCTAGGGTATTACCCGAGATGAAAACAATGATGCAGTTGAGGGATGAATTGGCTATTGGTGATTGGTTTCTATTAAAGGATACTACAGTCATTAGGATGTATGGTTTTGTACAAGAGCCCTATGTTTTTCCCGCTTTCCTGACATTGCGAATCTTCGCTCTTGAGTTTATCAGACAGAAGCTGACCCTGGAAGAGGTACAGTTCCAAAAATTTAAGAAGGGCACTGATGTGAAATACCCTTGGAAGGTGGGTCCTTTCATAGTAAAAAACAAGGAAGCTTTACAGGAGGCAGAAGAGTTATTAAAACCTCTGGGGTTCAAGAAAGATGTGGCCATCGAATACGACCCCTTACACAATATTTCCAAGAGAAGGAAAGATTGTAATCTAAGCGCTTTTGAACATAAAGAGCGAGAAGGGGTACTAAAGGGGCAAAATTTGTTGCGCTGGGAACCCAAGGTGGAGGGAACTGTAGAGTCACAGGAAGGAGATTTAATGCTGTCCGATTTTATAATGGACATAGATCAAGTGCCGGGCACTGTGGAAGTTGGCCAGAAAAGAGCCTTGGAGGAAGTTCAAGATATGGATACTGAAGTTGGAAGTGGAGACAATCGACCTAAATTGGGAACACAAGTTGAGTTAATTGTTGCGGCTACTCAAGCCGAATTAGTTGTTTCTCCCACTAAAGAGGATCTGGTTGTTGTGGCGGTTCAAGAAGAATTGATTGTTCCAATGAATGGTGAAAAGGAAAATAATGAGGAGTCTTCGGCTCCTGAAGTCCAAATTATACAATATAAGTTTCAAGATGTTAAGGAAGGTGATAATAACAATAAATTTCGGTCCAAGGCTGACCTATGAAAGCGGTATGATCAAAATAAATAGGCCTCAGCCCAGAGATTGTTTGATTTGATGCCTAGAGCCAGGAGTTTGTCTAATACCAAAACTTCCTTGATGACTAGCAGAGATATGAAGGATAACACTTTAAGCATGGTAGTTTTGACAGAGGATGAAGTGACTGAAATGAAGCTCAATTGGAAAAAGATATCGATATCGGATAAAATCCAGTTTCACAAGCAGATCGGGGATCTTATATATGATGATTTTGTGAAAGCAGCATTGAAAAGCGACAATTTGCAGGTTACCATAAGAAAATTAGAGAACCAGTTTAAGCAGGAGAAAAGTGAAAATCGAGCTCTTCAACAGCAAGCCAAGAAGATACAATCTGACCTAGTTATAAGTGATAGTGGAGGCAAAACCATGAACAAGCTATTGGCTGAGAAAGATAAGTTGATTTTGAAACTACTGAAAAAGGAGAAATTTCCTAATATCCGGCTAATCGAAGCTCCCGAAGAAACAAACTTTGAAATGAAAAAGGAAGCCTTGTCTAAAGAAGTAAGGGATTGTAAAGCAGAGTTGCTAAAATTTGCAGCGAAGGAAGATAGTAGGAAAAAAGAGAAAATGATCCTAGAAAAGCAACTTGATAAAATTAACTTGTCCAAATTGGACATGCGACCTACCATTATGAACCAAAATGGGGATAGGAGTAGTACTGACAGCCTTGTACAGGATATGTCTCACATTAGCCTGAAGGATGTGGAAATCAAGGAGCTGAAGGAAAAAGCTCAGAGGTTAGAGGAGGAGAATGAAAATAAAGGAGAAGAAGCAAAACCCCTCCGAAATAAGCATAATGAATTAGTTGGTATCAATAAGAAGCTCACCCACCAAGTTACAGGACAAGCATCCTTGCAAGGTTGCAAGCATTTAGTCTGGGATCGGATTATTAAAGAAGCTGAAAGTTTTAGGCTATACTTGGAATTTATAAGAGTAAAAGAGAAAACAATTAGTGATGTTTTCACAAGTTGTGCAGCCACTAGAGAAACTCTTATCCGGAAGCCCAAGGAAACAACATTGAATGTTATCACCTTTTTTAATAGTTTATCAGAAGAGGAAAGAATCAACTTGAATATTTGAAACCGGGTCATGGCCATTGCAGCAGCACAAAGAGTTATAGGGAAATATGCACAAGTTGAAGGCGTGGAATACATAGTAAAAGAGATGAGGAAATAGGTAACGGATTTAAAAGGAGCGTTTGACAAACTGTTTGAGATGGGGACACCATCGTTCTGGGACAATAATCAAGAGTTGATCCCCCTAAATGGTTATAAATACTTACTCTGGAGCATAAGGATGGATCACACCAAGTTCAAAAGTCTAAACCAACTGCTTATAGGCAGAACTTTGATGGATAAGATCTCTAAAGACTTTGAAATCCTGAACCGGTTGATTGTCATTGGTGAAAGAATCCCTCCAGCTTCCCTTGCAGAGCACATTGAGATCCGGGTTATGGCCAAGGACATGACAGATTACGACCTCCCTTCTGCTGAACTATGGACTACCATGGAAAGATATGGGAAAATCAAATACACTCTCTTCCCTCCACAATAGTCGTTGGCCTTTTTAATAGTTTTTGTTTATTTGAGAAAACAAAGACTTCTGAAATACTTTTATTTTTAAATTGCATTTTGTAATATTTTTTTAAGCGACTATGAAAATAGTTAGCTGGAACAATTACTTCGTTATCTTTATCTTTGTAGTTGAAAGTAAATGTCTTGTGGTAAAATACCATTAGAGATGAAAAGTAGTTGGAATGGTTCTACCTGTTTCTGTTTTGTATAGATAAGTGACGAATAAATCTTGATGAGGTGTCACTCAGTTGCAACAGTACTCAGTTTTGATGGATCGATCCTAAAGCTCAGGTCATCTATATATGTGATGTAAATCAAATGAAAAAGGGTTGAAAATCTTATTTGAAGAACTTTTGGAATTTTAAGAATCAGTCTGTAAGACATTTTGAGTTGTTTTAATAAAGTTTGGAGAGTCGAGCCTCCATTTTTCAGGGTTTCATGTGTAATTGGTCTGATAGTCTGTCTTTCCTTTTCCCTTGTTAATTGTGCTTCTTTCATCGTTATTCCGTGTCTGTAATATTTCTTCATACTTGGTGCAGTGCAATAGTTAAGTGGAATTGATAGAAATTATGCTCTTCTTAGTCTCATTCCAAGTATTTCATCTTTATTCTCTGTTAAAGTTGGTGTAGGATTCATCATTGTATGCCTTACATCAATGGATTGTTCTTTTCTCTTCTGTTTCACCAATTAAAAGCTCTTTGACTATTAGCTGCTTACTAGATTTTAGGGAAGTTGACTTTCCTTCAAAGTTAAGTGGTCTTTTGGGAGTTAATGCAAGTAGATCACAGTTGTTGCAGACCGTTGGTATATGTGTTTAGTGTGAAGTTACTTGTTGGTCAAGTAAATATCCTAAAAGGGTTGGTTTTGATAATAATTGCAAACAAGTTTATTTTATGTGCACAACATTTTGCCAAAAAAATTGCCTATTTAATGAGATCTTAAAAGTATTCTTTAACAATTATACAACCAAGTATGGAAACATTTTGGTGTTGCTCGTGAAGATGTTCGTTGAGTTTGTTTGAACTATTGTGTCAGACTTGTTTCAACCATCTCATTTAATTTTCAAGGCTTTCTTGGGATGGGTTTTTTTCAATATTGTAAACAGCTAACGCAATAGCAACATCAAACAAACAAATTGCAACATAAATATAACAAATAAAAATGACATATAAGATGTCAAGTGGTACATCACACTTTGTTATTGAAATACGATATCTAGATCCTAAGTCATAAGTCTCGACGGGGTGATACAAAATCACATCAAAATCACATAGTTGGTGGGATGATAAGTCAACCATATATATGTATCCAATAAAAACCATGTAAAGTCAACCATATATATAAATCTAAACATTGCTTTATATTATATATGTACATGTAATATAATGTTTTCAAAAATGGCATGCCATGGCCAAAATACAAAATAGTGGATCATACTGTACATTTGTGTGTACATACACAAAAAACGGTACATGTATGTATCCCCCCTATACATGGATTCTATTTACACCCCCCTATACATGATTTCTATTTATCCCCCTTTTCACTGCCAATGTCAGTGGCTTTTGAGAAGTCAATCTTTCTTTTTTGGCTGTTGGATGGTGTTCCCCAACGCTGAATGGGAGGATTGCTTCTCATTTCTGGAGTTTGTACACACAAGTTACCAAAGTTTGTAAGTTAGTTTACCAAGCTATAAAAATAAAAACAAATCTATGTACATTTGTTCAAATTCCAAGCAAATCTAACATTTTTACTTACCATGCATGTGTAAGTCAAGGTACTCGGCCGTGTAACTGCATGTACCTTGGGGGGGGGGGTGTGGAGGGTCATTAGTGGCCCCAATTGGGTTCTCTTCAAGCACCATTGAATCACTAGATGCCTGCATAAAGTAACCTATGGACTGGAATGTCAGCATTTGCAAAGAAAATGAGATTGTATCTACTACATGGACATACAATGACCTTATCAAAGAAAGAGAGACATACACGTACCTGGGGGGGGCAAAGGTGGGTCACCAACAACGTCGATTTGGTGCTCTTCAAGCACCATTGTATCACTAGATGTCTGCATAAAGTAACATATGGACTGAAATGTCAGCGAATACAAAGAAAATGAGACTGTATATACTACATGGACGTACAATGACCTTATCAAATAAAGAGAGACATACACGTACCTGGGGGGGGAGAGGTGGGTCACCAACAACGTCGATTTGGTGTTCTTCAAGCACCATTGCATCACTAGATGCCTGCATAAAGTAACATATCGACCAATGTCAACAAATACAAAGAAAATGAGACTGTATCTACTACATGGACGTACAATGACCTTATCAAAGAAAGAGAGACATACACGTACCTGGGGGGGGAGAGGTGGGTCACCAACAACATCGATTTGGTGCTCTTCAAGCACCATTGCATCACTAGATGCCTGCATAAAGTAACATATGGACCAATGTCCACAAATACAAAGAGAACAATACTGTATATACTATGTATGGACGTGCAAAGACCTTTTCAAAGAAAGAGAGACATACACATGTACCTGGGGGGGAGAGAGGTGGGTCACCAACAACGTCGATTTGGTGCTCTTCAAGCACCACTGCATCACTAGATGCCTGAATAAAGTAACATATATGTTAATGTCAACAAATGCAAAGAGAACAAGACTGTATATATACTACATGGATGGAAAATGACTTTTTCAAAGAAAGCGAGACATGTACACGTACTTGGTGGGGAAGAAGAGGGTCACCGGTGGGTGGACTAAATGACGTTGGCCTAAATAGATGGTCAAACATAGCCTGGTAATCATGCTATGTAACAAAACATAAAGATACAATTAGAAAATTTCTAATAATTAAATGCATACATGTTTCAAATCATTAAAAGAATAATTGAAAGAATACCCGAGTTTGGGAATCTTGCTCTACATGGGAGGGACCGGCCTGAGATTCCACAAACTCATCGTGCCCACCCTGCATAAAACATATTGTATCGATTTTAAGACGTATTGAATGTTGCAATCTCTAAATTATAAATATGTAAATCACTCGATGAAAAATTAAAGTAAATTTCTTACAGCTAATGGTGAAGCACCAAAATCATATGCAGCATTGACCGCTGCATAAATGACATCAGCATCAACGGCTGGATTATGTGAATGTGGGGTGTCATTGGACACTAGTTGGATATTTGTTCACGTAAATTGTCAGATAATTATTTAAATAGAAATAAATTACGAAACAATTGAAAACTGTGATATAAAACAAAATATATACTATGTAAAGAATGAATTTTACTTACATATCGGAGTAATCCATCACCCTGAAACTCTAAAGAAAGCCCATAGCATATGCTTCAACACGATGTGCAAGGGTGTGGAATAACCCAATGCTCTGAAGACTCTACATCACTGGGGCGATGTGTAGCTCTGGTTTGGTTTGGGGACCTAAAAAGTGGATCCTCAATGTGAGATGGTCCAACCCTAGATGGGCCAATCTCAGAAGTGCCAACCCCTTGGCCTACATTGCCTTCGACGACAGTCCCATGTTGAAGCAATGTATCTTCCAAATGGAATAAGGCCTCCTGCGTATCATCAAGAACGGGACCGGCTGGAGGATATACCCGAGGTGGATTTGGTGTGCGTGGAGGGCATCGCACATGGTTAGGATCAGTCCTAGCCCCTTCCCTATCTTGGGTCATCCCATGACCTACACCCTGGAACTCTAGAATGTCAAAATAGTTCACATGTTTCCCCAAGATAAATTCTGAATATAGCTTCATAAGGAAATAAAATGGGATGTCTCTATTCTCGTGAGGGTCTTCATCGAAGACCATGCATTAGCAATCCATCCAATTGGCTTTAATATTTGGTTCCATGCACCAGTTTATGGAAATGTGTGGTCGACTGCTGGCTGGAACCAATCCGGTGCTAGGGTCTCGGAATAATGAAAACAATTGGTCTTTTGTTATCTTTAGTTTTTTGACGTCTTTGTAGCTTAGCCCAGTGAAATAGAATTGCCTCTGGGAATCTCTGTATGAGCTAATGTTGTATAGTGCTCCTTGGGCATTGGAAATTGTGTGATTTATGATATCTAATTCCTCGGCTAAAGATTGTCTTAAATGGTCGCCCCCTCTAAACAGTGAGCTAAGGTGCCTCAATGCACCCAAACAAACTAGAATCTCTGTATTTCGGTCGTGTTCCTCCTCTATGTTTGGGTTTGTGTCTGGATTTGGGTTTGGGTTTGCGTTTGGGTTTGTGTCTGGATTTGGGTTTGGGTTTGGGTTTGGGTTTTTGTTTGGGTTGGTGTCCTCTGTTAAGATTACAACAACAAGTTCAAAATTTAATTAATAAATTTCATTATTTGGTTTAATATGTAGCAAATTTTATTAAATTGGTTTTAAAAAAAACAAAAACTATTAAATTGACAAACACAAGAATGAAAATTGAAAAGAATTTGGAAGGAAAGGGAAACCTACCTTCCATTGTATCCCAAGTGTGAATTGGCTCTTCCTAATTTTCCTCCTCCTTCTCTCAAACTCGAATCTACTATGCATTTTTTCGCCCTCTCGAAATTGCCGGCCTTGACTGTGTATGCGAAAATGAGGCCGCGGGCCACTATTTTTTTTCTTTTGGTATTACAAACGCAAGTGCGATATACTCTTAAAAAATATGTAACAACTAAAGTTTTTGTAATGGTCGCAAGTATTGAGTTCAACAATTTTTGTTTTGCAATTTTTGTATTCCAAATCGCACTTGCGATTTGTAACACTTAAAGTTTTTGTAAAGTTGTTATTATAAGCAAGGGATGATTTCTTTGACTCTTTGTGAATTTCTATAGTTGGACAAGTTCAAGATTATGTTTATGTTGGTTGGTGTTTGACCTAAAAAGTAAGGATGCCTTGTACCATAGAAATTAACTATTATAAATAATCAATGAATCAATGATAGAATATGTTGTCATCTTGGACAAAATTAAATTTAATTATCTTGACTAATGTTTTAATCTTGACCTGGGATTGAATTTTTGAGTGGTCTACAAATTAAGATGCAATGATAGAATATGTTGTCATCTTGGACTAAATTTAATTTAATTATCTTGACCAATGTTTTTATCTCAACTTGGGATTGAATTTTTTAGTGGTCTATGAATTAAGATGCATGTAACCTGTAGGACCTCCTTGAATGTGTGCACAGACCATAACAAAATGAGCATCTCATTGGTAACGTGTGTCAAGAGAAGCTTATTAGTATGATGATAATATGTTTGGGACTCCTAGTTACTAATGAAAAACTAATTGTATAGGGAATACAATTGAAGTTAATAGTATACATGTTTTTGTTGAAATGGGTATGCTAAAAGTGTTGTTATGTTGAAAATAATTAAAAGTTACTAATAAAAACAAAAAAATATTTATAAGCTCTTTTGAAATAAAATTGTTATAAATTTAAATTTAATTGTATGTACTCAACAATGCATGCAAAGCTTCATACAAAAGGCATGCCTCAACTTAAAAGGGATTACCAGGGATTACCTTAGATATGAGCTGTCATGGAGAATGCATGCCTCTAGTCAAAAGGGATTCCCCTAAGATGAGTTGTTATGGAAGCATATATTTTGCAACTAAAGGGAATGTTTGTGTTGTGGGAGCTCAAATTGAAAAGGAATTACTAACATAAAGAGTAAATCCATGTTGGGTATTGAATTTATGAGTGCTGATGGTTACCTAAATTTTACAAATAGATGCCTTAGTTGTAGAATTTGACCACTACACTATTGTACCAAGTCTCGCTGAGATAATTATGCTCTAGTTGCAAAGGATTCCTCAAGGAAGTATATCCAATTCCTTAAGGTAGTGTATGCATAGAGGAAGAATTGCCCAAGCTTGAGTCAGGGAGTGGCTAAAAAGAAGCTCTCATAGGCTGATAGAGTGTTGCACATAAATCTCCAGTATTGAGATGCATTTTAGATGAGTCATGAGTAATGGTCGCTTATTGAGGTCAACAATTTTTGTATTACAAGTCGCACTTGCGATTTGTAACTATTAAGAAATATTCAACAATTAAAGTTTTTGTAATGGTCGCTTATTGAGTTCAACAATTTTTGTATTACAAATCGCACTTGTGATATATCGCCAGTGCGATATATTGCACTTGCGATTTGTAACTCTTACAAAATGCAAGTGCGATATGTCGCTAGTGTGATATATCGCACTTGCGATTTGTAACTCTTACAAAATGCAAGTGCGATATATCGCACTTGCGATATATGCTAACTAACCTTAACCTCGGTTTTGGGCTCGAGTTTGTCCGAACCTAGCCACAATAGTGCATATGTGTTATGGATTTCCATTTCGGAAATGTGTTTCCGATTTCTAAAGTGGCACTAAAAAGTTGAACCAACTTCATGCGATTGCCCGCCTAAATAAAATAAACCCCAATATTTATATTACTATGTCAAATTATCCCCCCCCCCTTGACCCCTTAATACAATGGAATATATTTTTGAGGTTTTTAGGAGTATTCAAACCCCCAATATGAATGGACGTGATATCATATTTCCTCACTAGTGAAGCCCCCATGGTTATGACACACATTTGTATTTACTTTATTCTCCTGCACAATTACATAAAGATGTTGCATCCGAAAATTCACACAGTTATAAGATAATGAGGGTCATGAGAGCCTCAAGGACAAGTTTCTTCCTATCCTAAAGCCAAAGGTACATTGATTTACAACTACTTTCAATGCCATAATAATATTTCCACCTTCCATTTATCATTTTCTCAGTGCGTTAGCTCGATTTAATCTTGAAGTAAAGATTGATTATGAGATATATGTACGAATTTATTTCATCTAAGATTTTTTTTTATACATGAAATTAGCATAAGTGATATTTTTGTATTTGATTAAAACATACAATTTTTTTCGCTAGTCCTAACAATCATACCCACACTAAATAAAAAATCTCGGATAATTTTTAGTTTCTTGTTGAGACAATAGGGACTCCTTATCGTAAGAACCATATATCATTATTATAAAGAATAAGGATGATGACTATACCAACTACTTTCATGTTGGCACAACCCACTTCTCCCAAACAACCATCTAACTTGTGAATGTATAAACCAAAAAACATAGTGGAAAGGAGATAATCTCACTTGAATCATATATTAAAACTAATTTATTATAACTAAATCTCATATTTCATGAACATGGTTCAACAACATATCTTGTACAACATTGTTGCAAAAAATTTCAACTTGAAAAGAACTCCTATCTCTTATAATATTTTCCCATGCTTAGTCTAGGCATTTTGTCAAATCATTTTCTAAACTCAACAAAGAAACACAAAATATTGGTTAAATATTATTGTGACACCCCTCTACAATGGTTTTAATTATAACAAGGTGGTCTACAATTGAATAATAGATCTTAAAAATTGCCTTTCCATTAACTTTTTTTCCATGAATTTATATCCATATTATGATCGTATATTCCAAAATAATTCCATAAAGCTTGGATAAATATGGGAGATCATAATGGTCCAATAACTATGGGGATTATTTTTATCTATTGTTTTAAAAATTGGAAGAATGAGTCTTTGACTATAGGGTTTAGGGAAACACTCCTTTACTACTAAATTTAAGAGCTTGTGGATGTGAGTGATGAGGATATGCCAAGAAAATTTTAATATTTTGCTTGGTATCCTTCAGTCTCCTAACCTTTTTGTTTTGCAAGCGAGTTAACCCCAATCTCTATGTCTTCTAAAAAAGAACTTATTACTTTGTAGAAAGGGTTTGGATGTGCTCCATACCATAAAATAGTTTATAAATATTTTAAGGTAGGAATTCTAGTCTCCCAAGGGAGTCATATTTGTTTCTTTTTTTTATGATTTATAATTTACCTCTAGAATTTCCAAATGAAAAATATTATTTTGCTTTCTATTTAGTTAGAACCATTTTTCTCTTTTAATTGGGGATTTGTACCCATATGTTTTTGGATGTTAAGGACTCATGAGAAGCATCCCTAATGTATTTTCTAGCATGCTTGCAGTCTTTATCATATGAATTGTTGACCATTATATTTTTCTTTTTGCATGGTGCATGGATAATTAACTTGTTAATGGAATTAGAGAGGGTCGTGGTAAAATTATCATAAATGTCTTCAATATTGCCTCTATTTACCAATAGATTTAACTCATTATTAAATGATCTAAACAAAAAAATACTTTATTTTATCCAACATCAAGTGATTTTTCTTTTTCGAATTTTCTATTATGGGGCTTGTTCCCTTGCCAAAGTTTAGAGTTAGAGTTAAAGGTCTTAGTAGATTCATTATCATGGTAATTTAGGATGTCAAAAATTAGTATTTGTTTATATATATAGGGGTATTATATATCACATAATCTATGATGGGAATTATAGAGCTTGATTAGCTAGGTATTGAAAAAATTCTCAACGAGGTCCTTAAAGTTTCTCTTATATCTTCTAGATAAATCAATGTACTTGCACAATCATAGTTAATTAGGGTTGGATTCATTTATTGAGATAATAGCTTGTTTAGTTGGTGTTCTAGCATTAAAGTCTCATAGTAAGATGATATTTCCTTCATTTATTAGATTCTAGATATCCTATTCTAAAGCAATGTAAGGAAAATTTTGATCTAGATTGTGTTTCTTATATAAGGTAATATCAAAATGATAAAAATAACATATTCTTATATACATCTTCCTAGCATTGATATATAAAATATCCATCCACATGTACTAATTGAAAATATATTTGTAGGGAATCCTAATATGTTGAAAAATGTTATTCTATGTAATAAGACATGGCTTTGATCCATCCTATGGTAGGATCAATTGTTCCATATCAATTGGAATAAAAATCCTTCTTTGTTAGGTTCCTTATATTTTATATGCTCCCAAGTTTTAACAAGCAATATAATATCAATTTAGTAAGGATTCAACTTAACATGGGTCCTTTACTGCATGAAAAGCCTTGAGAGTTCCAAGAGAGGATCCATAGTGTCCCAAATTCCTATCTATTATTATCTTTTTTTCCTATACCCCTAGTAATAACTTTTATATTCCTATTTATTGCTCATTTTCCTTCCTTCATGGTCTCTTTTACCTTTTGAAATTCCTTCATTAATTCATCTTAAAATTTTGGAATGAAAGCTTCATTTATAAATATTTCTATTCCTTTTAGATTTTATGTTTTCTTTCACTAATGCTTTTTTTTCTTCATTCATGGTATAAAGCTATAATATTTTTTATTTCTTATTTGATGAGTTTGATATCCAATTCACCCTCCAAAATATTTAGGACTCAATTTGTTTTTAGGTTTTCTTCTAACTCTTTTCATATTGTTCTTCATATTATGATTTTCTACATTACCAAACTGTTCTTCTTGGGTTGATTGATTCTTTTACTATCTTTGACGCTAATATTTTAATGACTATCTTTTTTTAACCTTGGATGCAAACTTATTATTAAACATTAGCCCATTTTAAAAAAAAAAAATGACTTTTCTTTCCTACATTTATTTAATAATTCTATATATTTAAAAAGACTAAATTACATTGCAAATTCAAATCATTCTATTATTACTCTTTTAATATATGAATGTCCCATGTCATGTTCTTTTTTATGATTAATAAACTAATAATATATATACTCTATTTTCACAATATAATTCATATATATAAAAAGTACTTTTTGATATTTTTAAAAAGATCATAGTCATTAATAATTTACTAAAAGATTTATGTTTATATAAATATTTATTTTTTTAGGTTTGAGTTTATTATAGAAAAAATGATTATTATATTAATGAGTTGATAAGTTTTAAAAATAGGGTTGAAATTTATTATATTATATTAATATAAAGGAATGTATATAATTTTATTAATTATTAAGCGAAAAGATGCTATTTACTATGTTAATTTTTGAAACTCATTTTTTTAATAAATTTTTAGATAAATTAAAATTAAAATTAAAATACTAAAATAACATTCCATTCCATAACTTTTAAAACTAAATTCAATTAAATGATATTTACATTTATTTATACATAAAATACAAGTCAATATTGAAAAGGGTGTAACCTACATTTCAAGATAATATTATAGAGAGCTTGAAATAAATTAATTATAATAACATTAAAACTTATTACTGAAAAGATTATATTTGGCATTTTTTATTTTCTTTTAATTCATAATATTAAAATATATTAACATTTTCACAAACATAAACGTAAATCTCTAAATATTTAATACATTATAAATTAAAATAAGTAGAATTTGTATGATCATTTATTTATATTTTAAATAAAGAAAACACAACTATATATAAATAAATATGATTTAAAATAGAAATAAATTTAAGTTAGGATGCTCAAGATACATAAACTTATATTTATTTTATTATATGATACTTCATATTTAATAAATGTAAAATTAAAAAAATCTATATTAATAGTAATCATACTATTAGTGTCAATTAAGTGTAGATTGGGTGGTTCAGAGGAATGTTGTTATCTTTTTCACGTAAGTTCAAATCTAACTTTGTGATACTTATCTCTTGAAAGCAAACTTTGATTATGTAATAATTATAACTCTAAAAATACCTTAATCCTTGAATCTTGAGAATATAGAAATCAATGTCACCATCTAACTTTTGGAATATTTTCGCATACATTAAGTTGTTCCTTAATTCACGTTGTAACTAAGTTTTAATTGAAGCACCAGTAAATTGTCGGTATGACTGGAACCATAGAATGTACTGGTAATACATTAATAGGGAACCGCCAACTGGTCATATATTAATAGTGAAGCAACACAAAATTGTTTAGTATGAATGGAACCATTAAGCATAGGATTTGAGTTGGTATATCAACAACCAAAATGACGCAATTGAAAAGGGCAAGCAAGAAAAATAAATGACATTGGAAATGTAAACCAATGTCCTTTGGTGGGTGAAGTAATTTCGTTGTGACAGTGCATCATCATTCAAATCAATGTCACATTCAGCCGCTGGAATTTTTTCGTCCTTTAGATCGAACTGTGTACCTCAACTATACTTCAATAATTTAAGCACCAACAAATTATGAGTAAGAGTCTATCATAAAATGTAGTGGATATATATTTGACCAAAATGACAGTTGAAAAGGGAACCAAGAAATGGAAGTGTACACCACAATAAAAAATAATTCTGTTGAAAATGAAATTATACGGAAAGATGATTAAATTAGTTGTCTGTCTTCATGTAAATTAATGTGCTTATTTTAAATTTTGGAAAAATGTCCTCCATGAGTTCTCACTGTGTACCTTAACAACAATTCAATCAGCAGTAACTTTTTTATTTGAAGTACAACGGGACGGATAGGTATATAAACAGCGAAAATGGCTCAGTTGAAATGACATTGTATATCAATATGCTTTGTCTTAGCATGATAAGTAGGGTTCTTTTCTATGAATATTTGATTTTGGCTATCATAATATAACTTTATATATTTATGTACAAACTAAATATATGAACAAAATCTCTACAACCATGCATCTCCTTTGCTTGCATGGATGGATGCCATGTATTTACCTTCTTTAGTTGGGAGTGAAACTACAACCTATCTCTTTCTCATCCAACTCATAGATCATCGAAATAGGTTAAACACATACACACTTGTATATATGTTATGTGATCAAGATCTCTAGCCCAATCCACATCAACAAATACTTGTACATTTATTATTCTATCTCATCCAAGAATCCCTTTGTAGAGGATTGGATAACCTATGGATCCATGCAAATATTTGAAGACCCTCTTTACAACTGTCCAATGCTCCTTCCCTAGTTTTGAAATATATTTGCTCAGAGCTCCTTCCCTAGTTTTGAAATATATTTGCTCAGAGCTCCCACTGAATGATCAATAGCATTTTATACATCAAAACACCAACTGCACTAGCATATGAACTAGTAACCTATCTTCTTCCTCTTCTTGTGTGTTAGGACACTAATCTACACATAAATTTATACCTACATAAATAGGTACCTTGACTAGATTACTTTCATTCATGCTAAATATCTCTAGTCAGATCATCATATATTATCTTATTCAACCATATTTTAATGTTTGCATGATATATTTTAATCTCCATTCTTAGTATGAAGTTTGTAGCACCAATATCTTCATTTCAAATTTGGAGGTTAGTTGTGACTTCACCTCCTCTATGACATATTTCTTATTTCCAATAAACAACATGTCATCAGCACAATACTATATTAATGAAATTATCACCAACATGTTTAGAGTGTATACAAGTATCTTCCTTTCAACTCACAAGCCCCAATTTGAGGATGTATGTGTTGAAATTCTCGTACCACATCCTTGCAAATTTATTTAGACCATATAGGGACTTCTTTAGCTTATAGACCAGTCCTTTATTTTTTTTTATTGTATACTCTCTTTGTTGTTTCATGTATATTTATTTTTCAAGATACCTATGTAAGAATGATGTCTTCACATCCATTTTCTCTACTTCAAAATCAAAAGCAACAACAATAGAAAGAACAAATTTGTTAAAAGTCAATTTAGTAACTCGATAAAATAATTCAGCAATATAAATTCCCTCTACCTGGAAATATCCCTTTGCTACTAAGCGGTATTTGTACTTCTTCACTTTATCTTCTGCATTAAACTTCATCTTAAACAACCATTTTCTACCAACAAATTTTCTTCCAACTAGTAACTCAAGTAGATCCGAAGGTTCATTTTTGTCCAAGGCATACATTTCTTCAACCATGGCCTTCTTCTAGAGATCATTATCCTTTGAATAACTACCTCCATTTACATTTCTAGGGTCATCATCAATAATAGATCAATCAAAAGTAGACCGAGATTTAGGAGGGGAATACCTTTATGGTTGGAATCTTTCTCGAGATGATCTCCTCAAAACTAGGCTGTGAGGTTCTTCTTTTTCTATTAAGGTTCCTTTGTTGAGTCAAATTCTTCACTTTCTAACTCAAACTCTAATTTATGTGGTTTATTTTCCATTGGAGTGACTTCCTATTTAGGAACATCTTTGACCTCTCTAAAACAACATCTTGGCTATAAACAGTCTTCTGAGGTACATAATTCCAAAGCTTAAAATATTTGACAACATCTTTATAACCAATAAAGATACGTCTTTCATCTTTGTTATCCATCTTACACCTTTTCTGCTTTGGAATATGTACATAAGAACCATAAGAAAAAAATTTCAAATGTTTGATACAAGGTCTCTTACCACTCCATACCTCATGCGGAGTTTTGTCAAGCAATGATGATGTGGGTGATGTATTTACTAACTAACATGCAATATCCACTACCTCTTAGTAGAATTATTTTCCTATCTCGGCACTATTGAGCATGATCCTTTCATTTTCCATCAACGCCCTCTTCATTCTTTCTACAACTCCATTCTATTGAGCTATGTATGGATTCCTCTTTTGACTTTCTATACTACACTTCTTACAGAATTCCTTGAATGCATTCTCACAGAACTCCCCACCATTATCTATCGTTAACACCTTTATTTTCTTCTTTGTATGATTCTCTACAAGTGCCTTAACTTATTTAAATTTAGAAAAACATTAGATCCCTTTTGAAGGAAACTGAATCCATGTGTTCCTTAAGAAGCCATCTAGAAATTAAACATAATATACAGATCCACCAAATGATGGAATAGGAACAGTTCCTAGAACATCATTATGTGTTAATTATAAAATTCCCTTGTCTCTTGTAGCACCAAATGTAAATCTTACTCGATTTTGTTTTCCTTATATGCAATGTTCATAGAAATCAAAAGCTTGTGTGCAATAGAACATACCTTCAATCATATCATTACCTTGTAATGCTCGAAGGACCTTTTCTCCGATATGCCCCAATCTTTGATGCCATAGCTTTATCTTTTCTCCATACGCAATTGGGTTTTTGTCTTGTTTATATCCTCCATTAGGAAAACTTAACTATTACATTGATTGATGATGGTTCTTCCCAATAGTTTGAACAATTTTCCATTCTGAACTCTCCTCATGAATATCATTAATCCCTCTTTTTCATTTACATAGTTTGTATTCCTGCATCACCCATCTTTTGGAATGAATATCATGTTTCTTGCTAGATTTGGAATGTGTAGTACTCAAAGGAGAGTTATAATCCTTACATACTTGAGTTGCGACTTAACTCTTCCGCGTCCAACAATATTGTCTCTTGAATCATCTCCCAGGGACAAATATCCTCCATTGTACTTTTCATATTCACAAAACCATTCCCTATGAGGAGACATATGAAAAGACACACTTGAGTTAATCAACCATACATCACGATCTGAACGTGTACCTATGAAAGCTAGGTACATATCCCCTCCTTCTTCTGAGGAGGTCTTCACCTTTGTGGAAGGGATATCATCATATCCCTTCCCTTTCTCAATATTCTTAGATCTAAAATCCTTTTTGTAGTTCCCTACTTTACTGCATTTCCAAAACTTCCTCAAATATTATCCTCAATATTTTGATCAACCCACAGATTTAGATCTCTCTCCAAATCTGGTATTTTTATTCCTCTCCTAGGGATGACCTATCACAGGAAAGGAATCCATGTTTTTATTATCCATGCATTTCCTACTCATCTCTTCTAATAGTAGGGATGCTACTATTTCATCAAATTTTAAGGTCACTTTACTAGCACTACCTATTGCTACAATTATGTTATCCCATAAATTAGGAAAGCAACACAATAATGTAATACATTTATCTTCTTCAGTCATTGTAATACCAACATAGTTTATTTGAATTACTAGAGTATTGTAGACATTCACATGTTATGCCACTCTGTCATTATCAACCATTTTGAGGTGAGGCAGCTTCTTTTGTAGAAACAACTTGTTTACTAGGGATGTTGATTGATACACAATCCATATTCTATTCCAAATATTTAATACATTGTCTTCTCCTGACACATTCAACAACACGGAGTTTGATGAGAACGATCGGATTGTATTCCTCTCGCTTTTGTCTAATTTATACAAATATTCTTTTGTCAATCCAGTGGGTTATGTAATTGGATCCACAACAATCCATTGTTATAGATCTACAATAAGATCCTCCATTTTGAGCTTCCATAGATTAATGTTCTGGCTATTAAATCTCTTGATATCGATTATCGAATTCCTCACCATCCTCTTCCAATGCATAGATCATAACTATGAAACTTCCATTGGACCCACGTTTATCACATACCTAGGATTTATCAACCGCTTCAAGGCCTCAGTTACAAAGGTATCCCATTAAAGCCAATATTGAGCTCTGATACCATATGGAATTTTTTAACATGTACAAAGAAGAAAATCATACAGACTTTTTTAAGCAAGATAGATCTATTAAACACCACAACATTCACACATAATACACAAAGATTTACCCTAGAAACCCTTAACTAGGAAAACCAACAAAACTTAGAGCTGCACCTCTCACTTTCTCATTATGATTATTAGTCATTCACATTACAATATGTAATTATTTTGCAGTGCATACAAAAACCTATTCCATTAACATGGATTACAAATAGACCCTAGTCACTTAACGAGGATCAAATTACACATTTTTTAGGAAAAAACAAAAAATAGCACCAAAATAGCCCAAAAATTTTCAAACTCGTCTTTGGCTCGTATTTGCAACAAGATAATGCCCATTGTCTATTTTTTCTTTGCAGAGTAGGGAGTATATGTTGGCATTCCCCCTCCCCCAAGTTAGTAGTATGTGCAACACCCAATGCACATGGTAGAGTACTAGATGGGTGGGGATCATAAGGCACTATCGTGAGACACAATTTCGATACACACATGCAAAGAATATAACACATACCGAACAATACTGACCGTTGGCCATTGTATTTTCCTTTTTGTATGGCACCTAGACACATGACTTGTTAATGTCCAAGTAGACTTGTTAATGTCCAAGTAGAGAGTGTTGTGGTAAAATTATCATAAAGGTATTCAATATTGCCCATATTTAGCAATATATTTAATTCATTATTAAATAGTCTAAACACATATCAACTTATTTTTATCCAACATCAAGTGATTTTTTTTTACAATTTTCTATTATGGGGTTTATGTCCTTGCAAAAGTTTAGAGTAAGAGTAAAAGGTATCTTGAAAGATTCATGATCATGGTCATTTAGGATGCCAAAAAATAACATTTGGTTGTATATAGGCATATTATATATCACATAATCTATGACATTATTGTGAATACCATGAATACAAGTCATCTAATTGGATCTTGGCCACTTCATAAGACCATTACAAATTATGAATTCATGGAAACTATAGAGCTTGATTAGTTTGGTTTCGAACAAATTCTCAACTAAGTCCTTAAAGTTTCTTTTATATATTCTAGCTAAATAAATGTACTGAAATAGCCAATGACGATTATGTTTGGATTCATTTCTTGAGATAATAGCCTGGTTTTTGTAACATTAAAGTCTCATAGAAATGCAATATTTCCTTCAGTTCATTGATTCTAAATATCCCATTCTAAGCCATTGTAAGGACAAAAGTTTGATATAGATTGTGTTTCTTGATATTGCTATCCTTTTTAGACTTGGTGTTTAGTGAGTATTCCATATTTATGGTCTTTAGACCTTAACATAACATGAATTAACATATCTTTATTCTCAATTATTTTACCTTGCCTCTTTGCTTCTATGAGACAAGTTGTTTCTTATATTTTGTCTTGTACATTTTCCTTACTAGTGCCTCTTTTTCTTCACGTGTTCTTCACTCATGGTCTACATCTATAATATTATTCATTTCTTATTTGATGGGTTTGATATCCAATTTCCCCTCCAAACTACTTAAGGAAATTTTTTTGTTTAGATTTTATTCTAACTCTTTAATATTGTTCAAGTCATGTTATGATTTTCTACATTACCAATCTCTCCTTCTTGGGTTGATTGTTTCTTTTATTGTATTTGGATTTATATTTCTTATAATCTAATCTCCATTTTCTCTAACTTATTCTAAGACCCTAATATTTTAATGTCTATTTATTTTTAATCTTTTCTTCAATTGATGCAAACTTATTATCAAGTATTAGCCCAAAATTTATTTGAAATTTAGTGGTCTTTCTTCACTACATTTATCTAATAATTCTATATATTTACAAAGACTAAGTTATGTTGTTAAGTATAAATCATTTTATTTTTAGTTTTTTAATAGATTAATGTGTAATATTATGTTTTTTTTTATGATTGATTATATATATATATATATATAGATATAGATATATAAAAGAGTAATTTTTTATATTTTAAAAAATATCAATTCATTAATAATTTAGTAAGAGATTTAAATATTTATGTAAACAAATTTTTGGAACTTACAAAAGTGATTAAATTATGAATTCTTAAGATTAAGATAGGGAGATAAAATTCAATTTCATAACTTCTAAAACTATCTTAATTAAAAATTAAATGGATATATTTATACATAAAATAAAATCCAATATTAAAGAAGATGTAATCTACATTTCAATATAATATTTTTAAGAAAATTTAAAATAAAATAATAATAATAATAATAGTATTAAAATTTATTAATGATAAAAAAATCTATTTAATATTTTTTTGCTAATCTATTTTAATTCATAATATTAAAATATATTAACACATATCAAGCATCTCTCACACATATATTTTTCAATATATATATATAATATATATTAAAATAAATTGAATACTCTTTTTATATAAAAAATACATAAACTTAAGTCTAGGTCTAGTTTATTTTTATTTTGATTAGGAAAGTTCTCAGCATAGAAAATGTCGTCTTACTTCTTAATTTTTTGAGATACCTCTTCGTATTTAACAGATCTAAAATGAAAAGAACAATCTAAACTAAGATTAATCCAATATATTATTAGTATGAACAATGAAAATTTATATTAAATTTTTATGCAAGGAGGACCCTTCTATACCTATTCTACTATGGACCTTACAATGGGATTGACGTTCAATGATCAAGATTATATGTCGAATTTACACATTTTTAAACCATCAAAATTTAGGGTTTGAAATGCATTTACCATAAAAATGATTAAGATAGTCAGAACATTCCACTCCACATGACGAATAATTTCAAACCTGAGTGAAAGAATAAGAAAATGCCTCGAGATAATGGGATCTGAGGAGCAGTTGTCGTCCATAGATTAGAAATGTGGTGATGCATGATGCACCGACAATATCCTCCGCAGGTTGAATGTGTTCGTTGGCATCATTCAAATCAGTGTCACGTTCAATGTTTCCAATATTTTTCCTATACATTAAGTCCTTTAATTCACACATTGTAACTATGTTTTAATTGAAGCACCAGTAAATAGTCCGTTTGAGTGGCACCATAGAACGCACAGTGAAGTGCCAACTGGTCATATATTAATAGTGAAGCAATAACAAATTGTTTAGTATGAATGGAACCATAAAACATAGGATTTGGGTTGCTATATCAGCAACCAAAATCGCGCAATTGAAAAGGTCAACCGAGAAAAGGAAATGACATGAACCAGTGCCCTGCGGTGGGTGACGTAATTTCGTTGTGACAGTGCATTATCATTCAAATCAATGTCACATTCAATCACATTCAGCCGCTGGAATTTTTCGTCCTTTAGATCTAACTGTGTACCTCAACTATAATTAAATAATTTAAGCACCAACAAATTATGAGTGAGAGTCGATCATAAAATGTAGTGGATATATATTTGACCAAAATGACAGTTGAAAAGGGAACCAAGAAATGGAAGTGCACACCACAATAAAAAATAATTCTGTTGCAAAATGAAACTATACGGAAAGAGAATTAAATTAGTTGCGTCTGTGCATCTTCATGTAAATTAATGTGCTGATTTTAAATTTTGGAAAAATGTCGTCCATTAGTTCTAACTGTGTACCTGAACAACAATTCAATCAGCAGTAACTTTTTTATTTGAAGTACAACAGGACGGATAGGTATATAAACAACGAAAATGGCTCCCTTGAAAAGGGCAACCAAGAACTAGAATTGTAAACCACAATATAAGTAATTTCGATGAAAACTGACACGCTATGAAAAAAGAAATGGCGGGCGTTTTCAACAATAGTTCCGTTGATAAATTACTTCGCTATTTTATTTGGGTATGCATGATAATTACTGCGCTGTTCTTCACCAGAAATTATCTGTTTATAAATTATCTCATACTTCAACTCATAAAAGACGCCAGAGTGCGCCTCAATGGGACGCTTAACTCATTACTAGTTATTCAGATTTGCACGTCGTTGCAAATCCAATATTTGTTTAGATCATAATATTAA
Source organism: Larix kaempferi (assembly GCA_027924585.1). Taxonomy (NCBI): domain Eukaryota; kingdom Viridiplantae; phylum Streptophyta; class Pinopsida; order Pinales; family Pinaceae; genus Larix; species Larix kaempferi. Next base: position 7,183,111 of record BSBM01001166.1, on the reverse strand, counting down.
ACACTAAAAGTTTTGTGAAATCGGTTAGCGGTTGGTTTCACAAGTCATCCTTGTTTTTATAATAATTTAAGTTTGAATTTTGTAATAGAATTTTAATAATTTTGAAGGTTTAGATGCTTCTAAAATTTGTAAGCCACAAATTCTTAAATTACAAATCCCAAATAATCTTTAGAATGGAAAAAGACAAATAATCTTTAAAAAAGTGTTTGATTATGGTTATCGCAACTGATATCAGAAGGTCTTTGCTTATTGGTGATAACTTTCTCTCTTGCGTGGCTGACCTATCCGAATTTGTTTATTAAGCTAACTACAACGTTTCTTTTGCATATAAACATTTCCTTATAAATTTCTGTCAGGCATGCTCATGGGGTGTTTAGCACTTACCTGATTTACTCTAATTTTGAAAGTATGGCAATTCCAGATTTTCTCTCCACCAGTTTCCTCAAATTGTATGTGCTCTCCAACGTCTTCTCCAACGTTCTTATTGTGCGACATCTATCAAGCGCCTTTAATTATCGAAAAAAAAAAGATGATTAGATGATTACGACGCTTGTGAGGTTAATTTCAATATGTTCTCATTATGTCGGTTTCCCTCTGCAGTCATGTAATAATCTCGCTTCATCAGTTTAATTACATATGTTTTTTTAAATACTAACCATATTTTTTTACAAACTCTCCATGCATCAAATTCCAGCAGTGCTCCTGTTACTCCTATTCTTATTTAAAAAGTATCTTAAAAACTTTTCTTATTTAAAAACCCATTTTTTTCAATAATATCCCAGATATACATTTTTTCCTTAAGTTTAACACCCATTTTTACTTTGATAGTTAATATCTTCGTAGGACACAAGTCTTACAACTCCTAGAGACTTTGAAGATATTTCAAGAAGGGGAATGACCCGTGGAACATAGGTCTCAAACTACCCTATGAGTGCAAACACAATCACAGTCACACCACATTGAAATATACATCATTCATATTTAAACACTAATGTTACTTCGCTATAATTGGATTCCATTGACTTCACACCACCTTCACTCATAAATCACACTTATTCAAACTACCCTTAGAGAGTGTGAGTGTAAACATAATGAGAGTCACACCACATTGAAATATAGATTATTCGTATTCAAACACTAATGTTACTTCACTATAATTGGATTCACACAAACCTTAGACATAGAGTACCTATTCCAATCTCCTACTACCATATTCAACCTCCTAGATACATAATTATAAAGTACCCTAGTATCTGCATGTTTTAAATATATTAAAATCTCTTGACCCCTACATACCAAGCAATATAATGCTTCCATTTTCTAGATTACTAAATCCTCCAATATGAACTCACATGATATAATATCACCTACTTAGTAAACCCCTTGTGTTCAATTCATTAGAATAATCCATTCTCATTACAACAAAAAATCTTCGAAGCAACCACATGCTTGAATGTAAAACACTAGTTTATTTTCTATGGTTAACTTTATTAGCTCCATTTCGCTAAATTTTAGTGAAATGAAAACGGGTGGGCCCAATCCTACCATGTCACTTAACACATCGGATAGGAAATCAAAACCCCCGAGCGTTATGAATTCAATAAGGTGCGAGCATTATAGAATTATGTAACGCGTGAGCGTGGCTCGAGCGTTATTGTAATACATAACGCTATTGTTGTGTTCCTGTTAATATATTAAAATCCAAAAACAGGTCGTTTCCGCACTTTGCATCCAGTGTGCATTGGTCGAGTTCAACCAAAATGCTCGAGCATTCATGGCTGCTAATGTGGAAGTGAAGGGTGATTTTGAATAGCAAGGAGGGTGAATTCGAAGAGCAAGGAGGATTGGAAAGGTAGGAATCCAAATATTCATTGTTGCCTGATTTCCTTAATAAAAATATAAATTTTTATATTGCCCTAAATTAAAAATCCATGTAAATGAAAAGTCCAAAACTATTTTTTTTGAAAATTGTTATTTAACATATTGCAATTCGTCCATACTATCAATCCCCTTAATGAATTTTGCATCCACCTAAGCAATAAGGGGTTGAATCCCAACACCAACGTTTCCTTAATATTTTTTCCACATCTATTGCAAATTGGAAAAGAAAATCCATCCACCCTTTGGCAAGGAGGAGGAACTATGGACTATAACCTAGGATTTCTTTCTAGACTTGACTCAACCAAACCCTATGGTTTTTTCCCACACATTCTTTTACCCCAAAAATGTCCAACCAATGCTTGTGAATCCAACCCAATGGCATGATGGATTTTACATCATCCCCCAAAACCCAAGTGACTAGGTTCCCCTCCTTGCAGAAACACCACTTACTTTGTTGCAAAGATGAACAACCACATCTTTTTTGACCTCCTTCACCACCAAAACACTCAATCGATGGATTTGGGTCTTCATCCCTATCAACTTATAAGAGATTTACTTCATGGAACAAGCTTAGATCAACCCTCACATTCAAAATCTTGCCCCTTCTTAATGATGCACAGGACTTCACCACCAAATGTTCCTCATCATATGTAATATCCCTCTTTTATATACCCCTATTAGTTTGATAAAATGCATATTGTAACAATGTATACGACCCTGGTGAGGAGCTCAAGGCCAAGGCCCCAACAATGGACCTTGAAAATATGTTATTTCCTAAGTTGTACGTTATAAACTTAGGGAAACTAGAGACGTTGACACAACTAAAATGATAGGAAGAGAGAGAAACATGGAAATTTCACTCATGGACCTAAGAAGAGGTTAAGTGTCATCCTAAGCGTAAAATTGATAAAACCGCAAGCAAATTTCTAAAGGTTGCTATGATATATATATATATATATATATATATATATAAAGTATTATAGAACTTCAAAAGATTGAAGTTAATTATGATTTTTAAGTCATGAACATGACAATTGAGTGTGTTTCCATGAAAGGGTTATCCTAAGGAATTTTTGAAGTGTATATATATATATATATATATATATATATATATATATATATATATATATATATATATCCATGTATATAGATTGATATACAAAGATTAAGTATATGTTTGGTATTATAGGTTAGAAACAATAACATATAATGTATACTTATATATTTGGCATTGTAAGTTGGAATAACAACATATAATATATATACATATATATGTTAGCATACTTGATAAAGCTTGGCTTACTAATGGAGTTGTTGTTATATTTGTTAAAATAGTATACCTAGTAAGAATTTTAACATTGTTATAATGGATGGATACCTGTTACTATTTAAGGTAGGATTATTTTAGTTATAGTATAGTTGCTATGAAGGAGGGGATGGTCTCATTTTGAGAAAATAAGTACATTCCCACCAAATCAACTAAAATAATCAAGGTAATATGATTTGTAAGTATAACGAATTTATTTGACACACACACACACATATATATATATATATATTATATAGTGGAAAAGGGATGTGAGTATTGAGTAAGGACTTGAAAGACTAAGTGGGTCGATAAACATGGGATCTTATATCATAAGGGTTCACCGCTGGTTGTTGTATCTGACCCGAAGTGATAATCATCCTTTAATTAATTTTGTATGATAACAGCATTGCCAATTATAATATAAGCCTATTATAATCCGAGGACGGTGTTACTTTTAAGGGGAGGAAGATGTAATATCTCTCTTTTATATATCCCTATTAGTTTGATAAAACGCATATTGTAACAATGTATATGACCCTCATGAGGAGCTCAAGGCCAAGGCCCCACTAGTGGACCTTGAAAGTATGTTATTTCCTAAGTTGCACGTTATAAACTTAGGGAAAGTAGAGACGTTGACACAACTAAAATGACAAGAAGAGACGGAAACATGGAAATTTCACTCGTGGACCTAAGAAGAGGTTAAGTGTCATCCTAAGTGTAAAATGGATAAAACTGCAAGCAAATTTCTAAAGGTCACTATGATATATACACACACACACACACACACACACACACATATATATATATATATATATATATATATATATATAAAGTATTATAGAACTTCAAAAGATTGAAGTTAATTATGATTTTTAAGTCATGAACATTACAATTGAGGGTGTTTCGAGGAAAGGGTTATCCTAAGGAATTTTTGAAGTATATATATATATATATATCCATATATATAGATTGATATACAAACATTAAGTATATGTTTGGTATTATAGGTTAGCAACAATAACATATAATGTATACTTATATGTTTGGTATTGTAAGTTGGAATAACAACATATAATATATATACATATATATGTTAGCATAGTTGATAAAACTTGGCTTACTAATGCAGTTGTTGTTATACTTGTTAAAATAGTATACCTAGTAAGAATTTTAACATTGTTATAATGGATACCTGTTATTATTTAAGGTAGGATTATTTTAGTTATAGTATAGTTGATATGAAGGAGGGGGATGGTCTCATTTTGAGAAAATAAGTACATTCCCGCCAAATCGACTAAAATAATCAAGGTAATGTGATTTTTAAGTATAATGACTTTATTTGACACTCACATAAAAATATATACATATATATATTATATAGTGGGAAAGGGATGTGAGTATTGAGTAAGGACTTGAAAGACTAAGTGGGTCGATAAACATGGGATATTGTATCATAAGGGTTCACTGCTAGTTGTTGTTATGGTATTTGTTAAATTCCTACTTATGTTGTTTTTGGATAGAGAAATATGTTGATATGTTAGTACTCGAGGGAAATCGGCTCATGGAGAAGCCGACCTCTATTTCTTTTATCTCTGTGTATTAAAACCGATTTTTAAAACACCTTTTCAGAGGAGCTAGTTTACTAGTGTTTTCACTCTTTTATTTCTGTAAGTACTTGTACAGAGAATGTGTTGGGAGGGGACAGCTCAAAGGAGCTCGATCCCTGTCTAGTTTCTTGTCTTTTGATTAGATCAGAGTAGATACCTTAACCTATGGAATTAGCTAGGTTAGGGAAATGCGATGTATGTATGAGGTTTAATAAGGTTGATTCCTGCTGAGATAAAAGAGAATCAAGGTATGTATAAAATATAATTAATGCATGTATCACCAGACGTGAACTATAAAAATAGTGGTAAGGCTTCTCACTTTTGAATGCTAGAAGATGTCTCCATGTGAGAGACTTCGAGGAAATGGAAGGTAAATAATGAAACCGCTGAGTTACATGATGTAATCAGTATCTTTGATGAAATGATATATTGTGACTTGCCTTTGTGGACGTAGCCCATGGTTTGGGTGAACCACGTGTATATACGGTGAATGATGGTTTGTATATGTGTTTGTCATGTGAATTCTTTGTTAAAATATAATGAATGGTTATCATGTTGTCCATATAGAATATCTTATAAAGTGTATGATTGTCATATGTTTCTTCGTTAAATTCTGATGAATAAGTATCATGTTGTCCGTGTGACAACCTTATAAGTATATTTAAGTTTTGTCAAGTAGAAATGGTTGCGACAAATGAATAAGAACTCTATGAAGTTATTCAAAGGTAAACGATGGAAATATTCGAGTAATCAGTTGGTCTGAGAAAATACTAAGGTTAGACATGGGGTAAAGGTAATGTTTCCATTTAGGGTTAAGTGTTCCTAAGTAATATAATAAAGTTGTTTAACAAGTTAGGTGATTTAAATTTGGATAATCTTGTTGGAAATTTTCAAAAACCCATGAAAATACTAACTCCAGATTTTGGGTGTGTCACATATGGTATCAGAGCACAGGTTGCAAACACTCGGGCTTATTTGGTTCAATCAATAAAAACAAATACAAGTTAGTCGAATAAGGAATGAAACTCCATTCTATAAGACGCGAACCTAAAATTTCATTTCCAAGGCTCGACAAAGGGTAAGCGACTAGACGTCTTGGAAATTGCAAGTAAGGATGTTCCATTTTGCTAAAGCGGTATAATGGCATAGCAATATCTAATTATAAACATAGAATATGCTTCATTATGTGTATGAACAATCTTCTATGGATAAGCACTAGACGATGAATATATCCTCATACTCTACCATTAGTTTCATTGAATGATTGAAATAATTGGACTATTGGAGTTAAGTCCTTATGAAATAAATACTTGTAAAAGAATGTACTGAAAATTATCCTAGTGTTTAAAATATGAGTTTTTATGTTAGTGAAACTCTCGTAACTTTGTTGACCTTATTGACTCACTGGTCTAGATTTCCAAATATGAGATTTCGATAGACAATCTAAGCAACAAAGACCGGTTAAAAGATCCATTAAGTTTAATTAAAAGAAATTTTATATGTTAAAGGTCCTTTAAGATTTTATATATTGTAATGGTATTGGGTTTTCAACTATGTTATGAACACGGACAGCCAAGGAACAATAACATCAATAGAAGCAGAGATAGGTTCAGAACCTTTACGGACAACTGCAAACCAGGTTTTAGACCTCCACCTTACCGGAAACATAACAACATTTTTCTGCCCAATAGAGGCTTCAACCGACCTCAAGCACGACCAAGTGCACCCCCACCACCTATCAACAGGCCAACTTTTAACAAAGGGACAAACGCTGTCCCACCAACTATTTCTTGTTGGAAATGCCAAGGGCCCCACTACTACAGAGACTGCCCCAGCAAAACGGATGGATTTTTACACAACGTCCAAGCAGAACCTACCATTGGAGACATCGTAAAGACACCTAGCATTTATGCTGCTCTTGATGGCCGACAGGTAGATCACCAAGCCACCATGGTTGAAATTGAGGGTAAGATCTCTAACACAACCATTTAAGTTTTAATAGATCCCAGCGCTTTCCGAAGTTATATCTCCCCTAAGTTAGTGGACACTTGTAAGTTGAACCGAGAGCCTCACGAGAAACCATGGCTGGTACAACTAGCCACAGGTACCAAACAAAAGGTCTCTGAGTTAGTTAAAACTTGCGAGATAGACTTAAACGGTTTCCAAACTAGGCTAGAATTAAACATTCTACCCCTAGGGTCGTACGATGTACTTATCGGCATGGATTAGTTAGAAGAACACCATGTCCTACTGGACTGCTTAAAAAAATCCTTACTCTGCAAGGATGACCAAGGGAATTAGAAGACGATTCAGGGTATCCCTAAGAAAGTGTTAGTACGACAGATCTCCGCCTTACAAGCAAAGAAATGCATCAGAAAAGGTTGTAAACTCTTTGTCGTCAATATCCAAAACATAGAAACTTATAAGGAACAAAAGATCGAAGAATTCCCAGTCCTCGTAGAGTTCAAAGATGTATTTCCCAAAGAAATACGGGGATTACCACCCAAACAAGACTTAGAATTTTCCATCAAACTAACACCCAAGTCAGTACCAGCTTCTAAAGCCCCATACCGCACGAGCACATCAGAATTGGTGTAGCTCAAGCTTCAGTTATGAGAGTTAATAAACAAAGGGTACATTCGACCAAGTGTGTCCCCTTGGGGCGCACCGATACTCTTCGTCAAGAAGAAATGCATAACGATGCGGATGTGCATTGATTACCGCAACTCAACAAGATGACCATTAAGAACCACTACCCACTCCCTAGGATCGACGACTTATTTGACAAAGTCGGAGGAGCGAAGATCTTCTCAAAGATCAACTTACGATCCAGATACCATCAGGTGAGGATCCGTGATGAGGATATCAACAAAACCGCATTTCGAACCCATTACGGCCACTACGAGTTCGTAGTGATGCCCTTTGGGTTGACGAACGCACTGGCCAACTTTATGTGCATGATGAACAACATCTTTAGTAAATACCTCGATAAGTTCATTCTAGTCTTCATTCATGAAATCTTGATCTACTCCAAGAACAAAGTAGAAGATGAGGAACATCTACGAATTTTGGACTAACTATTTTTGTTGTTATATTGGGCCATAGCCCCATCACCTATGTTTTATTTTGAGTATTGGGCATGAGCCCTAGCACCTATGATTTATTCTTTTATATATTGACATATCGGGCATGGACCCTAACTGACTTGTTTATTTGAGTGTATACTGGGCGAGAAGGCCCCAATGTTTTAATGATGTTCTTCAACTTTGATATGGGTACAAACCCTAATGTACTGAGATGATCTTTTGTTACTTACTATGCAGAGCTATGATTTTAGATGATTTGACTTATTAGTGTGTTGAGCATGGACTTAGAAACACACATATAACCTACGTGCTGGGCATAAGCCCCGATGTACCTAGAAGAATGTTTATGTATTGGGAGTAAACCCTGAGGTACATTGAGTGTTGGGCCTAAGCCCTGGAGCACTCCAAGCTTGATAAACGAATACTGGATCCGAGGCAACTTAAATATTCTAGATGTGCCTCAAAACCACATTCTAGCACTAGTGTTGAGCAGAGGCTCTGGAATTCCACTAGCGTAATGCCCATCTGAGAGTGTTGAGGTAAAAGGATCTAAAGAGCACTCAGGGTTACTGGATCTCAAAGTGTTGAGTCGGAAAAGACTCTGAATAGCACTTTTACTTTCATCACAATTATTTAATTTGATTAAATGATTCATCTTTTATCGATCATCAAATACTGCGGGAACTACCATGTTAAACGAGGGAATCCAACATGCAAAGAGAGAGACTAGAGGTGCCTATCCTAGCTTACCGAAAGACCGTCCAAAGAAGTGGACCTTACCCTTAAGTTGTTAAAACCAAGTATCATGTAAAGATACAAGATTTAATATTATTATTAAGAATATTTAGTAAATAATGATGTGATTAATTAATTTTAAAAGACATTATTGCATATAGTTTATGCATGGTGGGATGACACATTATTTTATAGTATTAACAAAGTATTACTATCTAATGGGCAGCCACATTTATAAATAATATTACTAATGTATTAATACCTAGGTTAGAAATATTATTATTATAATTATTGTTATCATAATTATTATGAAGAGTTTAAATAAGAAATCACTTATAGATTAAACCACTGAAAAAGTCTTAGTGAAAAGACTAGATATTTATTAAACAATATCTTTTCAATATTATTTATTTAATTTAAAGAAACTAATTATTTCAACAGTCATAATTCAAGACTCCCCTACTTAAAGAGGCTAGATCCCAAGTTTTGGGGATCCTCTATCTTTTTTATTATCATTCACTTATGGTGAGTAGAGAGAAGTCTTCTACTCCAAGAAACTAAAGCAACCCTATATAGTAATTCCATATCTGAACCAGCAGAGAATCTAGGGTATCTATCTCTCATTGCATGTTGGAACTAGCTCGCGGGGATCTAGTTAGAACCAGGAATGGTCTAAGGGTCATGGTTGGGAGGAACATGGTAGCCCCAAAGTTATCCAGCTAAGGAAATCATCCTAACATGTTAGCTAAATACAACAGTTTTTGTATTAATTATTGTTGAGTGTGCAGGTTTCTATAGGAAGGGATCAAGTGCCAAGCAGTCACGCTTCTACAGGAAAGGATCGAGTTCCCAAGCAGCCAGGTATGCAGTAGTAATTGTTTCCATTTTTCAGTTATAATAAACTTAGGCTTTTACATTAGAATTGATACATCAGCATTGTTCTCATCACAAACATTATCAACTTAGAGCTTCTACCCAAAAACCAGTGGAGGGTCTAGCAGGCCTAGCCAAGCTAGCATGTGCTAGACAACACCCCATAAGTAAACTTAGGAACCCTACTCTGAATTTCGAGAGACTTCCCTTTGTTTTCCCATATAAACTTCGAGGTTAGGGTTATTGTATCATTTTAAATACTTATGTCTTATGTCTAATTCGTCTTAACATTTCATAATGCAGGGATTACTTATGTTCTCTTTTTAAATCATTCATTGTCATTCTTTTTATGCTTGAGAATCATTAAATACAAATGATAACAATAGCAAGACAAACACCAGATATCCTAGTCACCCTACACATCGAATGGTGGAAGAGACCACATCAACATTTATTATTTCTTTCTGTTCTTTAAAAACTAGGTACACTTCCACATTATTAACCTCTACACGATTTCCACCAGTGGCCAACTCATTACAAAGAGACAACACATCAGGTATTTCAAGGAAATACGATTTACAAACATAGACTCAGGCATTTTATTTTACAACCTAAACTTTTGAAACCCAACGATTATCATTTCAAGGATCAACAACCCACAATATACATAACTTTTCACCCATCGTTCTCTTTAAACATATCAACCTACTAGTCAAGAGATCAAACCCCACCCATGACTGTACCATTTGACTCTGCTATCATAATAAACGCCACAGTATAGTATTAACACATCAACCCATGCTCTCTCAAAGGCCGAACGAAACAGTAGCTAGGGCTATGACTCCTACTAAAACGCAAGAGGTTTTACATAGCACTTTTCAACCAAACAATATGCATTAAACTACAGACAAGCATTATATACACCCACAGGATACAGGATCGAATCCCTCTAGCATTCGTTCAATTGAAACCCTTATTATTTCTATTTATTACAAACATCAGTAACACAGTAGCACGAATCAAACCTCAGTAACAGTAGTAACATTTCAGACTTATAAACTTAGCTTCAAGGTTACGATTCATTCCATCAAACATTCACAGTTAGCAAACATAATCTTTGTGAAGATTCTAGGTTTAGACATCATTTCTTCTTCAAAATAGACAGAGTACCTCATCCTTCCTCTTTCTTCTTTTAAAAACAAAATACACGGTGACATCAAATCAAGAAAACGACAAGATAGCACAGCCATGGAATAACAACGTAGAAACTATACATTCTTTGCATCATGCTAATACGAGTTCACAACCCCAATAGAAAACACAGACTGTGAAATGACAATTCAAAACCCCAGGTCTTTACAATATAAGTTTATCATTCACTTAAAATAAATTCAGAGCTTCCACAAATCCCTATGGCCCAAGCCATGACATTGTATCACCATTTAAACTCAAGTCCAGTCAAATGGTGACCTTCAGACTTCAAACAACTAGTAATCCAAGGGGCTCCATGAAGTCTCCCAAAAACAAACATACAATACCCCTATCATAACTGCGAGAGGAAAGAGCTACGATGGCAAGAATCTGGACTTACCCATGAAGTCGAATAAACCTGACTACCAACAACAAACCACGCAGATGTACTCACCACTCTTCACCTATCAATTAAAATCATGCTCTGGTTAAAGCCCGGAAGAATATAAACAACCAGCAGCTAAATATTGAGGTAGAGAAAGAGAAATGGCATTTGTATGAGAGACATCACCTGTGCTTTGACAACAAGTTACTTTTCCCCATCGTTTCAGCAGCCAGCAGGTGCCTTAACCATGAGCGTAGCTTTGGTCAGGCATGAAACCCTCACCCAAGAAAATGCAACGCAAGAAGAGACCATGCAAAATGAAAACGCAGAATGACCTTGCCAGTATTAAACCCCAACACCTCGATTTTGTCCATGCCAGCTAGTCACACCATACGAATGTCATAGGGGACGGTTAATGTCCATCAACTCGTCATTTATGAGTCTTGAGAGACCACCCAAGCGCCATAGTATAAAATCATAGGAATATATATATATCAACGGATATGATAGTTTGCAAGCCAACTACCATAGTATTATACCATCAAAATATATCACATTACATCATAGTTTTTAACTATAGCCAGGTACACTAGGTCCTTCACATTGTTTGTGCTCCACACTTCAACTATATAACTTGATTTTCCATGGTAGTAGAGTGACAAAGGAATAAGTTTCCCATAGAAGTACCTTCACATATACCAGGAATAGATACATTAGCAAAATGCTAAGTAAAACTAGAACTCTCCAAGGTTACCCTTACCTCTCAGCAGTTCTGCCGGGGGTACTCCTTCCCCTTGTTATAAACCATCCATGCCCCACCATGGGCCTTAACTTTCATCAACAAGGATTCCACATCACCCGAGGTAATAAGAGACTTTTATAATATGCACATGGAATTTTAAAACAGTAAACAGGAAGTTTCTTTTATTAGCACTTTAGTATTGGAAAACTGTCAATAGAGTTACCTTACCCACTACATAACGCTTCTGCCAAGCCAAAGAGACTTACAAACAAGTAAGATTATGTTATTCAAGAAAACTCAGACCTTTTAAGATATCCCAAACAAAGTACCGATGTTTATCCTAAACAGTGCTGAATTTAACTTACATATCATAAACTCTTAAAATAACTTTTATTACATTAGTAGAAAAATTTTAAATTTTTACTAATTTTAGAGACATTACAAGTGGTATGAGAGCCCAGTTACAAAAACTAAGTGACCTATTGGGCTCATTACAAATAGAACATCCACTACTGATACTCAGTAAACAGAAAACATACATTTAAATTTTATTTTTGTTTTATGTGAAAATAAACTAACATATTTTCTGCTCTTTATACTTATATAACATTTCAGGTATAGACATTGTCTGAAAATGAATGCAAAACAGGCCAGCAGCATACACGGAAATCTGAACTCACCAACCCGAGAGCAAGAAGTGGTGGTGGAACTAAACTCAGATTTGATGAAGTCTATGCAAAATCTACAGGCAGAGTTCCAAATTTTCCGAGATGAAAACATGCAAGAAAGAAGAGAGCAGTAAGCCATAAATGAAGCTCTGCTTCAGACTTTAACAGGGAAAAAACCCCACGGATAGCCCACACTCTCAGTCAATACTTTTAAAAAGGGAAACAGTCACCCAAAGAAAACTGCCAGTTCTAAGGGAGAAGAACAGGGTGAAAACATACCTGAATCAATGGAAGAGGACTATAAGAATTCTTCCAACTATGAAGGTTCAACACCTCCTTGCAAGAAAAGGAGGAAAAGCGATGATAGTTTACAAGGAGAATTCAGAAAGATAAAAGCCGCAACCTATGACGGAGAAATTAACTCGGGGGAGAAGGTTGAAGAGTGGCTGCTAGGAATGAATAAGTAATTCAAAGTTCATAATTACTCCAGTAAAATGAAAGCCCAACTAGCCATATACAACCTGAATGGTAAAGCTTCCAGATGGTGGCGGGACTTGAAACACACCAAGGGACAAGAATTGAGAAACTTAACATGGGAAACTTTCAGCAGAACATTCCAGGACAAATATATGTCCGAAAGATTCTTTGACAAGAAAATTAAAGAATTTCATGAGTTGAAAATGGGCTTCCTAACTATGGAGGCATTCATAAACCGATTCTTAGACTTGCTGCACTATGTGCCATACATTAAAGATGAGAAGGTCAAAATACAATAGTTCTTGGGAGGGTTGCCACCAAACTTTAGAGAAAAGATAGAGTTTGACGTGCCAAAAACCCTTGATGTGACCTTACATAAAGCAATACTATGTTATGAACATGGACAGCCAAGGAACAATAACATCAATAGAAGCAAAGATAGGTTCAGAACCTTCACAGACAACCGCAGACTGGGTTTTAGACCTCCACCTTACCGGAAACATAACAACAGTTTTCTACCTAATAGAGGCTTCAATCGACCTCAAGCACAACCAAATGCACCCCTGGCACCTGTCAACAGGCTAGCTTTTAACAAAGGGAGAAAAGATGTCCCACCAACTGTTTCTTCTTGGAAATGCCAAGGGCCCCACTACTACAGAGACTGCCCCAACAAAACGGATGGAGTTTTACACAACGTCCAAGCAGAACCTACCATTGGAGACATGGAAAAGACACCTAGGATTTATGCCATTCTTGATGGCCAATAGGCAGATCATGAAGCCACCATGGTTGAAATTGAGGGTAAGATCTCTAACACAACCATTTCAGTTTTAATAGATCCCAGCGCTTGCCGAAGTTATATCTCCCCTAAGTTAGTTGACACTTGTAAGTTGAACTGAGAGCCTCATGAGAAACCATGGATGGTACATCTAGCCACCAGTGCCAAACGAAAGGTCTCCGAGTTAGTTAAAACTTGTGAGATAGACTTAAATGGTTTCCAAACTAGGCTAGAATTAAACATTTTACCCCTAGGGTCATACGATGTACTTATTGGCATGGATTTGTTATAAGAACACCATGTCCTACTAGATTGCATAAACAAATCCTTACTCTACAGGGATGACCAAGGGAATCAGAAGATGATTCAGGGTATCCCTAAGAAAGTGTCGGTACGACAGATCTCCGCCTTACAAGAAAAGAAATGCATAAGAAAAGGTTGTAAACTCTTTGCTGCCAATATCCAAAACATAGAAACTGATAGCGAACAGAAGATCGAAGACTTTCTAGTCCTCGTAGAGTTCAAAGATGTATTTCCCGAAGAAATACCAGGATTACCACCCAAACGAGACTTAGACTTTTCCATCGAACTAACACCCGGGTAAGTACCAGCTTCTAAAGCCCCGTACCACATGAGCACACAAGAATTGGTGGAGCTCAAGCTTCAGTTACAAAAGTTAATAGACAAAGGGTACATTCAACCAAGTGTGTCCCCTTGGGGCGCACTGATACTCTTCATCAAGAAGAAAGACGGAACAACGCGGATGTGCATCGATTACCGCCAACTCAACAAGATGAGCATTAAGAACCGCTACACATTCCCTAGGACCGACGACTTGTTTGACCAAGTCAGAGGAGCGAAGATCTTCTCAAAGATCAAATTGCAATCTAGATACCATCAGGTGAGGATCCGGGATGAGGATATCAACAAAACCGCATTTTGAACCCGTTACAGCCACTACGAGTTCATAGTGATGCCCTTTGGGTTGACGAATGCACCGGCCAACTTTATGTGCATGATGAACAACATCTTTAATAAATACCTCGATAAGTTCGTTCTAGTCTTCATTGATGACATCTTGATCTACTCCAAGAATGAAGTAGAACATGAGGAACATTTCTGAATTGTTCTACATATACTATGGGAACACCAACTGTACGCCAAGTTTAGTAACTGCGATTTCTATAAACCCCAGATTCAATACTTAGGACATATCATTTCCGAGAAGGGAATAGCCATCGACCCTGAAAAGGTCAAAGCTATCGAGGAATGGCCCACACCTACGTGTGTATTCGATATAAGATCGTTTTTAGGTTTAGCTGGTTACTACCAGAAGTTCATTGAGAACTTCTCACGGATTGCATGTCCCATGACTGCCTTGGAGAAGAAGGCAAAAAAGTTTATATGGACGGATAAGTGCGAAGAAAGCTTTCAAAAGCTGAAGCAACTACTGATTAGTGCATCGATTCTACGTATTGCAGATCCCAATGGGGACTTCATTGTTTGCACAGATGCAAGCAAGGAAGGACTTGGGGGAGTCCTTATGCAAGACAATTTTGCCATATGCTACAAATGGAGGAAATTAAAAGAGCATGAATAAAACTACCCTACGCATGACCTCGAACTAGCTGCCATCATCCATGCTCTGAAGATGTGGCGACATTATCTCATGGGAAAGAAATTCCTATTGATGACTAATAACACGAGTTTGAAATACCTTTTTGACTGACCCAACCTAAATGCCAGGCAGGCCAGGTGGTTAGCCTTCCTTAGTGAATACCATTTCGAACTAAAACATATAAAAGGCAAGGAAAACAAGATTGTGGATGCCTTGAGCCGTCAGACACATATGCTTTACGAAGTCACGATGAGTCAAACCAACTCAGACTTACAACATAAGATTCGAACAGCATGTAAGAGTGACCGTTACTACATAGAAATCCTTGCAAAGATCCAGGAAGACAGATTATTCCTAGCAACAAAAGGAATATAAGATAGATGAGTCAAGACTACTGTGGTTGAAAGAAAGACTCTACATCTAGGAAAGTGGAGACATTACAATCAAACATTCTCACCGAGTTTCACCAGAAACCATATTCAAGGCATCCCAGATATCAAAAGATGATATCGGCAGTAACGAAACATTACTTTTGTCCTAAGTTGAAAGCTGACATCGCCATGTTCATCGCGAAATGTCAGGAGTGCCAACTGGTCAAAGCAGAACACCAACACCCCTCCGGATTACTTCAACCTTTATCCATTATGGAATGGAAGTGGGAGGTAATAAGTATGGACTTCATTACAGGCTTACCCAAGAGTAAGAAACAGAACTATTCTATCTTCATATTGGTCAACAAGCTGTCTAAAGCAGCTCATTTCATAACGGTAAAATCTACCTACAAAGCGGTCCACATTGCAGACACATTCTTGAAGGAGATCTTGTTGTGCCCACTATATGTTAGTTAATTAAAAATTAACATGCAGAGTCTTAAACATAAATTATCAACCCGAGGAAGTCTTTTATTTCAAAGTTATCGTGCAAGATATATGCAAGCACAATTTCTACCTGCGATTGTTGATCTATTGATATGCAATCGAAACTATTTGTAAACTAAGTCACAACTTCTTGAAAGTAAATCAAACCTCAAACCTATTCATAAATCAAACTGTAAATCGAACACACTTCAAACAAGATCTATTCCTATGAAACAAGATCTGATTGCATAAATCTAAAATAAGTCTTGTGTTGTCCAACGATCTATCAAAATGAATTAACATGAGAACGCTATGATAAATGTAATGAATAAAAACGTAAATTGAATAATAAAACAACTATGATCAATCTACTGAATGAAAGCATGAACTAACAATAACAGATCTACAAAATAAAACACTTACAATCAACACTACCAGCATCTGCTCAGGGAAGAGGGCCCTTCCTCCACTGAGCAGATCTAGATCTCCACAATGAAAGTCGACAACTCCAGAATTAAGAAACTGCCAGCATGTATTATCATAATGGAAGAATTACAATAGATCTGGATCAAATCCTACATCATAACATTGTGTTCTCTCCTATCTTACATCTCCTATCATCCATCTCCTATCCTGCCTAATCTATCATGCTTAATCCCTATCCCCCCTTTTCTTAATGAGATTGATTACATATTTATACATAAAATTATCTCATGGAAATGAAGAACTGAGCCCCCAACTTGTGATCTGCAACAGCTGGAACACGGTCGTAACTGTTGGCAACTTTGGAACCGGCCACAACACTAAATCTGGAAAATACCCTCTCGAAGAACCACCAGCATATCGCAAACCGTAGCTTTGTTTGGTAATTTCCTCTCAAGTCAGGTAAATGAGGATGTTACGCACAAAACCCATGTCTCGGATTTTTGAGATTCATTTGCATCTACCCGTAAATCAAGATGCGAATCAGGGTGTTCTTATGTAGCATGCATTTTTGGTTAAAGCTGTAACAGCTAGCTATGAGCGTCCTATACGTGACAACTCACTCCACAAACTATCGTTAGTAAAATTATGCATAATAGTCTTTTAATTCATCAAAGATAAAGGAAAATAATCACTATTAACCACTTAAAACATCAATGGAAGTAGCAGGCTGTTCAATGCGCAGCTACAACAAATGGATAAAAAATGGAATGATAAATGAGAAATAATGGTAAGAAAATGGATGAAAGGTATGTCAATAAATGATGGAAAAATGGACAATTCCAGGGCCGAACATCTCCCCCAAACTGAACTTTTTGCATGTCCTCATGCAACCCAATATCTGTGTAGCATCCAACTTGAAAAAAACTCATTCACTTGTTCCTTCATTTTACCATTTGCACAGCTGCAGCTAGAAGAAATAGAGAGTTTAACACAAATTGGCAGAGTCACTTAGCGGAGGATTTAGCAGAAAATTTGGCAGATTCACAGCTCTTTAGTAGAAATTTGGCAAAGTCACAGCTTATTTTAGCAGAGAAATTGGCGAAGGTTTTAGCGAAGATTTTGGCGGAACAGCACTAAATGTAGCGGCAAATTTGGCGGAGTCAGCTTATTTTAGCAGAGAAGTTGGTGAAGGTTTTAGCGGTGAATTTGGTGAAACATCGCTAAATTTAGCGGCAACTTTGGTGGACTTGCAGCCGCCGGAAAAGATGTCGCAGCTGCCAGAAAAGATGTCGCAGCTGCCGAGAAACAGGCAGCTGCCGGAAAAGATGTCGCTGCTGTCGGAAAGCGGTCACTAGAAAATATGTTGCAGCTACCGGAAAAGATGTCGCAGCTGCCAAAAAACGGGCAGCTGCCGGAAAATGGCCGCCGGAAAATGGGAAATAGCAATATTTTACGGCGTTTTAGCCTTTTTGAAAAGGAAACTTCTAAAGCCATTTTCTCCCAAACGACGAACTGGGTTGGGTTGAAATTTTGCAGGCAAGTAGCTACCACTCTAATGCATCTCCACGCCAAAAATTAGACAAACCTACATCACGGATTTTGAGAAAAATGCGAATTGGCTGTAGGTGATTATGGCCATTTTCTCGAAACTGCGCACTGGATTGAGCTGAAACTTGCCACGGTTGTTCATCATGCTGTTATGCATTCCCTGTCCAAATTTCATGAGAATCTAACTTACCAATTGAAAGATATGCCCAAATCAAATTCTGCACTTTTGAACATGAATAAAAATGTATTGTAGCTGAACTTCCAGAGCCAATATTTCAAAAACTACAAACTGGGTTGGGCTGAAATTTTTCAAGCAAGTAAATACCATTATAGTGCATCTCCTCACCAAAAATTAGATGTATTTTTTGCCAGCTGTGAATGAATAAAAATCAGTATGCACAAAATGTCAAAAACCACTCCCCCAAACTGAATATGTTGCATGTCCTCATGCAAAAGAGGAGTTTTCGTCTTAGTTGTGAACAACCATTTCCCCCAAACTGAGTATTTTACCTTCCATTCATGAAATCAAGTGAACTTTGGGACTTTTGTTTTCTTGTATCTACACTATCACTGTCAACATCCAATTTTTGTATATGTGCTAGCTGGAAACACATCTTTGACTTACAAAAATGACTGTAGGCTGCCTAAAAAATGACTATATGCTATTTGAAATTCACTATGTGAGCTCAATTTTTGATTCCCCATGGTTGTGGTTAAGTGCTCATAATGTTTTGCAAAAATAAAATAAAATGACAATGCACAGGAAATCTTCATACTAGCAAGAGATCAGATTTGCAAATTTCCTTTTGTGATGACCCAAGCTACTCAAATATCATCTGACAATCACAGAATTTGTAGACCCTCCATATGTCACAAGTGCCAAAAAAAAAATACCAGTGATCTTCACAAGCCAAACTCACTACAGCAATTATCATTCATGGGAAATAAAAGAGTTTTAGAACCATTTTCTCATCAAATTCATGGCAAATTCTATTGCAATAAACCACAGTAGATTTCATCCATTCTCATGGTTGAATGAAGGCTGCTAGAATTTTCGTTGGTTATGCCCTTATCATGGAGTGCTTTGTAACACTTCAAATAATGTCAAACATTCTTTTGCACATTCCACAACAATCAAACTCATTTCAGAAATTCTGTCAAACTTGACAAATGACCCATGCTGAGAGTAGTCATTACCTTCATGCTGCTGAGATACACTTCACGTCAGACCTTGAAAAGGCTACTACAGGATTTCCATTGTGCATGTATCATGCTCATGATGGTTAAAACCAATGTAGGCATTAATGGATGGTAAAGATACCATATGTATAAGATGGTGGAAAATCCATATACCATATAAAATGTGGCTCTCAATAATTTTGAATTATGAAGATGTGAACCATTATGTGCACCACTAAACAAAGCAAACAAATCAAAGAAATCATGCCTTTGTTTTCTATCGTGCTTGTGTGATAGCATACTCTTGAGAAGGAATGGCTTCTACATCAACTTTTCATGTTGTAGGTTCTTGTGTCTAGCCTATCCTTCTCTTTTCAAGATGTGTATCAGCTGCTTTATTTCTCCTCATTATTTTTATATGGCAAAAGAGCACCGTTCCTTACTACTGGTTCTTGTGTGGCAGCAACAAGACTTCTTTTCTTACTGCTGGTTCTTGTGTGATAGCAGCAAGACTTGTTATTGTTGGTTCTTGTGTGACAACAATAAGGTATCCCTTTTTTTCATGCTTGGTCAGTTGGGTTGGTGAGATGTTGGATTGGAATCTGAAGGGGAAGTGCATGAATGATGAAGTGTTAAAACTGAGTGGAAAATGATGGGAATGGATGGACATAAAAGGCTATTTAGAAAATAAAAGGCTATTTAGAAAATGGAAATGGCTAATGCTTAGTGGTTCTTCATGACATTTCCCCAAATCTTTAATAAATCAAAAACTCATGCTATTTTACCTCAAGTGTTACCTCCATGGAAGCATTGGTTGTCATGAATGGACTGGTGTATGCTGAAGCTATGTAGGCTGATCTGATGCTGAGACATATGTATATGAGAGCTGAACCTGGATGAGACTGAATTTGATCCATGATGTTGTGCTGGTTGCATGTAAGACTAACTGCTGAGACAATTGATGAGGAGAAGTTCTACCATAGAAGCAGAAAGTCCTTTCTCTTATTTTGAAAATCAACTGCAAAACTACTGAACAAATGATGCTGCAAGTCATTGTTGAAACCATTAGATCACATAATCTTCAACTGCTACAAACCCGAGGTACAATTCTTACCATGCGAATGAATGTGCTGAAGTCGAGCATGGAAAGAAATCATTGGATTACCGACCATTAATGTATGCCGTTAACCAATGTGAAGAAACTCACCTTTGATGACAATGAGCTCTAAAGTACCTTAGTGCATCTTGACAAGTACGAATGGATGTGCTGGAGTCGAGTCACTTGCAAGATTTGTCAATCAAGAGGCATTGATGAATCCCCATGATTAACAACAAGGAAATCTGCCATTGATTCATGCAGATACCAGGGCACTATAAAAACTCTAATCTTGATCCCAGATGATGTGTCAGAGTCGATGGGACAAGACCATTGGAAGGTGGACCTTAATGCATTCCACATCATCCAATACGAGTACAAAATAAATGATTGTGAAGAATCATAGTGAAAAATATGACCAACATGAAACTCAGAAGCGGAAAGTATATGTGAAGTCATGATGTAGTAGTGATGGGAAATAAAATGGTTATGGTGACTACATAAGCAATGGAAAATGAGACTTCGACATGAATGGATTTTTAGGGTTTTGAAATGAGGAGGGTGCATGAATCGACCATAGGGCAATTGGCTTCCTGAGGGGGGTTTTTTCGGCAACAAGTGGGATGAAAGGTGTCTAAAAATGATTCTTGGCATGTAACAATGGGACTTGACTTCGGAAACATTGGACTCTATATGGTTTGCACATCAATATCTCCATTTTTTTATGTGCTCAATCCATTTGCAAATTGAGAAAAAGTGTTCAAGAGTCACTCGTGCATGCATTGAACTTCTTCTTCCAAGGACCTGCAAAAACCTAGCATTTGCCTGCAATAAAACATGAGATGATGGAAGAAGAGAGATGATTGGTCCCTCTTCACCCAACACCTATGAAAAAAAACAACAAGCAATTACTCATAAAACAAATCCAAAGAAAAATGAACAAAGAAAATCCGTTTTATACCTGCGGGAGAGCAATGTCCATCTAGACTCACCAACGGTATTCTGATCATAGCATCTTCGTTCCTTGTCCAATTTGAGTGATTCCAAATCCAAATGAAATTAAATTCATAGTTCTATTTCCATTAGAAATAGGTTTTTAAAATTCTATGTAATGATGTTCCAAATCACTCAATAATAGCCTACATAACAAGGTGTTTTTTCGAATTCTGGACTAGACCAACAGTCACAGCTTTAGGCTTAACTTTTTCGTTTGATAACGGATTGATGTGATTCCAATTGGATATGAAATTAGATTCATGTAGGTATCTCCATTAGAAACAGGTTTTGAATCCAACAAGAATTGATGGGTCAAATAAGCCAATGAACAGTCTAGAAAATAGAGTTTTAGGAATGCAGATTTGGGACAGGCAGTCAGTATTTTGGTCATAAAATTTGCATACGACATTGGAATGGAGTGATTCAAATTGAATTGTAAACTAGATTCATAGGGGAATATACCAATGAAACAGGTTTGCAAAATATGTCCAATAAGGCATCCAAAAATGGACTGTCCCAGCTCTGTTCCTAAGCTGCCAGCTTGACACCCTGTTAGTATTTTGGCCATAAAATTTTCTTTTGACACCCAATCATAAAAATTAAAATTGTTTTGGAAACTAGATTCAAAGGGCTACTTGGGGTATAAAAAGGTTTTAAAAATAAGTTCATTTGGTCTCCCAAAAATGGACTGTCCCGTCTATGTTTCAGTAAAATTTTCAAGCCAAAATGTCACAAAAATCCAACAAATTAAATTTAACCCCCCAAAACTGATCGAAATAGGTGTGAATGATTTTAATGATGTAAATTTAAATATAACACACATCCATACCAAAAATTTCAAGCATTAAGCACCTAGATTGACTTACACAGTTTGTTGCAGCCACACCTACAACTCTTAAAAAATGACATAATGTTGAAATAAAGCATGTGAATTTGTATGGAAAATAAAAACTAAAGACATATCATGATGTGCAAAACACACATATCTCAAACTCATAAATTTTTACCTATAGCACAGTCACAGCTGGGTGTTGTAGCTCCCTGTCACAGCGAGTGTTGCAGCTCATTGTTGTAGCTGAGAGTAATCACTCACAGCTGGGTGTTGCAGCTAACAAATTCATGTCAAATTTCAAGCTTGAAGTGTTCCATAATCATGGGCTCATTTTCCTATGGATCGTCCATTCACTTTCCATAATTACTATAATTTTGTTTTCATGATATTTTTATTTTTATTTGTAACAAATAGAGACAAATTGGGAAATTGATGACAAAATTAACTTAAGCATTTTTGTTCAAATAGTCAACAATTCCAAAGCATTCATGAAAACATCTCATACGCATTCCTCATCTTTCTACTTTCTGATCTTCCAGATCGCAACAAGGCGCAAGAAGAGAGCATACTTATTCAAAAATAAAAAAATAAAAACAAACAAAAGCATGGTTTTATTCTGATATTCTTTCCTACCCTATGCTACTTGGAAATATAAAAATTGTTTAAGTGTATGCATATTTCCAATGGAGCCATTTTTGAAAAAGTGACTCAAGTATGCTCATACTCCCAAAAGAAAAATATAACTTTATGAATTCTAGGATATGAGAGATCAACTTCCCTTGATATGATGGTGCCAAGAATTGGTGAAACATGGAATGATGCTGCAGACTGATGATAGATTGAAACCAAGCTTCAATATAGTCTTTGTTCCCTTGATTTCTCATGGATGTTACACCATGAAGATCCTTATTAAACTGATCTTCCTCAATGCATAAGATTTTCAGATCTAATGATGTGAATGATGCTTTTGGTTCCAATGGCTGTTCTCCATCAAATATTACGTGTGTATTGTTGATCTTGTCTGCTTGCTTATGAGGACTAGAAGAAAATCCATCTGCAAAACTTGGATCTAAAACATGTTGAGGCCTCGTATGGATTTGCTGCAACAATGCACAGCCTTTTTGCAGCAGTGTAGGTGAGGTAGAACGAGAGGGAAATGTAGAAACATTTTGCAGTTCAGCACTGTAAGCATACTGTACTGCTTTATTATGGTTAGGGTGGAGGGTGGATTGGACAGGAAATTGTGTTGGCTACCAAGGAGTTTGATGAGAAGATAGATGTGGCTGATGTAGATGATTGATTTGTGAGTTTGATATTGAAGGACCAACTTGTGTTTTAGCATGAGGGAGAGTGGCCATATGATCATAAGATGGGCCATTCCAACCTTATGGGTAAGGTAGGTAAGAGTTAAATTGAGGCTGCAATAGCTGCCATGGTGGAAGAGTATTCAATGATTGAGTATGAGAGTAAGGAAATGGAGGATAGAATTTTGAACCATAGATGTAGGCCATGGTTGACATGACTGTTGCAATGAGTTGGCTGCAAGTCCCAGATCTCTATGATATGTTTCTTTCATCTTTGGTAAAGAGGGACAATGATCTGTGGAATGATTCAAGTCACATATACCACAACTTTCAAGATTATCCAAAGGGAAATCCCTTGATTCTCTTATTTCCTCCTGCTTTTCCTTATCCTGCAAAACAACCAATTGTGAATCAGCTTTAGAAATTTTAAATAAATTGCTAATTTCAGCTCGTAAAACTGTTGTTTTTGCAGCAGATTTCAAAAATAAAGATAAAAGTTCCTTAGAATTCTTACCAATCTTGAAGTTTCCTCTTGAATACCTTCTACATAACTCACAAATATCATCATATGCTAATTGAAATACATTACTTGTTCCGATCAGATTCAATATTTCTAAACATTTAGCTTGGATTCCCTTGAGTATAAGTGTTTTTAAGATTTCCTTCCCCAGTTTCCTCTGTTTGGATCTTTGGAGGTTATATTGAAATCGTTCTATGTATTCCTCCATACTCTCTTCTTCTCCTTGTGTCATTTCGAAGATGTCTTCATTGACCCTGCAATAATCTTGGTACCTTTTCAAGAACACATGTTTCATGTCTTCCCAAGTTTGTTTACAATTCCCACCGAGGCTCATGAACCATCGGAGGGCTATTCCTTTTAGAGTAAGGGGAAATACATTCAACTTTTGATCATTAGCACAATAACCATATCCTCTACAAAGTACTTCAAATTGAAATAAAAATACATTAGGGTCTTCGTTTTCCAAACTGTGAAAATTTGGTAGAACATGTGGGGGAATTCTTTTTGTTGGTGCCACTCCGCTCGAATCTCTAATGGGAAATTCGAAGGTAACAACTTCTCCATCTTTTTCACCTGCCATCTTTTTATTAGATTCTTTGTGTGCTATCTTGAGGCTCCTCCTTCGAATGTTCCTGTCAACTTGTTAGTAGAATGGGTGGTGCTCACAACACCACTAAGGGGAATGATAAGATTTATACCACAAAGATTGAAAATGAAATAAAACTGAATGTAAAGACAGAAAATTAACACTCAAAATAAATTCAATAAACTGAAATGTAATCATGCAACCTACATGCCCTATTTTAACAATGCATCTGCAAAACAATGTCAAATATACTATTGCACAATTGATAACTTCCCCGGCAACGGCGCCAAAATGTCGTGCCCACTATATGTCAGTTAATTAAAACTTAACATGTAGAGTGCTAAACATAAATTATCAACCCGAGGAAGTCTTTTATTTCAAAGTTATCGTGTAAGATATATGCAAACACAATTTCTACCTGCCATTGTTGATCTATTGATATGCAATCGAAACTATTTGTAAACTAAGTCACAACTTCTTGAAAGTAAATCAAACCTCAAACCTATTCATAAATCAAACTATAAATCGAACACACTTCAAACAAGATCTATTCCTATGAAACAAGATCTGATTGCATAAATCTAAGATAAGTCTTGTGTTGTCCAACGATCTATCAAAATGAATTAACATGAGAACGCTATGATAAATCTAATGAATAAAAACATAAATTGAATAATAAAACAACTATGATCAATCTACTGAATGAAAGCATGAATTAACAATAACAGATCTACAAAATAAAACACTTACAATCAACACTACCAGCATCTGCTCAAGGAAGAGGGCCCTTCCTCCACTGAGCAGATCTGGATCTCCACAATAAAAGTCTACAACTCCAGAATTAAGAAACTGCCAGCATGTATTATCATAATGGAAGAATTACAATAGATCTAGATCAAATCCTACATCATAACATTGTGTTCTCTCCTATCTTACATCTCCTATCATCCATCTCCTATCCTGCCTAATCTATCATGCTTAATCCCTATCCCCCCCTTTTCTCAATGAGATTGATTACATATTTATACATAAAATTATCTAATGGAAATGAAGAACTGAGCCCCCAACTTGTGATCTGCAACAGCTGGAACACGGCCGTAACTGTTCGGATATCCATCATCTATTTCGGGATACATATCTATTTCGGGATCATCTATTTCGGGATACATATCTACTTCAGGATCTTGCATGATCTATTTCAGGATATGCAGTCCAGTCACCAGTTTGATGCCTCCAGCACCTTATCCACCTTCTTCTAGCACCCGGGAGCCACTTTCCACAGAGTTTTAGTCCTCCTAAGCTGAAAGGCGCCCTCTTCTCACCTACTGACAGAGAAGGGCGCACTTGTTCACCTACCACTGCAGATTCACTCCAGTTACATTCAGTTAGCTCCGATTCTGATTGATTTCACTCCGATTTCACTCCTGACTGACTGTTTCACCTCCGATTGACCTCCAGTTCGATTAGGTGACTTGCTCTGACTCCAGTTAGCCTCCCATGCGCCCCCACTGAGCCTCCAGATCCTATATCAGTGCTACACACTTCAGTTACATTTATTATGATCAGTTAGACTCAGCTTGACACCTGGATGACTATTTGTTGTGATTGATGAGCAACACCGATGATTGATGAGGACTCCTAGATAGAGTCAAGCTACTCCATTCAGTGATTCGAATGACCTCCTTAGGCAATTCGAATTGCTCTGTTCATTGTGACAGTTTGTATTGTAATTCATTCACCCTTTCTGGGATAGAGAGCACTGCTGCATGTTTTGCACAGTTTTGCACCATATTTTCTATGTTCATCTGTTGTGATTGATTTACTTGTTCATTAGATCTGCTGTGACTAATTTTACATGGTATCAGAGCCATTGCAGGGACAAGATCTCTTTTCTACAGGTGTTTATACAAGAAGATTTGACTGAATTGCTAAAAATTGCAAAAGTTTGGCATGAGATATCTCAAGGGCATTCGCTCCTGTGCATGCAAAGCTTGAAAAATACTCCAATACCACTCCAGAAGCTTGAGTTACCACATAATTCCTGGATCTGATACATTGGACCTATTCAACATTGCTTGAAATCCAATCCCAGGTGTGATGCAACTCTCAAAGGGTGGATTGTTCGACCTTATTGTGATTGTTCTTATGTGATTTGCAGGTTAATTATCTCCTCCAAGTGCACTCGCTACATTCTGCATGCAAGCTTCCCTACAGCATTTCCATTCGCTATAGTCTGCATGCAAGCTTCTTCTTCATCATTTGACTCGCTCCTAGCAATGGAATACTCTTCTTCAAAGCCTATCCTCACCCCATTCAATTATTTTGATTGGAAAGATGATATGGAGATCATATTACGTTCAAAAGGATACTACCGAGTCACTCTTGGTCTTGAATTGGAGCCAAACAATGTGGCAGAAAGAACCAAACACTACAATAAGCTTGATGAAGCTTACGGTCTTCTTTGTCTCTCCATCTCCAAAGATCTTCACTTCCATCTCAGCGGATTGAAGACTCCAAAGGCCATATGGGAGCAACTTGAGACACTATTCGGCAAGCAGGATGAGCTTAGGGCTTTTCAATTAGAGAATGAATTGATTGGCCTTAATCCTGAAAATTTTGAGACCATCAATGAATTCTTCACAAAATTCAAGAACTTGAACTTGCAATTGAAGAACAGTGGTGTTATCAAAGAGGATAAACAGTTGATCCTCTCCATTCTAAGCAAGCTTGGGAAAGATTATTCGGTATTTGTCTCCACTTTCAATTCCGGTCGGCTAACTACCCCGAATTGGAAGATGCCTACCTTGAATGCCTTCATTGAGTCCGTTACGAAAGAGCATGACAAGTTGATTCAAATGGGGTCCATAAGCTCCAAAGATTCATCCCTATTTGTTCAAGGACCCAAGATCTCGAATGGTAAAGGAAAGCTAAAGAAGGAGAAGCCCAAATTCGAGCCTCACAAGCAAAAAGACAAAGGCAAGCAAACGGATGCACCATCCAGTTCGAAATCCAAGCAAAAGGGCAAAGAAGGTAACCAAAAATCTAAATGTACTTATTGTAACCGTGGCTTTCATCCCGAAAGTTCATGTATGAAGAAGACTATAGATCAAATGGCCCTCCTTTTGGAAAAGAACAACATAACCCTTCCTGACGGTGCAAGGAAGAAGGATCGGAATGACGATCATGAAAGAGGACAAGCACTCATGGCAACGGTTTCGAAGCCCACTCTCTTGATAGATTCGGGTGCATCAAATCATATGGCTGCAAATATTGATTCTTTTTCCTCATTCGATCCAAACAGCTCCATCCCCATCCATTTGGGAGATGACTCAAAAATTTCTTCAAAGGGCAAAGGTACGATTCATGTAGATCATGGATGCTTTCAGAATGTTCTCTATGTGCCTTCCTTAGCTTCGAATCTCCTTTCTGTGTATCAAATGACACATACTGGTGATCCAAAGAAAGTCACATTCAGCCCTAATACAGTTGAAATTTCTGATATCAAAAGTGGAAGACTAGTTGCGGTTGGAAAGGCAAACCACACTGCTAAATGTTATGAGTTTTCGCACTTTATTCCGCTTGCAAAGCCCACTGCTCTTCGCACACATGGTAATGAGGTTAGTAGGCTTTGGAATGAAAGATTTGGACATCTAAATTATAAGTATTTGCTGCTGCTATCAAATAAATCCATGGTTGATGGGCTTCCACAACTCCGTTCCTCGAAAGGAATATGCACCGGTTGCATTATTGGGAAGCACCCCGAGCAAAGATTCGACCGCGGCAAGGCTAGCAGAGCCTCTACTATTTTGGGATTGATCCATTCTGATATCAGTGGTCCGCTGCCCCATATGTCATTAAATGGTTCAAGGTATGTTTTGACATTTATTGATGATTATTCTCGCTTTACATGGGTATTCTTTCTCAAAAACAAGTCAGAAGTGCTTGGAAAATTCAAGGATTTTAAGGCTTCTGTTGAGACCACCACTGAGAGCAAGATCAAAGCTCTTAGATCTGATAATGGTGGGGAATATATCAAGTCCGAGTTGCTGCAACTTTGTGCCCAAAGCGGAATCAAGATCCAACATACAGTTCCCTACACACCCCAGCAGAACGGTGTAGCGGAAAGGAAAAACCGGTCACTGAAAGAGATGGCTACATGCATGATTGAATCAAAAGGTTTGGCTGCAAATCTTTGGGCTGAAGCAATCAATGTTGCTGCATATATACAGAACCGAGTTCCACATTCATCCGTGAAAGGTATGACTCCTTTCGAAGCATTCTTTGGTCACAAACCGGATGTGTCAAATTTGAGAGTTTTTGGCTCTACTGCATGGGCTAGAATTCCTTCTGAGAAGAGACGAGCTTTGGATCCACAAAGTATCGAGTGCATATTGATAGGATATGGGGAAGAATCAAAAGCATATAAACTCATGTATATCAGATCTAAAAAGATATTCATAGAGCGCAGTGTGCAGTTTGAAGAACCGCTTCAAGAATTGCAACTAGTTGAGGAGAAAACTGCCGATTCACCGCCTTCACCAGAAGAAGATTCGAGCAGCGATAATGAAGGTATGAGTTCTGATATTTCTGATATTGTAGCAGCATATGATGATCATGACATATCAGGTTCGGAATCCGACCATTCAGATCCCCCTCAGTTACCAAAGTGGGCCCAAAATACTCTACAATCTGCTGGTTCTAGTCTTGGAAATCCTGCTGATCCGAGACGAACAAGAGGAGACTTTCAAAGGGCAGGTATGGCTCTTTCTATTGCTGATCCATTTCTTCCTGAGATTTGTTATTTGATGGCTGGTTCAGATCCCCAATCATACTATTCAGCCCATCGAGATCCGAGATGGAAAGATGCCATGGATGAAGAGTATAGTTCTCTTCAAAAGAACAATACATGGGAGCTAGTTTCTCTTCCACCTGGAAGAAAATTAGTGAAGTGTAAATGGGTCTACCGTACTAAAGTTGCTGCTGATGGCACTATCAGCAAATATAAAGCAAGGTTGGTGGCAAAAGGTTTTTCCCAAGTCCAAGGAGTGGACTACACAGAGACCTTTGCACCGGTTGCAAAGATGGATTCCATCCGCCTTGTTTTAGCTATTGCCGCATCCAAGCACTGGGAGTTGCATCACATGGATGTGAAGAGTGCATTTTTACATGGAGACCTTGCTGAAGAGGTCTATATGCAGTAGCCAGAGGGTTATACATCAGATCCATCATTGGTTTGTTGATTGAAGAAATCTTTGTACGGGTTAAAACAGGCCCCAAGAGCTTGGTACGCAAAGATGGACTCCTTCCTTCTTTCTCAGAATTTCGAAAGATGCAAATCTGATCCGAATGTCTATCTTCAGCGAGTTAAAGGTAATTTGTTGGTTATTGTACTTTATGTTGATGATCTGCTTATTACTGGTAGCACACTTACTTCAATAAACAAGCTAAAATCTGCCCTAAATCTAGCTTTTGACATGAGCGATTTGGGCTTGCTGAGTCACTTTTTGGGCTTGGAGATAGCTCAAAATTTCGATGGGATCACTATATCTCAGCAAAAATATGCTTCCGACCTGTTATTGAAGTTTAATATGGCTGAATGTAAGGCAGCCCCGTTCCCATTCCTCTCAGGAATCAGTCTTGAGGAGGGAGATTCCACACCGCTTGCAGATTGCAGTATGTATCGACAGTTGATTGGTTCACTACTTTATTTGACACATTCACGGCCTGATATCTCATATGCCGTGAGTGCCATGTCAAGATATATGCAGCAGCCACATGAGCTTCATTGGCGAGCAGCCAAGCGGATCTTGCAGTATGTGCAAGGTACGAGACAGTTTGGCATACATTATGCTGCAGATTCTGAGCTAGATTTCATTGGTTTTACTGATTCAGATTGGGCAGGTGATAGCATTGATCGGAAGTCCACTTCCGGTTATGTTTTTATGATTGGTCATGGTGCTATTTGCTGGTCCAGCAAAAAGCAAGCAGCCATTGCACTTTCTTCAGCAGAGGCAGAGTATCGAGGGGCAGTCAATGCCTGCATTCAGGCAGTTTGGTTGCAGGGTATTCTTTCCGAGTTTGGTTTTGGTGGCACTACTTCGACTGTCCTATTTTGTGACAATCAAAGTGCTATCAAGATCTCCACAGATCCAGTTCAGCGGCAGAGGACCAAGCACATTGAGATTCATATGCATTACATTCGACAGTTGGTGCATGACCGCACCATCATTCTGCAATATTGCCCTACTGATGAGCAAATTGCAGACATCTTCACCAAGAGCTTCACTGAGAAGAAGTTCTCTTACCTCCGTTCACTGTTGGGGGTGAGTTCCATCATGGTGGAGACAGATTGATTCATTATTATGCTTTAGACTTGAGGGGGGGCTTTCTTCCCACTGGGTTTTCCCTCTTTCCTCACTTAGTTTATTTTTCAGCATTTTTTTGGATTATTGTATTGGGGTGACCTTTGGTCTTAGTTACCAGGGCCCCACATTATTTTAGTTGGCACATCATAGTCTAGCTTGAGGGGGGGTGTTCAGATATCCATCATCTATTTCGGGATACATATCTATTTCGGGATTATCTATTTTGGGATACATATCTACTTCAGGATCTTGCATGATCTATTTCAGGATATGCAGTCCAGTCACCAGTTTGATGCCTCCAGCACCTTATCCACCTTCTTCTAGCACCCGGGAGCCACTTTCCACAGAGTTTTAGTCCTCCTAAGCTGAAAGGCGCCCTCTTCTCACCTACTGACAGAGAAGGGCGCACTTGTTCACCTACCACTGCAGATTCACTCCAGTTACATTCAGTTAGCTCCGATTCTGATTGATTTCACTCCGATTTCACTCCTGACTGACTGTTTCACCTCCGATTGACCTCCAGTTCGATTAGGTGACTTGCTCTGACTCCAGTTAGCCTCCCATGCGCCCCCACTGAGCCTCCAGATCCTATATCAGTGCTACACACTTCAGTTACATTTATTATGATCAGTTAGACTCAGCTTGACACCTGGATGACTGTTTGTTGTGATTGATGAGCAACACCGATGATTGATGAGGACTCCTAGATAGAGTCAAGCTACTCCATTCAGTGATTCGAATGACCTCCTTAGGCAATTCGAATTGCTCTGTTCATTGTGACAGTTTGTATTGTAATTCATTCACCCTTTCTGGGATAGAGAGCACTGCTGCATGTTTTGCACAGTTTTGCACCATATTTTCTATGTTCATCTGTTGTGATTGATTTACTTGTTCATTAGATCTGCTGTGACTAATTTTACAGTAACTGTTGGAAACTTTGGAACCGGCCGCAACACCAAATCTGGAAAATGCCCTCTCGAAGAACCACCTGCATATCGCAAACCATAGCTTCTTTTGGAAATTTCCTCGAAAGTCAGGTAAATGAGGATGTTACGTACAAAACCCATGTCTCGGATTTTTGAGATTCATTTGCATCTGCCGCAAATCAAGACGCGAATCAGGGTGTTCTTATGCGGCATGCATTTTTGGTTAAAGCTATGATAGCTAGCTATGAGCGTCCTGTACGTGACAACTCACTCCACAAACTATCATTAGTAAAATTATGCATAATAGTCTTTTAATTCATCAAAGATAAAGGAAAATAATCACTATTAACCACTTAAAACATCAATGGAAGTAGCAGGCTGTTCAACGCGTAGCTACAACAAATGGATAAAAAATGGAATGATAAATGAGAAATAATTGTAAGAAAATGGATGAAAGGTATGTCGATAAATGATGGAAAAATGGACAATTCCAGGGCCCAACAGATCTTTCGATTGCATGGGATACCCAAGGCAATCATTTTCGATCGAGACACGAAGTTCACTAGCAACTTCTAGAGAGCATTGTTGTCTGGTTTTGAAACCCAGTTACAATTCAATACCGTGTACCATCCGTAGACCAACGGACAAATCCTCGAGGACATGTTGATGATGTATGTCATGAACAACCCCACCAAGTGGGAAGATTATTTGCACCTCGCAGAGTTTGCATACAACAATGGTTATCAAACTTCGGCCAAAATGAATCCTTTCAAGGTACTCTACAGTAGGAAATGTTGGACACCCGTGACTTGGGACAGTCTAGTAGACAGACTTATGTTAGGGCCCGACCTACTAAAAGACTTGGAACAACTAGTCTCCAAGGTACAACTGAACTTGAAAGAAGCACAAGACCGCCAAAACAGTTATACAGATAAGAAAAGAAAAGACAAAGACTACCAAGTCGATGAACATGTGTTTCTAAAAATAAAGGCAAAATGAAGCTCGTTGAGCTTAGGACGTTGTGGGAAACTAGCCCTAAGATTTTGTGGGCCTTTTGAAATACTGGCCAAGAAGGGCCTAGTGGCTTATGAGTTAGCCTTACCGGCGCATATAAAAGTTCATAATGTTTTTCATTCTTCATTATTAAAGAAGTATGTATACGATACTAACCATGTTATCGATTGGTCCTTATTATAGGTGGAACTCAAAGGGGAGTTCACGCCATAACCACTCCACATTCTGGAAAAGAGAGAGGTGCAGCTTAGGAGGAGGACCATTACTCAGCTGAAAGTGCAATGGAGGCACTTTGGACCAAATGAGGCTACTTGGGAGAATGAGACCACCATGGAAGAGGCGTACCCCGCCTTGTTTCATGACCTCATTCCTAGTCCATAGAAACACCGGGACAATGTTGTTTCTAAGCGGGGAGGGATGTAATATCCTGAATTTTGGACTAACTATTTTTGTTGTTATATTGGGCCACGACCCTAACACCTATGTTTTATTTTGAGTATTGGGCATGAGCCCTAGCACCTATGATTTATTCTTTTATATATTGACATATCGGGCATGGACCCTGACTGCCTTGTTTATTTGAGTGTATATTGGGCGAGAAGGCCCCAATGTTTTAATGATGTTATTTAGCTTTGATATGGGCACAAACCCTAATATACTGAGATGATCTTTTGTTACTTATAGTGCAGAGCTATGATTTTACATGATTTGACTTATGAGTGTGTTGAACGTGGAATCAGAAACACACATATAACCTACGTACTAGGCATAAGCCCCGATGTACCTAGAAGAATGTTTATGTACTGGGAGTAAGCCCTGAGGTACATTGAGTGTTGGGCCTAAGCCCTCGAGCACTCCAATCTTGATAAATGAATACTGGACCTGAGGCAACTTAAATATTCTAGATGTGCCTCACAACCACATTCTAGCACTAGTGTTGAGCAGAGGCTCTGGAATTGCACTAGCGTAACGCCCATGTGAGAGTGTTGAGTTAAAAGGCTCTGAAGAGCACTCGGGGTTACTGGATCTCAAAGTGTTGAGTTAGAAAAGACTCTGAATAGCACTTTTACTTTCATCATAATTATTTAATTTGATTAAATGATTCATCTTTTATCTATCATCAAATGCTGCGGGAACTACCATGTTAAACGAAGGAATCAAACATGCAAAGAGAGAGACTAGAGGTGCCTATCCTAGCTTACCGAAAGACCGTCCAAAGAAGTAGACCTTACCCTTAAGTTGTTAAAACCAAGTATCATGTAAAGATACAAGATTTAATATTATTATTAAGAATATTTAGTAAATAATGATGTTATTAATTATTTATAAAAGACATTATTGCATATAGTTTATGCATGGTGGGATGCCACATTATTTTATAGTATTAATATCTAGTGGGAAACCACATTTATAAATAGTATTACTAATGTATTAATACCTAGGTTAGAAATATTATTATTATAATTATTGTTATCATAATTATTATGAAGAGTTTAAATTAGAAATCACTTATAGATTAAACCATTGAAAAAGTCTTAGTGAAAAGGACTAGATATTTATTAAATTATATCTTTTAAATATTATTTATTTAATTTAAAGAAATTAATTATTCCAACAGTCATAATTCAAGACTCCCCTACTTAAAAAGTGTAGATCCCAAGTTTTGGGGATCCTGTATCTTTTTTATTATCATTCCCTTATGGTGAGTAGAGAGAAGTCTTCTGCTCCAAGAAACTAAAGTAGCCCTATATAATAATTCCAGATCTGAACCAGCAGAGAATCTAGGGTCTCTATCTCTCATTGCATGTTAGAACCAGATTGGGGGAATCCAGTTAGAACCAAGAACGGTCTAAGGGTCATGGTTGGGAAGAACATGGTAGCCCCAAAGTTATCCATCTAAAAAAATCATCCTATCAAGTTAGCTAAATACAACATGTTCTATATTAATTATTATTGAGTGTTTAGGTTTCTACAGGAAGGGATCAAGTGCCAAGCAGTCACGCTTCTACAGGAAAGGATCGATTTACCAAGCAGGCAGGTATGCAGTAGTAATTGTTTCCATTTTTCAGTTATAATAAACCTAGGCTTTTACATTAGAATTGATACGTCAGCATTGTTCTCATCACAAACATTATCAACTTAGAGGTTCTGCCCAGAAACCAGTGGAGGGTTTAGTAGGTCTAGCCAAGCTAGCCTGTGCTAGACAACACCCCATAAGCAAACTTAGGAACCCTACTCTAAATTTCAGGAGACTTCCCTTTGTTTTCCCATATTAACTTCCAGGTTAGGGTTATTGTATCGTTTTAAATACTTATGTCTCTATCTAATTCATCTTACCATTTCATAATGCAGGGATTACTTATGTTCTCTTTTTAAATCATTCATTGTCATTATTTTTATGCTTGAGAATCATTAAATAGAAATGATAATAGTAGCAAGACAAATACCATATATCCTAGTCACCCTACACATCGAATGGTGGAAGAGACCACATCAGCATTTATTATTTCTTTCTGTTCTTTAAAAACTAGGTACACTTCCACATTACTAACCTCTACACGATTTCCACCAACAACCAACTCATTACAAAGAGACAACACATCAGGAATTTCAAGGAAATACAATTTACAAACATAGACTCAGGCATTTTATTTTACAACATAAAATTTTGAAACCCAATGATTATCATTTCAAGGATCAACATCCCACAGTATACATAACTTTTCACCCATCGTTCTCTTTAAATGTATCAACCTACTAGTCAAGAGATCAAACCCCATCCACGACTGTACCATTTGACATTGCTATCATAATAAACGCCACAGTATAGTATTAACACATCAACTCATGCTCTCTCAAAGGCCAAACGAAACAGTAGCTAGAGCTACGACTCCTACTAAAACGTAGGAGGGTTTACACAATACTTTTCAACCAAACAATATGCATTAAACTATAGACAAGCATTATATACACCCGCAGGATACAGGATCGAATCCCTCTAGCATTCATTCAATCGAAACCCTTATTGTTTCTATCTATTACAAACATCAATATGTTAGATTTTCAGAATTTTCAATCTGATCTAAGATCCTAACTGAGAGAATAACATGTACAACATATCTACAGCATATCAATCATGGACACAATAATGCAAGCACACAAGAGACACAGAGTTTCACTGGGGAAAACCAAGAAGGTGAAAAACCCTGCAACTTCCTCAGAGATAGAAAGAGCAATGATACAACCAAAGTACAAGAGATAGTCTTCTCCTAGTAGTTGATCCTCCTCCTCACATGTGCTCCACTTTCCTGTGACATCTCCAAATAAAACGAGTTAGTAAATTTGGTAAAATTAAAAAACATTTCTTCCTTTATATAATTAGCGAAATAAATGTATTTCCATAACGTCAATGGTCTCTCCAAAGAAATGTACTTGTGGGAGGAATAAAAGTCCGACATGCTTCCGTAAATAAAACGACAATAGAAAATGATTATTATACACCCGTGTTACACAGCATAGGCCGAACAATGATATATTTTAAATAGCAACCATAATCAATTACCAAGAATTTCATATGACACAAAATAACCATATACATAACAACATCACCATAAAAAAAATCATACATATGAATGAGGCAAGATATACCGTGGTTCACCCCATCCTTGGGCTACGTCCACAAAACCGTCATATCTTTATTCATCAATAAAGGAGGATTCTGCAAGGCAACTTTTACAATCTTTGCATTTTCACTTTCTCCGAGTATTCTTGTAATGTCCCTCAGAATACACCCTAACACAACGTCTAAATCAGTTCATCCATTCTACTTAGGACACTTATACATATATGGAAAGCATTACATTATACACCATATTTACCCATAGCAAGTTTCTTCAAGCCAATTGATGCTGCAAGGTCAGATGCTTCATCTAACATAATTATAATTCACATTGAATATCACTAAATTTATTTTGAACATAATCAATCACAATCATCTAGTAACACCACCACATGGGATACACATAAGATACATAAGAGCAACACCAAAAATAAGGTGGTTCACCCTCACTAGGGCTTCGTCCACGAAAGCTGTCTCATATATACGTATTCTATTCAAGTTATTTACCTTAGTAATTATATATATACTAACAAACTCAGAATCCAACGGATTCTTATATATATATATATATATATATATCACCAAGAAATAAACCAGCTGGGAAAAAGATATCGTTATGTAATAAAAATTATTACCAATGCAACACATGTCAGTTCTGACAGGAAGACCGTGTGCCTTCTCGTGCAAGGACGCAGGCCTGGTTTTGAGCTAAGCCCAAATCTTGTGATCAATTAAAAACACTAACAAGGGCTGAGATTACATCTCTTAATACTGGAATCAACAGATAGACAGCGAACAAATGAGATGAGATTTCATCACAGACAATACTAATGGAAATCACATATCATACCGATCAAGAGATCACACACTACAGCAATCAGATATAATACAGCGATTACATGGGTGAAATCGCAACATACACAACGGAGTAAAAATTAACTACAACTTTATGTTAGACTTTGGTCTCCTCTCATGGCGCCATCACCACTTCCGGAATAAAGATATAAATATCATACAAAAATGGAAGAACAGGGTCCACCAACATATTTGCATCTAGTTACGCCTATACCCTTAAGAGGTCACCTGACTAGTTCAATTAACCACATTGCAACACTAAGTGGTCACAGCAAAAATATGGGTCGATATGGGAAGCTCGTCTGGTTTCCTTGGCATCGAAACCCATGGATGGTGTTCGTAAGCTAGTCAACAAGACAACGAAATAAAGGGGTAAGGGTGCTCTGAGCTTTTTCATCTCTAAATCAAAATAAAAGAACATAACTAGATCTGTTCTAGACGGAAAAACTTAGTAGGATGAAATCACATTTTTCATACAACTACAGAGATCAGAGATCTACTATAACACGGAGGTCATGAAAAAGCAGCAATGATCTATAGCAATATTATATCTCCCTGAGATCCCCAAAAAGGCACACAGATTCATACGACGGAGATCAAATGCCAAACGTAAAAGGAATATAGACTAAGATCTTTGTTCTACATCAGGCGCTATTCTATCCTGACAGAGAAATCATCATTTAAATAAATACAAATGCATGGGAAGGAAACCCGATCTCTGTTCGATGCATCTGGTCGTTGCTCTGTTTCTACATCAGGCGCTATTCTATCCTGACAGAGAAATCATCATTTAAATAAATACAAATGCATGGGAAGGAAACCCGATCTCTGTTCGATGCATCTGGGCGTTGCTCTATTTCTACATCAGGCGCTATTCTATCCTGACAGAGAAATCATCATTTAAATAAATACAAATGCATGGGAAGGAAACCCGATCTCTGTTCGATGCATCTGGGCGTTGCTCTGTTCTGATAGAGATCAAAGCTTAAACATTAAAAAATGTAGCAATGCAAGATGGACACGGTAAGGCTACGATTTATGTCCCTTTTCCGCAGTAATAACAACAACGTATATAATGTATATATGTACCAATTGTAATATGTAGAAGGGTCGGGCTCTTAAGCCGTCCTTTCCCTTCTGCACAGCCTATAAACAATATAAAAGTATCTATATATATAACAACAAATCACACAGGGATCAAGCTCCCTTGGACAGTCCTCAGATTAGCATTCTCAAGGCTCCCACAACTGAAATCATAAGCAACCGTTTAAACAAGTTGTCTAAAAGTCAAAACAACATAACTAGATCTGATCTAGACGGAAAAACTTAGTAGGATGAAATCACATTTTTCATACAACTACAGAGATCAGAGATCTACTATAACACGGAGGTCATGAGAAAGCAGCAATGATCAAATAACAATATTATAATTACGTTTCAATAATGTAACCAGATATCTCTGCTCCCCACAATCGCATTCCTACCACTCATTTATAATCCCGCATGCTCCTTCGAGAGTCCGCCTAGGAGAGGTAGCTTCCCCTTAGAGGCCGCTGATAGTAATTACAAGGACAGTATGTTCCCTTCGTGGAATTGTGGGAACTCCACTTGTTAGACATGGAGCTCTATTGTTATTAATGCTCATTAAAACAGTTGTTGTGGCAACCGCACATCACCGAGAAATATGTGAAGTCGTCCTCTTGCTCTCGGCGCGCTTCTACATGAGAAGGGGTTTTACGCTTAATGAGCCTTAGTATATATATATATATATCTGAGTATTATATATATCTATATATATATAATGTATCCTCCCTTTGTTCCCAAATAAAGGGTATAATCACATATCCTAAATGAAACTTTACTTCTCCAAGATTAATAAGGGTATCATTAATCTTAGGGATTATCTCTAGGGAATAATGTTCTTTTATTTAAAATACGATTATCCCTAGGGTTTATTACAATTTGCACTATATATCTTTATGTATATACTAGATTCCTTATCTAGGATTTTAGGCTCATATTTAGATATAGGACATGTCTCTCTCACATGACGGTAATTGTTGGTTAAGATACAAAAGTGCGAGACATGATTTTCCCTTGGTTGGGATTTATGTAGCATAATTCCATAAGGTAACTCAATATTCTCTAGTAGAAGATATCCTCCTGTCACTAGTTTATGGTAGATCTACTTAGGTGGATATTTTTGGTGTTTTGAGTTTTATTGTCCATTCACTTGACTTCAAAATCCTATGGGCTCAAGGTGACAAATGTCATCTACATTTCTTTTAATGGTCTCTCTTCCTTCTAGGGGATTCAAGGTCCACTAGTGGGGCCTTGGCCTTGAGCTCCTCACCAGGCCTTATACATAGTTTTACGATACTCATTTATAAATCTGATAGGGATAGAGAGGGGGATATTATATCCTCCTCCCCTTAAAATAACACCGTCCTCGGTGTTCATACTCAAAACAAGAAACCTAAAGAATGAGTCATTTATTGTAGCATATCATTTGCAATTCATGGAATATCTTTAGTTCTTTTTTGTGCTTTTATTATCATGAACACACTTAAATCCAGTGCTCTAAGAATTGTATACTGTTTAATTTAATCAATACATCAATCATTTGATACAGGAAATCCTTGCCTAACACCTCAATGCTCACGCAGCAATCCTTTCGGGGTTTTCTTGCCTAACACCATAGTGCTCACGCATCAATCCTTTTGGAGATTTCTTGCCTAACACCACAGTGCTCACACAGCAATCGTTTTGGAGATTTCTTGCCTAACACCACAGTGCTCACACAGCAATGCTATCTCCCATGCATACTAAGCAGCGTCCTGCTTCCCGCATATGCATTTTATTATAGTTTGCCTAGGTCTTTATAGCCTGCTGATTCATTCAAGAATCCTGGCAGCTATCAATTCCCTGATTTCTAGGGAGTGTTTTAGTGCCCTTAACGCACTTTTACATAATTCCCCTCAAGCCTTCTCGCTTGAGTCCTGGAATTTATTTTTCCCTCAAGCCGCCTTGCTTGAGTCTAGAAAAATCTCTTTCAAATTAATCGACTATTTCGTCATATTACATTTTGTAACCATACGATTACTCTAACCAATTTGGGTCGAGTTTCCTGATTAAAAAAAATATACCAAAACTGACAAGAATCTGTAACAGTTGCGATGTGGATCTTAAATCCTCACCCCCTTATTTTACCATGTATAATATTTATGCTCTTGCATTTTCACAAGCTTCACAGAAATTTCACCATCTGCCAAATTTCACTTGTTAGTATCACTTTATATGCAAAATCAAATATTGTAAGAAGGTCCCTTCCTTAAATAGAAAATCACCTTTCTTAATAAAATATCCATATGTGATCATCTAAGATGTCATTTCGTACTAGCTTATAAGATTTCATAATGCTTTGAACACGATATAGCATTCTTTCTATGATGATCCATGGACATTATGATCATTTAACCTCGGATGTTAGATTTTCACCATTTCAACACAATTCCTATTTTAGTTACACAACCCTTTTGTATACCTTAACATCATATAGGGATAACCAATTTGTCTAAAACAAACTTACATACCTTATACAGATACCCATGGACCTTTGTAAAGGCGACCGCATAGCTCACCTTCATCTGCCGAGGTTCCAGTTTACTTGTATCGTCACACATTAGTATTATACATGAATCGATATATATATATCCCACATTTACCCATTGATGGGTGTACGGCAATGATGTGTGGGAAAAATAACATTTGCTCGATCACAACATTCAAAGAGTCGTATAAAGGTAATTAAATCATAAGAACGATCATACATATAACATATGTTCAAACATCATTTTTACTTGTTTCATAAAAGCTTATACCTCGATTACTGTCTCAAAGATCACTTCCAATCTACCCTACAATTCCCATGTCATCAATGTTTTCCTTAACACATAATAAATAAAAACAGTCATTCCTTGTGGCAACATAAGGATGTCAGAAGATTACAGCATCCTACTAACCTGTATTTGTTTCATGTTGGTTCTAGGTTCCCAATAATCTATCCCTTAACAAAATAACATATAGTTGTACTTGGATAGCAAGTCGTCATAAATATTGAACAAATACAAGTATAACTGTTACTCATTGTTTCCTACGTCTATCTTAGTAGAAATTACTGAAATAAGAGGTATATATAAAAGATACTCATGCATTTTCATCATATGTATTAACTGATTAATATTCACATGTATACCTTTGTAATTATAACCATTTTCCTTTTGTTGCACTTATATGTAAGGGTACAAGCATGCTTCAATGTCACAAAATTCGTATTATAATTACTTATCATATACAATTAGATACTAGAATGAAATTGATTAGCAAGGAGACTATTCACAATTTTTCTCCTTTGTAATCTCACAATTTCCTAGTCTTAGAAAACTTCACACCAATTAATTTCTTTGTTTAAAAGAAACCAGACATCTTAGTCTAGCCAAACTATACTTCTTATGGAATATTAATTTAGCATATGTAACTCACTTATAGTTGATACCTCAGTAAAAAGAAGAACAACATCTTAACATCATAACTAGAAATATTAAATTCACAATGGCTCCTCCTGCAGCATGCACCTTTACAGATTTTACTACTAAGGTTAACAGCGTTATAAATTTATAAACTTTCTTATTTAAGATAACTCGTATGTAAACGGAAGTTGATCGTTTCTTACGTAGTTCAAAACCCCAAGACTGACCCAAACTATCAAATCTTTAATGGACCTTTTAACATATAGACTTACTTTTGATCTGAACTTAATGGATCTTTTAACAGATCTAAGTTGCTTACATTTCCCATCTAAATTTCATATTTGGAAATCTAGACTATTGGTCAATCAAGTTTACTTAGTTATCTAAGGTCAACCAAATTAGGAGACTTCCTTAGCCCATAAACTTCTCTTTGAACTAGCTAGGAGAACTTCCAATACGTGCTTTTACTCTACTTACAAGTACCCATTTCATAAGGACTTAACTCCCATAGTCTAACTTTTTAAAGTAAATTTTTGACCTTATAGAGTATGAAATACATTGTAGAGTATGACGAGATATTCATCGTTTAGTATTTATCAATAGAAGATCATTCAATTACATAAAGAGACGTATGCGATGTATGTTCACAAATAGACACTACTAAGCCATTATAATGCTCCAGCGAAATGGAACATACTTACTTGCAATTTCCAAAACGTCACGTTGCTTACCTCTTGCCGATCCTTGGAAATGGAGTTTTATGTTTGCGTCTTATAGAATGGAGTCCCTTCCTAGCTAGACAAACTTGTTTTTGTTTTCCCCTATTGAGCCCAATAAGCCCGAGTGTTTGCAACCTGTGCTCTGATACCATATGTGACATCTCCAAATAAAACGAGTTAGTAAATTTGGTAAAATTTAAAAAAATTTCTTCCTTTATATAATTAGCGAAATAAATGTATTTCCATAACGTCAATGGTCTCTCCAAAGAAATGTACTTGTGGGAGGAATAAAAGTCCGACATGCTTCCATAAATAAAACAACAATACAAAATGATTATTATACACCCATGTTACACAGCATAGGCCAAACAATGATATATTTTAAATAGCAACCATAATCAATTACCAAGAATTTCATATGACACAAAATAACCATATACATAACAACATCACCATAAAAAAAATCATACATATGAACGAGGCAAGATATACCGTGGTTCACCCCATCCTTGGGCTACGTCCACAAAACTGTCATATCTTTATTCATCAATAAAGGAGGATTCTGCAAGGCAACTTTTACAATCTTTGCATTTTTACTTTCTCCGAGTATTCTTGTAATGTCCCTCAGAATACACCCTAACACAACGTCTAAATCAGTTCATCCATTCTACTTAGGACACTTATACATATATGGAAAGCATTACATTATACACCATATTTACCCATAGCAAGTTTCTTCAAGCCAATTGATGCTGCAAGGTCAGATGCTTCATCTAACATAATTATAATTCACATTGAATATCACTAAATTTATTTTGAACATAATCAATCACAATCATCTAGTAACACCACCACATGGGATACACATAAGATACATAAGAGCAACACCAAAAATAAGGTGGTTCACCCTCACTAGGGATTCGTCCACGAAAGCTGTCTCATATATACGTATTCTATTCAAGTTATTTACCTTAGTAATTATATATATACTAACAAACTCAGAATCCAACGGATTCTTATATATATATATATATATATCACCAAGAAATAAACCAGCTGGGAAATAGATATCGTTATGTAATAAAAATTATTACCAATGCAACACATGTCAG
This sequence comes from Larix kaempferi, assembly GCA_027924585.1. Classification (NCBI taxonomy): domain Eukaryota; kingdom Viridiplantae; phylum Streptophyta; class Pinopsida; order Pinales; family Pinaceae; genus Larix; species Larix kaempferi. The sequence goes on along the minus strand of BSBM01001166.1, from coordinate 7,139,278 downwards.
TTCTGACAGGGAGACCGTGTGCCTTCTCGTGCAAGGACGCAGGCCTGGTTTTGAGCTAAGCCCAAATCTTGTGATCAATTAAAAACACTGACAAGGGCTGAGATTACATCTCTTAATACTAGAATCAACAGATAGACAGCGAACAAATGAGATGAGATTTCATCACAGACAATACTAATGGAAATCACATATCATACCGATCAAGAGATCACACACTACAGCAATCAGATATAATACAGCGATTACATGGGTGAAATCGCAACATACACAACGGAGTAAAAATTAACTACAACTTTATGTTAGACTTTGGTCTCCTCTCATGGCGCCATCACCACTTCCGGAATAAAGATATAAATATCATACAAAAATGGAAGAACCGGGTCCACCAACATATTTGCATCTAGTTACGCCTATACCCTTAAGAGGTCACCCGACTAGTTCAATTAACCACATTGCAACACTAAGTGGTCACAGCAAAAATATGGGTCGATATGGGAAGCTCGTCTGGTTTCCTTGGCATCAAAACTCGTGGATGGTGTTCGTAAGCTAGTCAACAAGACAACGAAATAAAGGGGTAAGGGTGCTCTGAGCTTTTTCATCTCTAAATCAAAATAAAAGAACATAACTAGATCTGATCTAGACGGAAAAACTTAGTAGGATGAAATTACATTTTTCATACAACTACAGAGATCAGAGATCTACTATAACATGGAGGTCATGAGAAAGCAGCAATGATCTATAGCAATATTATATCTCCCTAAGATCCCCAAAAAGGCACACAGATTCATACGACGGAGATCAAATGCCAAACGTAAAAGGAATATAGACTAAGATCTTTGTTCTACATCAGGCGCTATTCTATCCTGACAGAGAAATCATCATTTAAATAAATACAAATGCATGGGAAGGAAACCCAATCTCTGTTCGATGCATCTGGGCATTGCTCTGTTTCTACATCAGGCGCTATTCTATCCTGACAGAGAAATCATCATTTAAGTAAATACAAATGCATGGGAAGGAAACCCGATCTCTGTTCGATGCATCTGGGCGTTGCTCTGTTTCTACATCAGGCGCTATTCTATCCTGACAGAGAAATCATCATTTAAATAAATACAAATGCATGGGAAGGAAACCCGATCTCTGTTCGATGCATCTGGGCATTTCTCTGTTCTGATAGAGATCAAAGCTTAAACATTAAAAAATGTAGCAATGCAAGATGGACACGGTAAGGCTACGATTTATGTCCCTTTTCCGCAGTAATAACAACAACGTATATAATGTATATATGTACCAATTGTAATATGCAGAAGGGTCGGGCTCTTAAGCCGTCCTTTCCCTTCTGCGCAGACTTTAAACAATATAAAAGTATCTATATATATAACAACAAATCACACAGGGATCAAGCTCCCTTGGACAGTCCTCAGATTAGCATTCTCAAGGCTCCCACAACTGAAATCATAAGCAACCGTTTAAACAAGATGTCTAAAAGTCAAAACAACATAACTAGATCTGATCTAGACGGAAAAACTTAGTAGGATGAAATCACATTTTTCATACAACTACAGAGATCAGAGATCTACTATAACACGGAGGTCATGAGAAAGCAGCAATGATCAAATAACAATATTATAATTACGTTTCAATAATGTAACCAGATATCTCTGCTCCCCACAATCGCATTCCTACCACTCATTTATAATCCCGCATGCTCCTTGGAGAGTCTGCCCAGGAGCGGTAGCTTCCCCTTAGAGGCCGTTGATAGTAATTACAAGGACAGTATGTTCCCTTCATGGAATTGTGGGAACTCCACTTGTTAGACATGGAGCTCTATTGTTATTAATGCTCATTAAAACAGTTGTTGTGGCAACCGCACATCACCGAGAAATATGTGAAGTCGTCCTCTTGCTCTCGGCGCGCTTCTACATGAGAAGGGGTTTTACGCTTAACGAGCCTTAGTATATATATATATATATATCTGAGTATTATATATATCTATATATATATAATGTATCCTCCCTTTGTTCCCAAATAAAGGGTATAATCACATATCCTAAATGAAACTTTACTTCTCCAAGATTAATAAGGGTATCATTAATCTTAGGGATTATCTCTAGGGAATAATGTTCTTTTATTTAAAATACGATTATCCCTAGGGTTTATTACAATTTGCACTATATATCTTTATGTATATACCAGATTCCTTATCTAGGATTTTAGGCTCATATTTAGATATAGGACATGTCTCTCTCACATGACGGTAATTGTTGGTTAAGATACAAAAGTGCGAGACATGATTTTCCCTTGGTTGGGATTTATGTAGCATAATTCCATAAGGTAACTCAATATTCTCTAGTAGAAGATATCCTCCTGTCACTAGTTTATGGTAGATCTACTTAGGTGGATATTTTTGGTGTTTTGAGTTTTATCGTCCATTCACTTGACTTCAAAATCCTATGGGCTCAAGGTGACAAATGTCATCTACATTTCTTTTAATGGTATCTCTTCCTTCTAGGGGATTCAAGGTCCACTGGTGGGGCCTTGGCCTTGAGCTCCTCACTAGGCCTTATACATAGTTTTACGATACTCATTTATAAATCTGATAGGGATAGAGAGGGGGATATTACATTTCCGAGTGATGGAAGAGTGAGTAATAAGATTATGAAATAGAGATCTCCTGATCTCTATTTATACTTGTCATGTCTTGCCCAATAAACTAGTGGGGCCGACTTGTCTAACTTAGCCTAATAACCCATGGTTACATTAATCCAGGCCGACCCCACACTTGGTGGTCTAATAACCCATTTACCCACATGACTCATACAGGGCTGACCCCATCAAAGTGGTCTAATAACCCATCAAGTATACGTTATGACACTTACAATATAAATGACGACACTTCAGTATAGAGGAATAATAACATCTCTATAGGAATAAAATACACATGGGTCAAATACATTCCAAAGTTACATATACATCAACACTCCCTCTTAACTAGGAAGGTATTTCTTGACACAGATATGTTAGCACAAGTCTTCTTCTCTAGATCATCATCAACGAATCATCGTCCTTGAATCATTGTCATTGTCACTGCTGCTGCTATCTCAATAAATCTCCGATCTACTCGTCATAGGAATTTCTACAGAGCCAAACCTTTTTCATACTGGATGTAGGCCCACCATCTGTAGGTCTTCATCATCACTGGCCATACTATGGAATCCTCAGGACTTATTATGTGCGTCACAAAACCTGGCTGTAGCATCCCAGGTTGTTACGAGCACATAGCTCTACCTGTCGGATCTCCCAAGAGCACATTACATGTGATCCCATCACAAAACCTAGCTGTAGCATCCCAGGCTGTTACGAGCACATTTCTCTACCTGTCAGATCTCCCAAGAGCACATTACATGTGATCTCACCACAAAACCTGGCTGTAGCATCCCAGGTTGTTACGAGCACACAGCTCTACATGTCAGATCTCCCAGGAGCATATTACATGTGGTCATGGAAAAAACTAGTTGTAGCATCCCAGGCTGTTACGAGCACTCAGCTCTACCTATCAGATCTCCCAGGAGCACATTACATGCCATAGGACAAAACCTTGAAAGAGCCTCCCAGGCTGTTATGATCACACAGCTCTACCTGTCGGATCTCCCGGGGATGGATTAAATGTCCTCCCAAAGCAAAACCTCGAAAGAGGGTTTGCCAGATATCCCAGGGCCACATTACACGCCATATGCAAAACCTCGAAAGACTATCTGCAAACCTCCCAGGGATGGATTATATGCTTATCTGCACAACCTGTCCATGGCCATAGAGTATCATCCTGATACTCTCCATACATCATCCTGATCATCATCACAGCATCATCCTAATACATATCATCTAGAGAAACATCCTGAAGCTCGTCATCCATGATCATCCTGATCATATAGTGCATCCACCTGATGCATACCTGATACATATCATACATGATCTACCTGATACATGCATAAATAAATGATCCATCTGATCATAACAAGCATCCAACATGATGCATATACATATACATGATCCAATTGATCATAACAAGCATCCAATGTGATGCATACACATATACATGATCCAACTGATCATAACAAGCATCCAACATGATGCATATACATATACATGATCCAACTGATCATACCAAGCATCCAACATGATGCATATACATAGCATTAACTGGAGCATCGTCCTGATGCTCATCATCCAGCGCTTACATCCATAGCCATGTGAAGGATCCTCCTCTCACCATGCTTGGAATGGCTTCAGCAAATGTGTCCATCACTTCTTCCTCGAAGTGTCATAAATCTGAAGAACACCAAGCCTCTTTCTGAAGTACTCAAACTTAACTCTGGCTAGTGGCTTTGTCAGCACATCTGCAACCTACTCATCTGTTGCAACATACAAAAGCTTCACTGCTCCTCTCTGCATCATATCCCTGATATAGTGATATTTGATCTCGATGTGCTTCGACTTGCCATCGAACACCGGGTTCTCAAACAGCTTCACACAGCTCTGGTTGTCACAAAAGATACTAGTAGCCTCTAACGGGAGATCAAATAACTCAGACAGTAGCTTCCGAAGCCATACTGCCTCAAAACTAGCTGAACATGCTGCAACATACTCTGCCTCAGCTGTACTCAGTGCTACGCAGGACTACTTCCTGCTAAACCAAGAGATCACACCTGATCCCATACTGAAGCAGCACCCAAATGTGCTTTTCCTATCTGTAGCACTGCCTTCTCAATCTGAATCAACATAACCCTACAGGTTAAACTTTTGATTCACATCATACTTGAGCCCATAATCAATTGTACCCTTCAGTTACCTTAGAATAGGCTTTACAGCAACCAGGTGAACACCTCTGGGATCCGTCAGGAACTGGCTCAATGTGTTCACCGCAAAGCAAATATCTGGTCTCGTATTCATCAGGTACATCAAGGACCCAATCATCTGACGATACATCGTGACATCAACCGGATCAGATGAAGCATCACAGAGAAGCTTCAGGTTCGATTCCATAGGTGTGGCCATGGCCTTGCAGTCCATCATCCTGAACCTCTTCAGGATCTCTACTGCATACTCCCCTTGTCCAAGGAAGATTCCATCTGCACTCTGCCACACCTCCATTCCTAGAAAATAGTGCATCATACCCAAGTCCTTCATCTCGAACTCGGCAACAAGCTTCCGCTGCGTGTCGGCAATCAATCTATCCTCACCTGTAACAAACAGGTCATCCACATACAAAAGTAGTATCACTAGATTGCCTTCCTCAACCTTGTAGTAAAGGTTGGAATCCTCTTTACTTTTGGTAAAGCCCAAACTAGATAGAAAGCCATCTATCCTACCATACCAAGTCTTGGCTGCCTGTTTCAAACCATACAGGGATTTCTTCAATTTGCACACATGTGACTCTTGGTCATGTGTCTCAAACCCGAGTGGCTGCTCCACATACACTTCCTATTCAACTACACCATTCAAGAAAGCTGTCTTGACATCCATCTGATGGAAGTGTGCCTGGCTATAGACGTAGAAGTCTCTTCATACTCAATCCCTTCTTCTAAGAGAAGCCACGAGCTACAAACCTCATTTTGTATTTCTCCATGCTACCATCTGTAGTATGCTTGATCTTATAAATCCATTTGGAAGTCACAACAGACTTCCCTTCAGGTCTTGGGACTGCATCCCAAACATCATTCTTCATGATCAACTGGTACTCCTCGATCATGGCATTTTTCCCGAATCCTGGGAACTTCAATATATTCAATAGATAACTTGTTGCTGAAACAAATGTTGTAGTCCTTCTTTTGTAGGTGCTCGTATACGATCTTTCCTACAAAACAAGTTAAATTGCATGATTAGAAACTTCTCATAGTTTTCAAAACAAATTCTTACACATAAAGAAATATGTCATACAGTCATGCAATTATTTTAGCCAATGCTTCAATACAACATTCATCCATATCTTGTAACTTTCTAGATGCCTTCCAATCTCTACCAGAACATTGTTAAGAGTTTGCACTACTCCCAACATGTCAGCAAAGAGGTTTCATTCTAGATAAGTAGCAATGGAATGTTGTACAGTGCCATAGGCCACTTACCCATCACATGCATATTAGTAGTATGTTGTTCATTAATGCAATTATTCTAATATGCCAAAATACACAGCCTAATTCTAGGAACATCAGTATATAGATCATTGAACAGTATTATTTAAACTATCAAATATTCAAGAAATGATAATTCAAATACTTATGTTTGTTTGTTTGTTGGGTTGACTCCCTCTCAGTCTTTGCTTCCTTTCTGTAACTCCATTTTGATGTGGATTGTGAGAAGTGGTCAACTCCTTTTGAATATCTGCATCCTTGCAGAAACTACTGGAGTGTGCTCCCTCTTGATCTTTGCTTCCTGGATTACCTATCCTTGAATTTATGTCCATCCTCAATCACTATGCATGCTTACAAGTATCATTATTGTGATATCCTCGAGATCTCATACATACATTCATTAGTATAATATTAATACTATCAAAAACGTTATGATTCTAAGTAATCTTAAACATGTATGGTCAAGATCATTTCATACACAGATAATAAACATTAGTATTCAAGGTTTCAGGGAATACTTCTTTTACTCATGCATATTCTTTATTTGACCAAAAGACTTTATTGGTTAGTCATATCATCAATACATGTAAGAGACATAATATGCATAAACCCATCATTACTCAAACCTATAACTTCATGAATAATCATAATCAATCATGCCAAGTATAATTATATAAGATATCCTAACATAAGGTATGATTTTAACTTGATATAGGAAAAACATACCTGGATTAGCATGTTAGCTAGCTATGTCTAACATACCCACATGATGTCTTCTTGTTCTTCAATGACTTGTGCTAGTAACCTGCATATCTCATAAGTTAACCATTATGGAACCAAGTTATACATACCTCGCAAGTAGATCTTCTATGTGATCCATGATAATGGATGAATCTTTGTCTTCATGTCTCCATGGTCATATGTTCTTGAACATGATTTGTTTTTCTTGATGTACCTTTCATGTTAGCGGACAACATCAACCTCATACAACACCACAATGCATTAGTATAATCATAAGTGTCAAATTTCTACCAACAACTTTTCTTCCAACTAGTAACTCAAGTAGATCCCAAGGTTCATTTTTTTCCAAGGCATACATTTCTTCAACAATGGCCTTCTTCCAGAGATCGTTATCCTCTTAATAACCACCTTCCTTTACATTTCTAGTGTCATCATCAGCAATAGATAAATAAAAAGTAGTCCGAGAATTAGGAGGGGAATACCTTTATGGTTGGCTTCTTTCTCGATATGATCTCCTAAAAACTAGGCTATGAGGTTATTCTTTTTCTATTCAGGTTCTTTTGTTGAGTCAAATTCTTCATTTTCTAACTCAAACACTATTTTCTATGGTTTCTTTTCCATTGGAGTGACTTCCTATATGGGAACATCTCTTACCTCTCTAAAAAAAACATCTTGCCTATAGACAGTCTTATTAGGTACATAATTCCAAAGCTTAAAATCTTTGACAACATCTTTATAACCAATAAAGATACATCTTTCATCTTTGTTATCCATATTACACCTTTTTGCTTTGGAATATGTACATAAGCACCCTAAGAAAAAAATTTCAAATGTTTGATACAGGGTCTCTTACCACTCCATACCTCATGTGTAATTTTGTCAACCATTGATGATGTGGGTGATGGATTTACCAACTAACATGCAATATCCACTACCTCTTACTAGAATTATTTTCCTATCTCGACACTGTTGAGCATGATCCTTTCCTTTTCCATTAACGCCTTATTCATTCTTTCTACAACTCCATTCTATTGAGCTATGTATGGATTCGTCTTTTGACTTTCTATACTACACTTCCTACAAAATTCCTTGAATGCATTCTAGCAGAACTCCCCACCATTATCTATCATCAACACCTTTATTTTCTTCTTTGTATGATTCTCTGCAAGAGCCTTAACTTCTTTAAACTTAGAAAAAAATTAGATCCCTATTGAAGGAAATAAATCCATGTGTTCCTTAATAATACATATAGAAATGAAACATAATATACAAATCTACCAAATGATGGAATAGGAACAGGTCCTAAAACATCACTATGTGTTGATTCTAAAATTCCCTTGTCTCTTGTAGCACTAGATGTAAACCTTACTCGATTTTTTTCCTTATATGCAATGTTCATAGAAATCAAAATCTTGTGTGAAATCAAACATACCTTCAACCATATAATTACCTTGTAATGCTCGAAGGCCCTTTTCTCAGATGTGCCCCAATCTTTGATGCCATAGCATTGTCTTTTCTCCATATGAAATTGGGTTTTGGTCTCATTTATCTCCTCCCTTAGGCACAACTTAAATACTACATTGATCGATGATGGTTCTTCCCAATAGTTTGAACAAATTTCCATTCTGAACTCTCCTCATGAAGATCAATAATCCTTGAACCATTTTGCACATGTCTTTTGCAAACACAGTTTGTACACTTACATGATCCATCTTTTTGAATGAATATCATGTTTCTTACTAGATTTGGAATGTGCAGTACTCCAGGGAGAGTTATAATCCTTCCATCCTTGAGCTGCAACTTAACTCTTCTGCGTCCAACAATATTGTCTCTTGAATCATCTCCTAGGGACAAATATCCTCCATTGTACTTTTCATATTCACAAAAACACTCCCTATGACAAGACATATGAAAAGACACACTTGAGTCAATCAACCATACATCACGATCTGAACAGGTACCTATGGAAGCTAGGTACACATCCCCTCCTTCTTCTTAGGAGGTATTCACCTCTGTGGAAGGGGTATCATCATATCCCTTCCCTTTCTCAACATTCTTAGATCTAAAATTCTTTTTATAGTTCCCTACTTTATTGCATTTCCAACAATTCCTCAAAGATTCTCCTCAATATTTTTTTCAACCCACAGATTTAGATCTCTGTCCAAATATGTTATTTTTATTTCTCTCCTGGGGATGACCTCTCGCAGGAAAGGAATCCATGTTGTAATTATCCATGTCTTTCCTCCTCATCTCTTCTTATAGTAGGGATGCTACTATTTCATCAAATTTTAAGGTCACTTTACTAGCACTACCTATTGCTACAATTATGTTATCCCATAAATTAGGTAAGCAACACAATAATGTAATACATTTATCTTCTCGAGTCATTGTAATACCAACATAGGTTATTTGAATTACTAGAGTATTGTAGACATTCACATGTTATGTCACTGTATCATTATCAACCATTTTGAGGTGAGGCAGCTTCTTTTGTAGAAACAAATTGTTTACTGGGGATGTTGATTGATACAAAATCCATAGCCTATTCCAAATATTTAACATCTTGTATTCTCCACACACATTCAACAACACAGCGTTTGATGAGCACGGCCGGATTGTACTCATCTCCCTTCTTTCCAATTTATAACAATTGCCTTTTGTCAATTTAGTGGGTTGTGTACTTGGATCCACAACAATCCATTGTTCTAGATCTACAAGAAGATCCTCCATTTTGAGCTTCCGTAGATCAATGTTCTGGGAATTAAATTTCTCAATCTAGATTATCAAATTGCTCACCATCCTCTTCCAATGCACAAATCATACTTATGAAGCTCCCATTGGACCTAGGTTTATCACATACCCAAGATTTATCAACCGCGTGAAGGCCTTAGTTACAAAGGTATCCCATTAAAGCCAATAATCGACTTGTGATACCATATGTAATTTTTAAACCTGTAGAAAGAAGAAAATAATACAATTTTTTTAAAGAAATATAGATATTACACCACAACATTCACACATAATACACAAAGATTTACCCAAGAAACCCTTAACTAGGAAAACCAACAAAACTTAGAGCCGCACCTCTCACTTTCTCATTATGATTATTAGTCATACATAATACCATATGTAAGTATTCCGCAACATACAAAACCCTAATTCATTAAACCAGATTAAAAATAGACCCTAGTCACCTAATGAGGATCAAATTACACATTTTTTAGGAAAAACCAAAAAATAGCCCAAAAATAGCCCAAAAATTTTCAAACTCACCTTTGGCTCATATTTGCAACAAGCTAATGCCCATTGTCAATTTCTGCTTTGCATAGAAGGGGTGGATGTCAGCATGCCCCCCACACCCCCCCTCGCTAGAGACCCCTATGAGTTAGTAGTATGCGCAACGCCCGATGCACATGGTAGAGCACTAGATGGGTGGGGATCATAAGGCACTGTCGTTAGATGCAATTTCGATATGCACATGCAAAGAATATAACACATATCGAACAATACTGACCGTTGGCCATTGTATTTTCCTTTTTGTATGACACATGGACACATGACTTGTTAATTTCCAAGTAGAGAAGGTTGTGGTAAAATTATCATAAAGGTATTCAATATTGTCCCTATTTAGCAATATATTTAATTCATTATTAAACAATCTAAACACATATCAACTTATTTTTATCCCACATGAAGTGATATTTTTTTACAATTTTCTATTATGGGGTTTATTTCCTTGAAAAACTTTAGAGAAAAAATTAATGGTATCTCGAAAGATTCATGATCATGGTAATTTAGGATGCCAAAAAATAGCATTTGGTTGTATATAGGGATATTATATATCACATAATCTATGGCATTATTGTGAATACCATGAATACAAGTCATCTAATTGGATCTTGGCCACTTCATAAGGCCATTACAAATTATAAATTCATGGAAACTATAGAGCTTGATTAGCTTGGTATCAAACAAATTCTCAACTAAGTCCTTAAAGTTTCTTTTATATATTCTAGCTAAATAAATGTACTCAAATAGCTAATGCCGATTATGGTTGGAAATTCATTTCTTGAGATAATAGCTTGGTTTCTCTAACATTAAAGTCCCATAACAATATAATATTGCCTTCATTTCATTGATTCTAAATATTGCATTCTAAGGCATTGTAAGGACAAAAGTTTGTTATAGATTGTGTTTCTTAATATTTTATCCCTTTTAGACTTGGTGTTTAGTGAGTATTCCATATTTATGGTCATTAGACCTTAACATAACATGAATTAACATATCTTTATTCTCAATTCTTTTACCTTGCCTCTTTGCTTTGTTTCTTATATTTTGTCTTGTATATTTTCCTTACTAGTGTGTCTTTTTCTTCACTCATGGTATACATCTATAAGATTATTCATTTCTTATTTGATGGGTTTGATATCCAATTCCCCCTCCAAACTACTCACGGAAATTTTTTTATTTAGGTTTACTTCTAACTCTGTAATATTGTTCAAGTCATGTTATGATTTTCTACATTACCAATCTCTCCTTCTGGGGTTGATTGTTTATGTTATTGTATTCGGATTTATATTTCTTATAATCTAATCTCCATTTTCTCTAGCTTATTATAAGACCCTAATATTTTAATGTCTATTTATTTTTTAATCTTATCTTCAACGGATGCAAACTTATTATCAAGCATTAGCCCAAAATTTGTTTGAAATTTAGTTGTCTTTTTTCACAACATTTATCTAATAATTCTATATATTTACAAAGACTAAGTTATGTTGCTAAGTTTAAACCATTCTATTTTTAGTTTTTTAATAGATTAATGTGCAATATTATGTTTTTTTTATGATTGATTATATATATATATATATATAATTTTTTATATTTTAAAAAATATTAAGATAATTAATAATTTAGTAAGAGATTTATAGATACTTAAACACATTTCTGGAACTTATAAAAGTGATTAAATTATGAGTTCTTAAGATTAAGATAAGGAGATAACATTCAATTTCATAACTTCTAAAACTATCTTAACTAAATATTAAATGGATATATTTATACATAAAATATAATCCAATATTAAAGAAAATGTAATCTACATTTCAATATAATATTTCTCAAAAAGTTTAAAATAAAATAATAATAATAATATTAAAAATTATTAATAATAAAAAATATATATATTTAATATATTTTGGCTACTTTATTTTAATTCATAATATTATAATATATTAACAAATATCAAGCATGCTCTTACACATATATCTTTCAATATTTTTTACATATTATATATAGATAGATTGATATATATATTAAAATAAATTGAATACTCTTTTTATATAAAAAAATATATAAACTTAAGTCTAAGTCTAGTTTACTTTATTTTGATTAGAAAGTTCTAAGCATTGAAAATATCGTCTTAGTTTTTAATATTTTGAGATACCTCTTCATATTTAACAGATCTAAAATGAAAAGAACAATCTAAACTAAGATTAATCCAATATACTAATAGTATGAACAATGAAAATTTATATTAAATTTTTATGTAAGGAGGACCCTTTTATACCTATTCCACTATGGACTTTACAAAGGGATTGACGTTCAATGATCAAGATTATATGTCGAATTTACAAATTTACACATTTTTAAACCATCAAAATTTAGGGTTTGAAATGCATTTACCATAAAAATGATTAAGATAGAACATTCCACTCCAGATGACGAATAATTTCAACCCTGAGTGAAAGAAGAAGAAAATGCCTCGAGAGAATGGGATTTGAGGAGCGGTTGTCGTCCATAGATTCGAAATGTGGTGATCCCTGTTGCACCGACAATATCCTCCGCAGGTAAAATGAATTCGTTGGCATCATTCAAATCAATGTCACATTCAAAGTTTGGAATGTTTTCCCATACATTAAGTCCTTTAATTCACACATTGTAACTATGTTTTAATTGAAGCACCATTCTCTGAGTGGCACCATAGAACGCACAGTGAAGTGCCAACTGGTCATATATTAATAGTGAAGCAACAACTAATTGTTTAATATGAACGAAACCATAAAACATAGGATTTGGGTTGGTATATCAGCAACCAAAATCGCGCAATTGAAAAGGTCAAGCAAGAAAAGGAAATGACATAAACCAGTGCCCTGCAGTGGGTGGCGTACTTTCGTTGTGACAGTGCATTATCATTCAAATCAATGTCACATTCAATCACATTCAGCCGCTGGAATTTTTTCGCCCTTCAGATCTAACTGTGTACCTCAACTATAATTCAATAATTTAAGCACCAACAAATTATGAGTAAGAGTCGATCATAAAATGTAGTGGATATATATTTGACCAAAATGACAGTTGAAAAGGGAACCAAGAAATGGAAGTGTACGCCACAGTAAAAAATAATTCTGTTGAAAAATGAAACTATACGGAAAGAGAATTAAATTAGTTGTGTATGTGCATCTTCATGTAAATTAATGTGCTGATTTTAAATTTTGGAGAAATGTCGTCCATTAGTTCTAACTGTGTACTTGAACAACAACTCAATCAGCAGTAACTGTATACGGACGGAAAGCTGGGCGAGAATCGAAAGCGTGACCTCTAGGTGGAACCCTGTATGTGTTCATGGGTATACTCAGGTTGAACAGGGTTGGATACAGGGTGCTCGCAGATAAACAAATTCTGGAGAGTAAAGAGTTGGATTTTCTTCTTTCCCATATTTAATCTGTATTAGGTTATGGTGTCTCGGTTCTCATTGTATGGCTGTGAACCTTCAAATGGTTGTTGTCTCTGAATGATGGGTTGGTAAGGGTAATGGTGTGTGAGAGCTCCCTAAACTCTTTGTATGGCCGTGAACATACAAACGGTTGTTGTGTCTGAATGATGGGTTGGAAAGGGTAGTGGTGTGACAGAATTCTCTACCCTTTTTTCAAGTTGGATAATGTATGAACTCGAGTCAAACAGAGATTGGCTATGAAGAGGAACACGTGTAATGAATGATGGTAGGCTAATGACGGATGGTAACTTGAGGGAGATTAGCCGCTGAGGACAAACTTTAGGAATATACTTATAGATAATAGATACTATCCATTTGTTATACCCTCGGCATGGAGAAGTGTGAGAACCCAGCAGGGTGGAAACATCATGTGAACAAAGACAAAGCTCACATGAATGGTGGGATGGTGTGGGGGCCTTTCAATCTGATGCAGAATATTGGCGAGCACGTGCATCACATGAGGAGAGGCACTTGGGGATTGGGAAGGTTACAATCCCGGAGCTGGGTACTAGGAATATCCAAGGACGAATGCACAAAACCCATTTGTCTCCCAAGGAACGTTAGGTCTTCGTTCTTCTGGTGAGGGTTCAACTATACCTAACATCAACCCTGTTATTTCTCCTTGCACTAGACAGAATATAGCCTCTGGTCCAAGACAAAGAACTGGTATTATAAATAGGAAAAACCTAAAAATGAAATCACATGGTAAGAGCTCTGATCTCTTGATGGAGAGGCAATCGGTCCTGGAGGGTATTGCAGCTCTATCCATAAAAGCCCTTGTGGGTAAATTTACCTACGGGGTCATGAACCCGAAGGATATTGATCAGTGGGTTTCCACTAACTCGTCAAAACTTATTGGCTATAGACCAGAAATCTATATCATGAGTAAGGGCTGGCATATTTTTTATTTTAGAATGGAGGTTCACATTGACATGATCTTGGCGAAAACTTGGATCAAAGGAAACGAGAGTCTTATGCTAAAAAGATGGCACATGGGTTTTATCCCTGTGACTGAAAGGGTTCGGTTTAGACATCTCTCGGTTCTTCTCCGAGACTTCCCAATGGCAATGTGGCATCGTGAAGGTTTTATGGCAGTAGCAAACCATTTGGGGAGATTCCTCCACATCAGTGACGGAATACTCAATGGAATGGATCGCTCGGTAGGCAGAGTTCTTGTTGAGATTGATATGTCACTTGGATTATTTGAGTCAATAGAAATTGTTTGGAGGGAACACCGATACTCACAGATTCTGGACTACTGGGGGGTTCCCTTTAGATGCTCAAACTACAAGTCTGTGGGGCACCTTTGGAGGGACTATCCTGACACAAGCTCCGGCTCTGATCGAGAATATACAGAAGATGCTCGTGCTTGGACATCTGACAGCTCCAATGAATTCGATGTGGCTATGGAAAGCATGGATCTACCCATTCCCCCGGTCTCCAATCTGTCTTGTGATATGGATAATCCTTCTTTGGTTGTTGGTAAGTTAATCAAACTGGATGCACATTTTTCATCTACATTAAACAAAGATGACATTGATTTTCTTTCGAGGCTCGATGTTAAAGGGGATCGTATTGGGGAAGGCATTGTTGGAGGCCCTCCCACATTCTTTTTGGGTTTCCAACAAAATCCTGAATGTCGAATGACGGATCCTCCATTTATGGCCAAAACTATTCCGAATGGGGTTCTAACTTCTAGAACTAATGCAATGCCACTGAACATTTCATCGTGGCCTTTACTTGGGGTTTCATGTGTGGACGCAGCCATTGAGCTGCCGGTGGTCACTTCGGTTGCCATTGAGCCTACAAGGTTTCAACATGAAGTGGAGAGAAAGTCTGATATCCCTCAGGGAACATCATTAGAATCATATGAGGGTTGTGAAATTTCTATCCGTGGAGTGGAACTTGAGGGTTATCAGCTGAAGGGGAAAGCTCTGTCATATGCAGAAATTGTGAATACAAAAACCCCTTTAGCCACATATATTGATAATATTCCTCTATCGTCGGATCCAGTTGTTCCTCCCATTCATTCGAGGGGTGAGGGCCTTGGATTGAACCCTACTATAAAGGAGGTCAAACAGGGTGGCATTGGTCAATTTTCTCCTATAAAAACCAGGAGTGCGAGGAAAGGAAAGTTGACAATGGATGACTCACCTTCCCTTGATAATCTACAAGTCTCTTCGTCCTCTATTGAGACAATGGAAAACAAACGGGCTCTTAGAGAAGTGAAAGCCCAGCCAAGGGTGAACAGATGATCTTCTTCTCACTAAATATCAGGGATTGAGGGCCCTTGGAAAAGATTGGCCCTTAAAGCACTTGTAGATTCTTTAAAACCGGATATGATTTTTTTGCAGGAGACTATGGTTTCTGCGGAGAAGGCACGGGAATATTTCAGCAGCATTAGGAAGGACTGGGCCATTGTATCTTCGGATGTTGTTGGTTTATCTGGTGGATTATTGTCGGCATGGAATCCAAAATACTTTCAACTATCTCCTTTCTCTACATAGCTGGGGATCCTACTGGAAGGATGTATTAGAGGTTCCTCTAATATTATAAATTTTATAAACATATATGGTCCATATAATGAGCGGAAACAGTTCTGGGAAAATGCCAAAGATAATGGTCTATTGAACTGTGGAATATAGTGATAGGGGGTGATTTAAACTTGACTCTATCTTCGGTTGAATCCTCAGGAAATGGGACTATGAGGGATCCATTGAGTGCATATTTTCAAGATCTATTTGATGAACTGGGCTTGATCGATATCCACCCGGTTCCTCTGGGGCCTACGTGGTGCAATGGCCGGCTTGGCTAACATAGAATATCAAAAAGACTGGACAGGTTTCTATTAGGTTTCTATTAGCAGATAATCTATCACAAATATGGCATAACTATAGATCATGGTCAATGCTATCCTCCCTCTCAGATCATTGACCACTAATGATGGAGGTGGATATGGGGGTTGCTAAAATACCATATCCATTTAAATTCAATTATGCTCTCTTACAGATAGAGGATTTCTGTAGTCTTGTCTGATCCGAGTGGGTTAAAAATGACTATATGGAAGCACCTTCTGCGGCTAAACGTCTTTTACAAAAATTGCAGCATTTAAAGGTGGTGGTAAAGAAGTGGAACAGTCATAGAAAGAAATATGACCATGAGTAGGCAGCTATCATTGATTCACAATTAAATACACTAAATGAATCATATTGCAGAGGTCCCATGACGGATGTGGCTCAAAAAATGATATTGGAATTGGAGAAGAAAAGATTGGTGCTACAAAATCTAGATGAGGCTTCCTCGAGAATCAAAAGCAGGGCGGTATGGGTCAAATTGGGTGACAAAAACACCAAATTCTTCCAGCGATTTGCAAACAGCTAGCGCATCTACAAGACAATATGGGATCTGAAGGACTGTAATGGTGATCCGATATCGGATCTTGTGGGCCTGCAGAGGGAAGCTATTGCTCATTTCCAAGAATACTATAGGGATCCTGGCAAATCTTCCATTATTGAGCAGAATGGTATTATAAAAGAATATCCTCGTATATTCAATGATAAAGAAGGGATGTATATTATTCTTCCTGTCACTCTACTGGAGATTCAATCAGTACTTAGAGGGTTCGCAAAAGACAAGAGTCCGGGTCCAGATGGCTGGACCGCGGAACTCTTCCTAGAATTTTTTGACATTATGGGTCATGACATACTCGATATGGTAGAAGAATCCAGAACTCTGGGGATGATTTATGGAGCTATCAATGCAACTTTTTTGACACTTATACAAAAGATCTCAAACCCTTCTACATATATGGACTTTCGCCCTATATCACTATGCAACTTGGTTTACAAAATAATATCAAAGATCATAGCTAATCGACTCAAACCTGATCTATCTAGGGGCCTTTCATTGGAGCAGTATGGATTTTTGGACAATAGACAGATCCTGGATGCTCTCGGCGTTGCTTAGGAGGCAATGCACAGTATAAAATCAAAGAAATTATAGGGTCTTATTATGTAGATGGATCTGACGAGGGCATATGATAATGTGAACTAGACATACCTCTGTTTAGCGTTGGTTCAAATAGGAATTCCATGGGATGCCATCAAATAGATATTCACATGTATTACATCTGTCAATTATTCTACACTGATTAATGGTTGTCCAACTTAATTTATGAAATGCTCTCGTGGCCTCCGTCAAGGGTGCCCAATCTCTCCCCTTTTATTTTTGATAGTGATTGAGGGACTTAGCAAGATGATTCATAAGGCAAAAGACAACTGGTTGTTCTCTGGCATTCAGGTATCCCCTCATCACTCAATCACACACTCTTTCTTTGTTGATGATGTTATGATATTTGGTATCGTGGATGCTGTGGAATGGCATCAGATATGGCAGCTCTTAGACAAATTTTGCATGGCTTTAGGTATGTTGATCAACGAAAAGAAATCAAAATTACTTGAACATAACTTGGAGGCATCGATATTAAGTGAGATTACCAATAGTATTCCACTTCTAGTTGCAAAATTAATTGATGGAACATACTACTTAGGCTATTTCTTAAATCCAAATGATTACAGAGTTTATGATTGGCATTGGATGGTCAAAAAATTTGAAAACCGCATAAGGAACTGGCAGGGTTGATAGCTTTCCATTGGTTGTCGCTTGACTCTTGCTAAGTCTATACTTTAGAATTTAGGTGTGTATTGGTTATCACTTTGCAAAATCCCCAAATCTATCCTCATGAAGATTAGGGAATTGGTCCACGAGCTCATTTGGTGTGGAACTGGTCGTAATAGGATACATCTGGTGGATTGGAAATCTTTGGTACGTCCTTACTCTCAGGGAGGATGGGCCCTGAAAAACATTTTTAAATTTTCTATAGATCTAAGAGCAAAATGCTTATGGCGTGCTATGGTTGTGGATTGCCTCTCGGGTTTTATCCTAAAGGACAAATATTTTGGAAAGCTCTCCACAGTTAATTGGATTCAACAGGGTAACAAATCAAAGAATGGGGTTTCAAATATGTGGTCAGGGTTTCTTGATGCCTTTCCTATTATAGCAGATTGGCTTGCGTGGAAGCCTGGAGATGGTCGTAACATTATTATTGGGGTTGACCCTATTATAGCTGGCCCCAAAAACTTCAAAATATCGCCGTTTTTGCTGCATCATTTAAATAGCAGAGGGTATTTCAACTTATATCACATTTTGGTAATGGACAGGGCTTCAAATTCATTTAATAGATGGATCGGACTGGATCAGCTGGGTCTCTCCGGTGCATTGGCAATAGAGTGGGAAGCATATATATATGATCTATACCTTTCGAATACCAGGCTCAAACAGGAAACAGACCAGCTCTTCTGGTCGTGGAATTTTGCGAATGGATCTGTTTCTGCAAACTTGGCATATTTGGCGCTCTGCAATCACACATCTGATGCTGCTTGTTGGTGGCATGTTCAGGTTTGGAGATGGGACATTCCTCCTCGGGTCAGAATTTTTATTTGGTTATTAATGGAGAGAATTTTGATATGGAGTAATCTTCAGAAACATGGTATCTAGGGCCCGGGTTATGCCCTTTGTGTTCCAATGCTCTAGAATCACTACTACTTCTTTTTGTCTTATGCCCTTTCACCCGACAAGTATGCAAATTTATGGATTATCCATTTCAAAAAATCATATTTGAAAATGACTTGACTATTCAGAATTGGTTCCATAGTATATATACACAAAACAAGCAATTAGTCCAGAGGGTGTGCATATTAGCTTGGATCATTTGGAAATCGAGGAACCTATTTATATTTGAAAATAAATTTTTCGTGGTCAGTAAGGTGGCTTGTGAGGTATAGAACCTTTTTATAGAATATGGATGCTCTTAGATTGTATCCCCAGTGAACAATGATCGTTTACATAGACCATCTAATCTCCTTGGTCGGGGCAACAGGTCCAGATTTGATGGGGCTGCACTGCATTCAACTGGTCTATGCGGGGCTAGGGCATCTATTGAGCTTCATAATGGGGATGTGATCAATCTTTGGATGCATGGTGGTGATGGGACCAACACAGAGGGGGAACTTGTTGCTTTATGGCTTCTTTTACATTTTTATGTATTGGCCAATATTCATCTGGATCAAATTGCAGGTGATTCGTTGCTCATAATTGACTCGGAAAACTCTAATGTGCCCATCAATGCACTGTCCCTTTCTTCATGGCTGGATCACACGAGGTTACTTCTACGTAACTTTTCGTCGACTTCTGTTGTCCATATTTTCCGGGAGCATAACATTATGGCTCATCATTTGTCTCGTCTTGGACTCGATGCGTTGGCTGGTAGGATCTTCTATGAAATCTTTGAGGGTTCCCTCATTCCCTCGAGGGGTTTTTGGAAGCTTTTTGATGTTTAATTTTGATTTTTATTGTTCGGCTCTATTTTCCAGCTTTATCTTTATTTTACTTATTTACTTTCTACTATTGAACACTTAGGACAGTTAGTTTGTACATATACATTATTGGAGGATGGTTATATCCTGGTTTATTTTTGGTTTGCTACTGAAGTTGGAATCTTGGTATGTATTCGGTTCATGGTTGGCTTACTATTGTATGTATTGCTGGACATATACACCTACTGTACCACTTATACTTGTAATAAAGTATAGTCTTTTTCTTGTGAAAAAAAAAGGTATATAAACAACGAAAATGGCTTAGTTGAAAAGGGCAACCAATTAGAACTGGAAATGTAAACCACAATATAAGCATTTCCGTTGAAAAATGAAACGCGATGAAAAGAGAAATGGTGGGTGTTTTGAACAATAATTCCGTTGATAAATGAAACGGGAAGAAAATATAAATGGAGCATTTCACTATTTTAATTTGGGTATGCATTTCACTGAAAGCAGCAGAAGTATTGCGATGTTCTTCACCAGAAATGACCTGTACAACTCTTAGACACTTTGAACATATTTCAAGAAGGGGAGGAACTTAGGTTTCCAAAATTTATAAAAAGTTGTTTAGATTGACTTCACACCACCTTCATTTATAGATCACACTTATTCAAACTATCATCTGAGTGCAAACATAATGAGAGTCACACCACATTGAAATATAGATCATTCTTATTCAAACACTAATGTTACTTCACTATAATTGGATTCATACTAACCTTAGATATAGAGTACATATTCAATTGGATTCACACTAATTTTAGATATAGATTACATATTCAAACCTCCAACTAGCATTTTCAACCCTTAGATATATAATTATAAACTACCCTATTATCTACATGTTTTAAATATATTAAAAATATCCCTTGATCCCTATATATCACGCAATATAATGTTTCCATTTTCTAGAGTACTAAATCCCCTAATATAAACTCACATGATATAATATCACCTACTTCGTAAACCCCTTATATTTAATTCATTAAAATAATCCATTCTCATTACAACAAAAGAAACTCCCAATCAACTACAATCTACAATCAACTACATGGTTGAACCTAAAACACGAGTTTATTTTCTATGAACAACTTTATTAGCTCCATTTCCCTAAATGATTCCATCCAAATCTTTAAAAAAAAAACAACTTTAGTTAGTAGTGGCACTAAAACGTTTAGCACTTTACATGTATTTCATCTCTTGCGAAGCCAAATGGATATGGTAGTAGTAACCTTAAGTATTCCGTTCAACTTATTATAAATGAATGTAGAACATGATTTAAATTCCACATCGACATAACATTAGAAAATTATTGTAGAACATTGATACTATCCAAGACGTTACAAAATTGTAATAATTATTGCTAAGGTTATGTAGAGTAGATCACAACAAGTAAGAGAAGTTAGTCTTCTTAATATTATCTAAATTAGGTGTTTGTACCTACCATGCTATGGAATTTGCACTTGGAGTTGCTCGGAAGGTTCTTACATTGGCTTGTTTTTTTATATCTCTTACTCATGGGTCAGCTAAACTTGTTCAAATTGGTTCCTTAAAGTTATCAAAGAAACATTCCTTTCTCCAAATTAGGGAAAAAAGAATAATGACAAGTAGAAGCAACAAGACACAGGAAATGAGGAGCATAATCCAAGAACTGCATAGGTGACCTCTTCCTCAAATGTTACATTACGGATAAGGACAACATCATATGTTCTTATTGAAAAACTCCTAATCATGTAAAACATAATTGCATGGGGAAGGAGAACGATCAGATGAAACATCTTCTTATGTAGGGAAATATTGAAATGTTGAGATGGTTGACAATATCAAGAAAAAAAATTGAGTAAAAGGACCACAATATGTCAAAGGAAAATAAATAGAAACATGCCATGCATGTGTTGCTATCTCTTCCTCGTCATCATATTCATGGGTTCCTAATTCAAGAGATTCAAATCATATTGTAACATCTCCAAAATCCATCACCTATCAATATAAACTCTATGAACGACTAATCATTATTTGCGAAATGTTTATTCTTATTGTTTAAATTTGCTAGTAGAGGAATGTCTCCTATGATTATTATGAAGATATTCATTTATGCATGACAATCTTATGATAATTAAACTGCGATACTCTGTCTAAACTTGGTTTATGACTACGTCATTTATAATGCATGAATTATGTATGGTTATTATTACGATATTGGATACTCAATGTGTTCTTCTTTTGTTGAAAAGGGGTTCTTGTGAAGCCTAGATGCTTACTTAGCTTTTATAAGCTAACACATAATGATAACTTGGTCAGGTTACAGGCATAGTAGCATAATTCGGCCATATTGGTAGTTCATGTACAGAAATTCAGAACAATTCAAATTGAATGGTTTAGGTGTAATACATATATGGGTTTTTACTAGTGAATAATTAAATTTTTAAAAGCAGTTTAAAAAAACAAACTTTAATTATTTGAACATTATAAAACAAAAATACAATTCAATTTAATACTATCTTATTAAAATAATTATTAATAACTACTTGTCATGTCTCACACTAACAATATTCTAGGTTCTTGAGATTTTATCTTTTTTTTTAAATAATTGATTCATTTTATTATATAAATATCAATGTACAATTATGGTGTATTTGTGAATATTTGATTAAACTATGTAAGCATTCTACTTCTGTATTTTATTAGTATTAGATTTTTTCATTACTTTTTTTTTTCGATATCAAATCGTATTCGTATCCATATTCAGACTCCAATTATGCTACTATGGTTACACGTAAGGTTGGCATCCACAATTGGATTCGTCTTTAGAATTATTACATGGTTAAGGAATTACCTATTTGATTATATAACTACACAACTTTTTTTTTTAAATATGTCTCCACTATAGGAATGGAGCATCCTATACCAAGTATCGATGGTGTTGGATTATGAAGGTTCAAAACTTTGGAAAAAGGTTCTTCCCTAGGAGCATTACCCACGGTATTAGTCCAAAAGTTAAAGTGATTGCAAACTATAGAAAAAAGGGTGTGAATTTGAATTATGGTGGCTGGCAGCTGTTGAATTTAATGAGGCCATGTGAAGGCTTGCCAACACGGCCCTCGAACATTGAACCCTAAACCCTAACATTGAGAAGGGTTTGTAACATTGGTCATTTGGGTCATCTTTACTTTGGAGAGCCGAGCTCTTGGAGCTCTCAGCCGCCATGGCAAAGCCACAATATTTGGAGAGGTTAAGTTTACTATTGTAAGGATGTTTCTGTTTAGTTGAAGGTGGTCGTTGTGATGATGGTGTTGACCACGCTCAAGGTAACTTCATACTCGTTCAATTGTAATAATTTGTAACCCTGTTCAAGTTGTAAATCGATACCTGGTTCTAATATACCAAATTGGTTGTAGTGATAGGGTTCGTGGAGTTCCAAGTCACTCCTACAATGATGTGGGTGTAAGCGAATGGAAAAACTGGGCTTAGGGTTCGTGGAGTTCCATGTCGCTCCTACGATGATGTGGGTGTAAGCGAATGGAAAAACTGGGCTTACGTAAGCCTCGGGCCTTCCACATTCGATGCCTGTGTTCAACAAATCTTGTATTGCATGATGCCAGCATTGGTCTTTGTTTTAAATGTTCTTCGAAGCCAATGTGGCATTCATGGACATCGTGTTGATGTATATGTAACTTCGGAATGTATTTCATCTATGTATTTCATATATATTTATTGTACCCTTATTAGAGATGTGTTATTCCTCTATAAGGAAGTGTCGTCATGTGGATTGACAAGTGTCGCAATTGTGTGTACTTGCCGATGGGTTATTAGACCACCATGTGTGGGGTCGGCCCTGAAATATATATTATATGGTGGATGTACCTAGCTAGACAAGTCGGCCCCATAAGGTCATTGGGCAAACAGGTTAGTATAAATAGAGATCAGGAGATCTCTATTTAGATCATTCGGAAAGTCATATCTCTCTCACTCAGAAAGTGGCGCACTAGTGAGGAGGAGGATCATCTGCTTGTAGGAGACTATCTCAAGTGTATTTTGGTTGTACTTTGGTTGAGCCATTGCTCTCTCTATCTCTGAGGAAGTTGTGGGTTTTTTCACCTTAGGGTTTTCCCCACGGAAACTCTGTGTCTCTTGTCACTCATGCTTTTGATTCTTGTGATGCTTGTGATGCTTATTGTGATTGTTATGCATTGATATACTGTATATGTTATTCTCTCAGTGAAGATCCTAGAGTATTGTGAATTAATGCTCAAAATTTAACATGGTATCAAAGCTAACCTGAGAAGAAGACATTTTGCAATGATGGAAACTTGAGTTTCTTGTTTATTGGGTTTCTCTCCATAGATTTTGGAAAATCAGTATAGTGGATTGACTCTACTCATCAAGGAGAATCTATCTATCCAATCAGAATTCAATTCTGAGCATTTTCAGATTTGGCCCTAAAAATTAGGGTTTCCACAAAAATAGGAATTTTTGAAATCTGAAGACATAGCTAGAAGCACCTTGCAAAAATCGAAGTTTAGAGCTTTGGATCGAGATTTTTGGCTGGGTAGATCTCTGGGAAACTCAAACCCTAATTCAGGGCTCTCCCGAGTGAACCCGAGAGGACAAAAAGGCAAATCTGAAGGGTAAAGCTTTGCTGATCTTAAATTCTGAATACACAAGGCTGATCAGCTCATCATGGTGCATCTTTCTATCCTTTCAGAAAATTGAAATTCACATTTTGAATTTTTAGGGTTTTTCCGACAAACCCTAATCCGGGACCAGATCCAGTTTTCAGCATTTCAAGTTGTAAGTCCTAAATATTTTCTATTTCCATTTGAAGTACTCTTTAGGATGTCTCACCACACCAAGCTTGAGGATAAGATTGAAGGAGCTAATAACTTCCGAGCTTGGAAGTATAGGATTGGGTTAATCCTAGAAGAGAATGAGTTGGACTCATATGTAAAAGAAGACATACCTATCCCAGAGGATGAAGAGGCTAAGGTATTGCATAAGAAAAACTTGGTCAAGGCAAAGAGAATCATTGTTGATTCTATCAAAGACCATCTCATACCCCATGTGTCTTCTCTAAAGACACCCAAGGAGATGTTTGACTCTTTGACCAAGCTATTTGAAGGGAAGAACATAAATCGGAAGATGACCCTGTGGAACCAATTAAAAGGAGTAAAGTTTCAAAATGGAGAAACCATTCAATCTTATTTTTCAAGGGTCTCCCAGATCAAGGAACAACTAGAAGCAGTGGATGAAATGGTGGGGAATGGTGAAGTGGTGATGACCACTCTAAATGGCCTACCTAGGTCATGGGATTACTTTATTCAAGGAATTTGTGTAAGGAAGAAGTTGATCTCCTTCAACAGATTGCGGGAAGAATGCTCTTAAGAAGAAGCTAGGCTTGTGGCCCGAGAAGAAAAGATGCAAAATGAAGATCAAGCTCTCACAGCACATGCCAGGAAAGGCAAGTCCAAGAAGGAATCATCTCATAACAGGAGATTCTCACACCACCATTATCATAAAGATAAGAAAGATCTCAGATGCTTCAATTGCAATGAGAAGGGACACTTTGCTTCAGATTGTCCCAAGAAGAAGATAGACAACAACAACAACTTCAACAACAAGAAGAAAAATAACAAAAGAAGATATCATACTCATGCTGCCGAAGATGATGAACCCCCAAAGAAGAAGGCTAGGGCAGAAAGTGATAGTGATGATGACTCATCAAGTGAATAAGAATATGTTCTAATTTCTGCTCTCACAGGTACTATCTCCCATGGTTGTAATGATTGGTTGATTGACAGTGGGGCTTCGAAACACATGACTGGGTTTAAGGAATCTTTTATGAATCTATCTGAACATGAATCACCCCATAAGGTGAAACTTGGGGATGATTATCAATACCCAATCAAAGGAAGTGGTGAATCCTCCTACAACCTAGATTCTAGAAAATATTTGAAGATGAAAGAAGTCCTTTATGTACCTGGGCTCAAGAAGAAATTACTCTCCATCTCTGCATTGGATGCAAAAGGTATGAGGGTTGCATTTGTGGATGGCCAAGTCCTAATGTGTCCAAAGGGAAAGAACATAGATGATGCAGTAGTGATTGGAGAGCAAGAGGGAGGTTTGTATAAATTGAAGGGACAACCTGAACATGCCATGGTACATGAATCCATGGAGCCAAGTGAACTTTGGCATAGAAGACTTGCTCATATGCACTATAGGGAACTTCCAATTACAAGCAAGGTTGTAGAGGGTCTTCCTGAAATCAAGACCAAACATGAAGGTCTTCGCAAAGGATGTGCAAAAGGTAACAATATTAAGAAGGCTTTCCCAAGCAGTGAAAGCAAGGCAAAAGATATCCTAGAAATCATCCACTCAGATGTATGTGGTCCTATGTCATCCAGTTCTCTAAGTGGGTATGTTTACTATGTCTCATTTATTGATGACTTCTCCAGGAAGACTTGGGTATACTTCTTGAAGAAAAAAGATGAGGTGTTTGATAAGTTCAAGGAATTCAAAACCTTGATGGAGAATCAAACTGACAAGAAGATCAAAACATTCAGATCCGACAATGGTGGAGAATTCACCTTAAGTGACTTCAAGAAGCTTTGTAGTGATTCAGGGATTAAGAGGGAGTTGATTGCTCCTTATAATCCTCAACAGAATGGAGTTGCAGAAAGGAAGAATAGAACAATCATGGAAGCAGCAAGGGCAATGTTGCATGACCAGGATCTACCTATGCATCTATGGGCAGAAGCAGCTAGAACAACTGTATATGTGCAGAACAGAACACCCCACAAGATATTGGACAACAAGACATCAGAAGAGGTCTTTTCTGGTAAGAAACCTGAAGTCAACCATCTCAGAGTATTTGGTTGTCCAATATACACTCATGTCCCAAAGGAAAAGACGACCAAACTAGATCCTTCAGGAAAGAAGGGTATCTTTGTGGGTTACAGTGAAAGCTCGAAGGCTTACAGAATATACTTTCCAGGGTTCAAGAAGATTGATGTCAACAAGGATGAATATAAGTTCAAGGACAGGTAATCCAGGAAGCAAAGATCAAGAGGGAGCACACTCCAGGAGCTCCTACAAGGATGAAAATTTTCAGAGGGAGTTGACCATCTTCCTACATTCCACAACAGAAAGGTGTAGAAGAAGCTACTTTAGTAGCTCCTGCCAGGAAGCAAAGACTCAGAGGGAGTCCACCCAACAAACAAACAAAGATAAGTATTTCAATTATCATTTCCTGCCTATTTTGTTTGTTTAAATAATATTATGCTGATGTTCCTAGACTTAGGAGATGTATTGTGCATATTAGAATGATTGCATTAATGAACAGTATACTACTAATATGCATGTGATGGGTAAGTGGCCTATGGCACTGTACAACATTCCAGTGCTACTTATCTAGAATGAAACCTCTTTACTGACATGTTGGGAGTAGTGCAAACTCTTAACAATGTTCTGGTAGAGACTGGAAGGCATCTAGAAAGTTGTGGAACATGGATAAATGTTGTATTGAAGCATTGGCTAAGATAACTGCATGACTGCATGACATATTTCTTTATGTGTAAAGAATTTGTTCTGAAAATTATGAGATGTTTCTAATCATGCAATTTAACTTGTTTTGTAAGAAAGACCGCATATCTTCACCTACAAAAGGACTACAACATTTGTTCCAGCAACAAAGATATCTATTGAAGATATTGAAGTTTTCAGGATCTGGGATAAAGAAACGGAATGCCATGATCCGTCGATCATGAAGAAGATGTTTGGGATGCAGTGCCAAGACCTGATAGGGAGTCACATATGTACAGATTGAAGAAAGCCTTGTATGGCTTGAAGCAAGCTCCCAGAACTTGGTATGGTAGGATGGATAGTTTCCTATCTAGTTTGGGCTTTACCAAGAGTAAAGCGGATTCCAACCTCTACTACAAGGTTGAAGAAGGGAATCCTGTGATTCTAATCCTGTATGTGGATGACTTATTTGTAACTGGAGATGACAGATTGATTGCAGATACTAAGAAGAAGCTTGCTGCAGAGTTCGATATGAAAGATTTGGGAATGATGCATTATTTCCTAGGTATAGAGGTGTGGCAGAGTGCAAGTGGGATCTTCCTTGGTCAAGGGAAGTACACAGTAGATATCTTGAAGAGATTCGGGATGATGGATTGCAAGGCCATGGCCACACCTATGGCATCGAATATGAAGCTTCTATGTGATGCTTCATCTGAGCTGGATGATGTCTCTATGTATCGTCAGATGATTGGGTCCTTGATGTACCTGACAAACAAGAGACCAGATATTTGCTTTGTAGTGAACTCATTGAGCCAGTTCCTGACAGATCCGAGGAGTGTTCACCTGCTTTTTGTAAAGCATGTTCTAAGGTACCTGAAGGGTACAGTGGATTATGGGCTCAAGTATGAAGTGAATCAAAAGTTTAACCTACAGGGTCATGTTGATTCAGATTGGGCTGGAAGTGCTACAGATAGGAAGAGCACATCTCGATGCTACTTTAGTATGAGATCAGGTGTGATCTCTTGGGTTAGTAGGAAGCAGTCATCCGTACCACTGAGTACAGCTGAGGCAGAGTATGTTGCAGCCTGTTGTGAGGCAGTATGGCTACGGAAGCTGCTGTCTGAGTTATTTGATCTCCCATTGGATGCTACTGGTATCTTTTGTGATAACCAGAGTTGTGTGAAGCTATCCGAGAACCCAGTGTTTCATGATAGGTCGAAACACATAGAGATCAAATATCACTATATCAGGGATATGGTGCAGAGAGGAGCTGTGAAGCTCCTGTACGTTGCGACGGACGAGCAGATTGGAGATGTGCTAACAAAGCCACTAGCCAGGGTGAAGTTCGAGTACTTCAGGGAGAGGCTTGGTGTTCTTTAGATTGATGACACTTTGAGGAAGAAGTGATGGACACATTTGCAGAAGCCATTCCAAGCATGTTGGAAGGAGGATCCTTCACATGACTGTGGATGTAAGTGCTGGATGATGAGCATCAATATGATGCTCTAGTTACTGCTCTGTATATGCATCATGTTGGATGTTGTATATGATCAGTTGGATGATTTATATGTATGTACGCATCATGTTGGATGCTGTATATGATCGATTGGATCATTTGTATATATTTTGTATATGCATCATGTTGGATGCTTGGACCATGTATATGTATATGTATCAGGTGGATA